>JAUMHG010000021.1:3291394-3303569 GCA_032359395.1 Enteromius anoplus
CATACAATTGTATTCTGTGTGAAGAATCATCATTACCATTAGGGCTGCACGATTCTTGCTAAAGTGTGAATCACGTTTTTTTCACGATTCTCATTTTTTTCAACCAAAATCTGTTGCACTCAAATTAAAAAAACAACATCAGTACATTCAGTAGAATAAAGTGCTGGAGTAACACAAATAGTCTTCTTTATTTTACACCCCTTAAAGTGAAATATTAAAACATAAGTTGTTGAACATGAGAACCTTAACAATAATAAATAAAAATAACTAAATAATAATAACCTGCTTAAATTTAAAGGAACCTTAAAGGTTCCAGGCCAAGAACACTAACCTATTAATATTTTGAGGTTTCAGGGAGGAACCTCTGCTATCTTGTGATGATTGTAGAGATTAGTGTTAGAGATTAGACTATTATGTCCCCACACTGTCGCACAGGATACAGAATGAGCTGCGCTGGCTGCTGATGTTCAACTGTTTTAAACTTTAATAATGACGCAGCGATAAACCATCCTAGCGCAGCGTGAGCCATTGAAATTAATAGATTGGGCCTATGAAGGGGAGGAGAAAAATTATCTAGATTTATGATTGGTGAACATACACCCCTGGTTTCACAGTCAAGGCTTAAGCCTAGTCCTAGAATAAATGTAAATCTGAGATGGTTCATCTGAAAGAAACCTGCACTGACTGATCTTAAAACATGTCAGTGTCTTAGATTTTGTCTTAAGATGCACACCAGCAATGGTTTGTTAGTTTTTTTCTTTTTCTAAGGCATGATATAGTATTTTAAATTGTTCTCTGATGTCTTCTTAGAAGGTATGTGGGTTAAGTGCAGGGTAAGCCAATGTGAGCAGAACAACAAAATAATGTAGAAGTCATTATAATCAGCGATGCTGCCTACACCGGACTCGACACGACAAGACAGAAAACTGCTGCTGCGTTCTGTTTATGACTTGCTGACACACAATTCAAATGATTTTCACCAGCCATTTTATCCCATCAAGAATAACTTTGTAACAAGGAGGCAAGGAAGGCAGAGGGTCCAAGTGCAGCAGGTTTAATTATAAATATAATCCAACAAAAAGAAGAACTGGTGCAGAAACCAGGGAACAGGAACATGGGGTACATCCAGGCCATGTCCATGTTTGAAAACGCATCTTTTTCTTGGCCTTCCGTCCACACTAAGACGGCGTTTTTGTCAAGGAAAACTGAGCTTCTGAGCCTTCTGCTCCTTGACTTCTCTCCATCACTGGAAAGCTATATTTACATAGGTCCTACTTATCATTTTGCAGACATTTTCCTTTTTAGTTTTTCATCTTTATTTCGCTCAGTTCTGCTGTTCAATAAAAAAAAAGATGCACTCTCCTCTAGTATTAGTAGACACACCCCTTACATCTGATTGGCTACGAGTTAGTTTTGGGTTCGGCTCCGACTCTGTTTTCTTAAGCATTTTTGAAGATTAGCCTACCGTGCCTTTAAGTAAGGGCAAACAATACATTTACAACCCTGGGATTTGTTTTCAGAGTGAAATTATCTCTTTTGGAAGGGTCATGAATAATAATGCTGAGCTCTGCTCTGATTGGCTGGTTCACAGTGCAGCTAATTTCAATAGCTCACAGCGGGAAAGAAACACAAGAAAGAAAATAATGTATTTCAGTACTTTCTCTCGCAGGTATATCCATAGGTAATTATACTGTAAATAAAATTATTAATATGCACAATCGTGTTTTACTTTCACAATCACACATACTCTGTTCATACTAAAGAGCGTCACTACTTACCACACATTTTACAAGATCAGATGCTTGTCAATGGTGCTCAGGATCTGTAAATCATTCTCAGTCATCTCCTTGCTCTGTTCATGTGGTAAGTGAAATCGTATGTACTGTAAAGCTAACCATGTCCCTTAAGTGGCTCACGTTATTTTCTTAGAATGGGTTATTTTCTTTCGGTGCCTTTCCGAATACAGACATCAACTCATCTCTTCTCACTTCACATCCCTGAAACATAATGTTTAGGTTCAGTCGTGGCCTAATGAATGGGGAGTTGGACTTGCAACCCAAAGTTACAAATTCCTGGGAAACCATACCTGGCCACATGTCACGTCCTTTCCTCATTTCCATGATCTGTCATTGTTGTTATTGTCCTGCTTGTTTTTTCACGATACCTGCAGAACTTCTGATGATTTGGCTAGTGGCTGGTCTAGAACATTGCCACGTTACAATGTACAATTTTGGGGGCGTAGTGATCCCATCAGTTTTTCAGTGGTCTTTTTTATTCATGAGATTTATACAAAGAAAAAATTGGTGTTTGATGCTCGTCATTTTGGGGAGGTCATTTCCATGTACAGAACTCTTATTGAACTATACCAAGGTAAATACAGTTTTACGTTCTATGGTACCTTAAAATGTCCTAATTGAACCTGATCCTTAGGCTAAGTCCTGTCTGTGAAACCGGGCCATAGTGTTTTGTTATTGTGTAAGTGTGACCAATGATGCATGAATGCTGCATGGTCTGAATGCAGAGAAATAGTAAATCGTCGCCTTTATGTATAAATGGACATTGTGTTTTGTTTTCATCGTGCAGCCCTAATTACGATTGCTCATATTTAAGGTTAGCAATCTGAAGAAAAAAATAATAATACAAAACATCAGTGTGTAACTCGCCCATATGATCTGACCTGCTCAAATTTTTATAAATGTTTTGATAATAACATAGTTTAGAGTGAATCGCTGGATGATTGCCCGCAGCTGTTAGCAATCAGCTAAACCTTCCCCTTGTTACGATCACCCAATCAAAACCTTTCCAAGCACTATAAAATCACAGCTTCCCATTCATCCACATCTGGCTTTTGCAAAGCCTCCTCCTCCCCTCTGCCTCCCTTTAAACACTACTTCTCACTCCGGGGGGCAGCCGGAGTTCGAGCCGGACGCCGAGCCCTTACCCTCGCTAGGGTTCCAATCGCTAGGGTTCGAGCCCGCCGTTCTCCCGGCCCGCTCCCTGGACAGCACACCAAACCCGCTATCAAATTTATAAGGAAGTGTGAACACTTGAATTGAAAAAGGGGAACATCTGAGGACATGTTAACAAAATGAAATGTGAACTCGGCATCTCCTGAGTTATGAAACAACAGTATCAGGTCTGAGAATTGAGATTTTCCTCTGGTCTTCTAAGAGCAGGTATTGGTTCTCATCAGAAATGAGCAGGTTTCTTTTTGCTGACGTTGGTTTGGAGACAATAAAGTGTGAAAGCCGCAGAGAGGAATCCGAGCGCTTCTCGATTGCCCCGTGTCAGCATTTATTCACATTTCTGCACTGTGTCACTTTCATTGTCTAAACTTGAAAAAGCTCAGTATGAAATGATGTGAAAAATCAATCAGAATCACTGCAAGCCCCAGTAAAATGCGCTCAGGACTCCTATTGGAGTTTAATCATCTTTTTTCTTTTTTTACAAACCTTACAGAAATGTCCTACATAGCCCAAATCTAGCTGTCTTTGAATACACTTTAGGACAGCAGAATGAATTTTGACAGTTCTTTCAACTCCACGTGTGATTTATTTCAACTGTGGAGTAGCAGGACATGTTTCAAAAACAGTAAAATAGATATCTGATAAAGGTGCGATATCCAACAGGACTCCAAGATGAAGAAAGTCCTCCAGGCTGCAGGATCTCATTTAATCCCATTACGATCATTTTAAATGGTGTGCGAGGTTGAATTCTGATAGGAAACATGTGCATATTACTATGAGCCCTGTAGGGAACTCAGGGTGCTTGTAGAAACACATATCAGACCTGACAGATTTGTGTGTGTGTGTTTGAGTATAGCTTTCACCATTATTGTGTGGATAAATATTCCAAATATATACCTAAAAGAATGACAAAACCTCAAAAAATGAAAACTCATAAAGGGGCCAAATAACATGTTAAACAAACATATTTATGTATATAAATATATATATATGTGTGTGTGTGTGTGTATTTAATATATATAATATATTTTTATTTTTTTATATCATTTTTACAAATATTTTTTA
This sequence comes from Enteromius anoplus, assembly GCA_032359395.1. Classification (NCBI taxonomy): domain Eukaryota; kingdom Metazoa; phylum Chordata; class Actinopteri; order Cypriniformes; family Cyprinidae; genus Enteromius; species Enteromius anoplus. The sequence goes on from JAUMHG010000021.1 coordinate 3,295,426, forward strand.
TTTATAGTTAAATTCATTTAAATTTTTGTTTAATTTATTTTAGTGCATCAAGGTTAATAAACTGAAAAAGAGAAATACATTTAGTTAAATGTGTATGTTTTATTTCAGCTAACATTTATTTTATAAAGTGTTTTTAATGGTGTTAGATAACTACTTTTAGTTATATATATATATATATATTTTTTTTTTTTTTTTTTTTTCATCACTGCTTTTGAACTAGAAGTGATTTGACAGCTACTTTCATGGGGCTTTTATTTATGTTTTTGAAGCATCACAAGCTCTCAGTCTCTGCTATAAAATCTTATAAAAGAGTGATTTTGAGTTTAAAATGATGGGTTTTCTAATTGTAAAATGAGTATTTTCTCTTGACTGAAGTGAGCTGTTATTAATAAAGGTTGGTTCCGAATCCTCCAAGTACTTTAAAAAACACAAGCTTGTGTGTCCGTTTGTGTTTGGAAAGCAGTGTCGTCTGCATCTAAAAGGTTCCCCTGAAGGCTTTTCTTTGCATCTTCTGCATGACTGAACTATAATCAAACTCTAATCCAAAAATGGGCTTTTTCCTGTCATATTTCCTTTCTAGCAAAATTAAAAGCATTTCCCAGCTCAAAAGAGCATGTATAATTTATGTGTGTTTCGACAAGCATCGCTGTGGCCATTCTTTCACCTGCAGGTCTGAATGGAAATGAATTCTGTCCAGGCTCTTGTCAGACTCTCTTCACTTATTCAGAATTAGTTCTGCGTATGTGGCTATTTTTGATCAGCCGTTATGATTTCTTGAGTGTTACTATGTTATTTCCTCAGAATTATGTTCCTATGGAAACCGTCTTTTGGGTTTAATAATAAGAGATGAGTGTTGTTATGTAGTGTTTCAATTTTTTGGGTTAGATGGTTTATTAAAAATGTCTGCATATACATACAAACACACACACACACACATAGTATATATATATGTATACACATATATGTATTATGTGTGTGTGTGTGTGTATTTATATAAAGTAATTGTATTAAGATACATTTTTAAATGTTTAAATGTATATTATATGTTATTATAGATTAAAAAATAATATTAAAAATTTCAAATAGCTGTTTTCTATGTGAATATTTGTTAAAATATAATTTATTTCTTTGTTATTCAGCTGTATTTTCAGCATCATTACTCCAGGCTTCACTGTCACATGATCCTTCAGAAATCATTCTCATATACTGATTTACTGCTTAATAAACATTTCTGATTATTATCAACATTTGTGCTGAATATTTCTGTGGAAACTGTGATGCATTTTATTTTTCAGGATTCTTTCATAAATATAAAGTTCAAAAGAGCAGCATTTGACATTTGCAAGATGAGGACGTTTCAAAGAACGAGCAGTTCTGGAAAACACAAGTTGAATAAATAACTGCCAGTTAGAAAGGTGATGATGATGGTAAAGAGCAGAGAGTGTGTGACGGTGCTGTGATTGTGTTGTTGCCAAGACAGACTGAAAGACCAGTGAGAGCAGAAGATGTCACCTTTCCCTGTCTCTGAGATGGAGGTGAACATCAGGTGAACACCTCACAGGAACAGAGAGAAAGAGACGGGACATCTTTCAGATCGCTTTTCTGTTGCTTTTGATCCAGAGAGCGTGGACAAACATCACTGTTTGAGAATAAAACCAATGGAGACAAAAAAGAAGGAGAGAGAATTAACTGAAGCAAATGAAATGAGCAAAACATTGTAATGCACTGTGAGTGTTAACCCTTTATGAGACGCATCATGCTCTGAAAACTAAATCCCTTCTGTAGTCCTTGAATGAATGTCACATCTGCTAAATGCAATAAAATTTTTGGATTATTGAAGAAAAATAAACAAATATGCCAACTCTGTAATAAAACACATATACGATAAAAAGTATCCTTTTTGAGTAATGTAATGAATTACATTGTTTTTTAAATTGAAACATGACAAATCTAGTCATTTATTTTCATTTAATGAAAAACATTATTTTGAAGAATCATAATTGTGTTCCTTTTGCAGAAATGCATAATTAATTCATTTAAATAAATAAATATCCACAAAATAAATTGTGGTAGCACATTACTTGAATCCTTAATAATGCATTCTAACAGTATTTTTAATTATTTTCATAATACATTGGATGATCTCATGAATAATTGTAAAAGTAATACATTAGAACATTGAGAAAACATGCATACAAAACATGACAAACAACCCATTTCAGATGCAAAAATGTGTCTTCAAATGGTAGTGCATTTGAATTTGATTTAAAACTGTAGTGCATTACAACCTACATAGTAAATATTTTTTTAATACATTATACATGGACACTGTAGTGTGTAGAATATCGTTTTCTGAATGAAAGTTTTTATTTGAAGTAAAAAGCAAGCTAACTTTATTTCAGGGGTGAGATTGATAACAAGACTGAGTGTGTTAGAATAGGAGCTGAGTTGTGAGAATAGAGTTGATGGATTCGGTTTGTTGAGTCTGACATGAGACGGTTCTCTGCAAAAGCAATAGGATCCTTTGAAATACATAATTCACTGTTTCTCAATTCATCATTAGAGAGACAGTCTTTCTAGATCAGTGTCTGTCCAAATGAATCTCTGATTCTGAAGAGAAGCTGCTGAAATACTGGAAGTGACTGTAAGAGGAACAGGGCGTCCAAAGAGCTTTCGTCACAATGCCATCTATTATTTGTGCTCAGATAGACGGTCTCAAGGAGAGAAGAAAAAGGGGGGGGGGGGGGCTTAACTAATCCTTTCAAGTCTCTCACATTACTTTAAAAGGAATAAGGAATATATATCCAAAGTTTACATAATTAAGTGATGTAGAGTAGCAAGAAAAAGGTCACAACAGATAATTGGATAGACAGTTATTCAGTGTAAAAATTATTTTAAAACAACATTTATATTGGAATTGTAGAGATAATGTTTTCAAGTCAATTTCCACTGGCACTTAACCATTCACTTCTGTTGGACAAGTGGTGGGAAATAGCTAGATTATTTAATTTGATTTAATTGTAATATTTTATTTATGATATGAAGGGACTACTTGCCTAAAATTTTTTTTTTTTTTTTTTGCGTTTTTTTTTTATTTAAATAATAAAAAATATATACATTTTAGTTTTTTTCTTTTTATTTTATTGAAACTTTTTAGAACCCTAATTTCTAAAATCCAGAAAGAACTTGACTTCAGGATGTCAAATTACTTTTGACTTATAATGACTGCATGCCTGTCATTTTTATTTTAAAAAATAAAAAAGATAATAATTTTTTTTAATTTCATAATCCATATTTTGTGATTGATTTTTCATTTCACTTTATTTTTATTTTATTGTTGCATTTTTTAAAAATTTTAAAAGTTTAAAAAATAGTATTGACTTAAGGATGTCAAATTACTTTTGACTTATAATGACAATAAAAAAAATTTGCAGTGTAGTTTCCTATTCTTTGAGGTTGTATTGTCCGGCGAGGGTCATTCCATTGTTTCAGATGAATTCATCTGTATATTTGGCTTTGACAGGTGGTTGTTTCAAGAATAAACACAGTAAACACACAATCTGATGAACCTCCTGAATGCCTGTTTTTTGTGCTCGGATGCATTGACCATAGGCCAGCGGGAAATAGGCGAACGCAGACAAAAAGCACACATTGCCATGGAAACAAATGAAATGTGGTTGAAATGACACGTGACATGACCTCCTTTAGGTGATTTGTATGGCTGGAGTCCTGCTGATGGTTTAACTAGTGTCATCATGACCAGTGCAGCACAGAATGAGACCAGAAATAATAGCAAACAACATAAGAGCTGCTGTTTCATCACAGCTGGTCCAGCATACTTCCGTCTGCCAGCAGTTATTTCTGCTCTCTAACTAGAGTTGGCTGGAAATCTCCACCAATGTGAGAAGATCACCAGTGTTGTAGGAAGGAAAAGCAGATATGATGGTGTTGGTCTCTCCCTGCTGGACAAAGAATATACTGCATCTAGTCGTATGCGCTTGTTCAACTTTTACAGGAAATCAAACCTACACTTTTATCTAGTCTGCGCATTTTCAATGTTTTAGTCTCTTGCACTCTCCAAAGCTGATTTGCACTAAAATGCACTAAAAGCAAATATTGTGAGATATTTTACAATTAATACATTTTTTAACTATTTATAGACTGAATATATTTTAAATATTTCTACCATATCTATTAGTTATACATTATTTAGATTTTTTTATATGCATATTTGTTTATACACTGTATAATAAAAAAGGTTTTAACCACAATATCATATACTTGATTATAGTATTTTTAATTGTCACTCATCAATTACTAGTGAATTTCACAAATATCTGCACACATGCCTTTTCCCTCATTCTCATGTATTGCCATTGAAATGCTTTGATTTATTACACTTTATTGTCAACATTAATGGACATTATAATAGCCATTCTTTAATGTTCTTGAGATTGTGTTCTTAATTGAGCTGAATGAAGACAAATGAATTTGAAATCAAAGGTTGACATTGAGAAAAAGTGGCAACTCTTCTTATTCAGTTTTATGCTTTAATTAGATGTATATGAAAGCCTGGTGTTTTACTAACTGTATAATTTTAGTGGCAAAATTAAGCCACTAGATGGTGCAGATCTACACTATATGTAATGTAAATGTAATAAAAATTGACATCTACATGATCTAAATGAGTTTGTTTCTTTGTATTTTAGTCAGAAGCAACCGTTTAAAGATTAAATGTCTTTATGGTGGATTTTTTTCTTACAAATGGATTAGTATGATGTTTTTAAAAGCTGTTTTGAGTCTCACTGCATGTTCTACAGCTGGTTAAGGTCTATGTATGCATAAACCAAGGTGCAAAAAATTGGCACAAATATTGAATTTAACAAGTGAATTGAACAGGTTTAATGACATCAATGTACACACAAGGCAGTACAGGACGTGAGAAAGGTGAAACCTTTACATTTACAACACCACACACGTAAATCAAAAAGAGCATAAAATAAGACATTGTGTGAGTAGTTGTATATAAAATCGATACAGTCGTTGATTAATAAGGCCTTGAACATGAAGCATACATGCATGACATCTTTGTTGTGTTTGGTTGCACTCATTCGGAGCTTGTCTGGAGCATGCAAAAATACAGCTGCTTCTCTCATGAGATCAAACCACATAGCACACAGTCCGTTTGCTACAAAATATTGTAAACATATAATACATCAGCACCTGTAGTGTCCATTTCAACAGTCCAACCACAACGATCGACCACTTGAAGGGAGAGACCGGTGCGGTCTGTGACCTTTATGCATCAGTGAATGGGTCGTTGACTGGACATGTAGAGCTCAAAATAATGGTTCGGCACACAGACAGCTGATATGATTCACTTCATCACCAACACCACAGGCTTTGATGCACTCCTTTTTGTATTTAAGCAATATGATATGTGATATTGCTTTCATACAGCCATTCATATCGAGTAACTGACACCAAATAGCCAGTCATTCTGCTGTTGCTCTGCCAAAGAAAATAGTTCCAGAAGAAGCTGTCAACAAGTCAGTGATACAGTGTTTAGAAATACTGCTTGCGCAATTAAACTAGTGTAGGAGAACTGTTGTATGACGCTAAAACATTAAAAAAAAAAGCTGATGATTGGTCAATGCAGCGTTCCAGTAGTGCTTAAATACAGGAGCAAAACACCTCTTGCATATCAAAAACTTTAGTTTTGTTGCATAGCAACAATTAGTGAAGTCAAGGACTGTATTTTCTATCGGAATGATTGCAATTAAAATAACAATTTCATGAAAATATTCGAATGAAAACACCGCCAAAGAAAATAGTTCCAAAAGAAACCAAAACACGATTGTGTTGCTAAGCAACGCACAGCGGACTGATACAAACAGTGAACTTCCCAGTGATGTTTTATGAAAACTTTAGGAACGCTTCTTAAACAGACACAGATGTTGGTGGTACTAAATGATTGTTTAAGAAAAAAAGTCAATTATTATAACGAAAATAGTTCCAAACGAAACCAAAACAGAGCCGGACTGACAGCTGTCAACACCTAAAGGCGGACTAATACTTGGACGTTTTAGGATAATGTTAGGAACGCTGCTTGTCCAATCAAACACAATATAGCCTATTAAACCACAAATGACCGATATAGTTCCTATTATGCTGAAGATTGATCCCAAAACAGCTCACGATCGCTGACGATGTTCTGTCAAGTCAGGGACTATATTTTCTCGCGGAAGTAGACTGGCTTCATAAAACACAGTGTTTCCTTGCTATTTCTCAGTCGCGAGAGGTCGTGCTATTACCCAGGGTAGCACGGCCTCCTGCTGAGGAAGTGTGACGTTTCACCAAACCAGAGCACGCTGTTCATCAACCACCCAAGCACTGATAGATAAAGACTGTCCGCTAATAAGCTTGCACTTGATTAGGTAGCAGCTGGCATCCGTTGTTGACGTGGTTCATCACTCTCTGTTTCAGCTGCGCCACTTGCTCTCTCAGCACGCTCGCCGTGGACGCGAGCTCCGTGTTCTGGCTCTTCAGGGTCTTCACTTTGTCTTCGAGCCGGGATATCCGCTCCAGTTTCCGCTTGCGGCATTTGGAGGCGGCGATCCGGTTGCGCAGCTTCTTCCTTTCGGCTTTGATGCGCTCCTGCGTGTCCATGTCAATGGGGGAGAGCGGCGGACTGTCGCCGAAGCTCTGCATGTCGGGAACGGTTTGCGGCTCGTCTTTTAGCGACGGCTGCGTTTGCGCGGTCATGGGTGGCGGCGGCGGCGGCGGGAACGGAATGGTTTCCGTGGAATAGTTCACCGTGGTACTCCCGTACGTGCTCAAGTTCGTGTACACGGGCAGATCCGTGGGCAGGGCGAGCGCGGTGCTGCTGGCGAGTCTGCCGAGCGTCGGGGGCACGCACGCTCCGCCGTTCAGCTGGTTCTGCTTGTGTAGGTCCTCCAGGGCTTTGACGAAGCCCTCCGCGAACTCCTGCTCGTCGCTTACCGACTTCGGATAGACGAACTGGGAGGTCGGCGTGGTGGTCACCATCCCGTTGGACTGGATGATCAGCCTTTCCAGCTCCGGAGAAGCCAGCTTGAGGAGCCCCAAATCGGGGGAGTTGAGAATCCCTTCCGCATCCCTCAGATCTGGCTTGAGGCTGGAGCTGCTCTGGTCGTTTAGGTTCAAACTCATGTCTTTCTTCATCATAATGCGCGATATTCCTCGGATGTCCTCGTCTGGGTAAAGGCTTGTTCCCATCCTACACCCTACAGGCGGGTGAGCTGGGTCTGCTGTCCAAACGAGTCATTTAGACGATAGTTAATGTTCTCAATTCTTGCCGCGAATGTTTGTTTTTCATCGATTTATGGTATTGTTTTATGATATCCCTGCTTCTCCCCGCGCGAGAGGTGTTATCTATGGGCGTCAGTACGCATTTGCAAGTTTTCTATCCCTAAAAATTCCATTATGTCACTTTAGAGCGCTGAGATTGGCCAAAGATGACGTTTTCTTCCGGTTTCGTTTGCATAAGGGGCCGCGCTCGCCGCCGTCGCCGCGGAAACGGAGAGTAAACGGCAAACAGTGCGGTGCATTGTGGGTTGATGTCATAGCGAACGTAGAGGGTGGAGAAACGAGGCAGTCTGGCAGAAAATGTTCCCTTGTTTATGAAGGCGTCCGTGGATGCTCGCTCAAGTGTTTCTTCTGATGGAATAATCCACACTCTCGGTTATGTCTAGAGAGACTGAACTTGAAACACAACACAATCATCAAGATTCCTTAACTTTAATTCACTCAAAGGGTTTATTTACACGTTTTGAATCCGAGTTTTTGAAAAACTTGGGGATCTTACTGTAAAACACACACACAGACACCTGTTGTGTTTCCATGTTTTCTGGGGTCTCTCTCTCCATAGGTGCAATGGTGTTTCTACTAGACTGTGTGTGGTATTGTCCTACACCTAAACCTACCCCTTACAGGAAACTATAGACACTTAGATTTTCGAAAAATTTCATTCTTTGTGATTTATAAGCTTGTTTCCTCATGGAGACCGAACAAATGTCCCCACAAGGCCAACATTTACTGCTATTCCTATCTTTGTGGAGACAATTGTTCCCCATAAGGTGATAAATACCAGGTGCACACACACA
>JAUMHG010000021.1:3316315-3329730 GCA_032359395.1 Enteromius anoplus
AAATTGTATATAATTTTATTTACATTTTAATACATTTAAAAATATATATATGTTATGCATATTATAATTAGGTTTTAAATCCATAATTTAAAACAAAAATATTTATTAAAATTAAAAATGATCTACATTTAAAAAGTTAATTTTAAAACATATGTTTAATGCAATAATGTAGACAAAATCCTTCCAAAGCACACACATGGTTGAGATAAAAAGCCTTTAAACGTACCAGGATTAAATCATTACAAAAATGATTAATAGTGAATCTACATGTTTCAGCAAAAATACATTCATTCAGGACATATATTAATTGAATTTAAATTCATTAGAAAAATAATGCATTTGTTTAAAAGTACATTTTTTCTCAGATTCATATATTATATAACATTTCTTTTTTTATTTACCTTATGCTGCTTCAAACCTAAATGACTTAGTCAACCTTAATGTCATTTTTGGGTTTAATATTTATGTATCCACTTACGCTTGGATCATCCATTGGTCCATACCTCTTCACAACCTGACCTTCTCTGTCAATGAGGAACTACGGTAAAAACAAGAGTTATGAGATCACAACATTACAGCAGAGCATCAGAGAATAAACAGCATCTATTACTTAACCACGGCGTTACCTTAGTGAAATTCCACTTGATGTTGCTGCGGAAATAATAAAGAACACATTCATCAAATTCAAAATCAGTAAAAAGAGTGACATAAGAATAAACAAAGCAGTCCGACTCACTTCCCCAGAGTGCCTTTGCCTTTGGGCTGCTCCTTCATCCACTTCCAGAGCGGATGAGCTCCGTCGCCATTCACCTCGATCTTACTGAAGAGGTCAAACTCTGCGTTGTAGCCTTTGGCAAACTCCTTGATCTCCGCCTCTGTTCCAGGCTCCTGTGAAACACAAAACACCTCGCAGGATCACACAACTGAACTCTTCATCTGACGGAAGCTGAAGGAACACTGGAAGTCTGTGAGCAGTGTCTCAGTACTGTGACCATCGAGAGAAAGTGGCTAGAAATGGTTCATAAAATGCAGGAAAGATCATTAACAGTCCTCAATGCAGATATTGTGACTACAACAGCACACAGTATTTGCACATTCATTTTTTAAGCAAAATACTTCTTTGGGCACAGCTGCATGTGACGGAGCAATGAATCTCCCTGAAAACTACAACTATTAAAAACGTGTTTGGTAATTAAAGCAGAAATAAAGTTAAATAACTACACAAACACACATTAAGTGAATAAATAAATACAGGCACACACACCTCACACGCATATTATTATTTGCTTTTTGTTTTTTAAATATAATAAGTTTTTTTATGATAATATGTACTGTATATGTGTATATACATCTGCAAAAAATAAGTAAACATATATATATATATATATATATATATATATTATTTTTTTATATTTATTTATATATATATATATTATATTTTTTTTTATAAAAGTGCCACCTGAGCTGCCGGAACAATAAATAATTTATATATATATATATATATATATATAAAAACACACACACACTCTCACATTGACACACACACACACTCTTCTCTCTCAAGTTCACTTGAAGCTTACTCATTAAATTATTACCCTGATTGTAGTAAGTGCAAGGTTCATTTATACACCACATTTAAACACATCTTAAGATGACCAAGTGCTATAAAAAGAACACCACACACAAATATATTTAATAATAACTTATATGGGACAAAGCACAGAATATACACTGCAAACAATGTTTCTAACTTAGTAGTTATGTCCTGTTTTCAGTCAAGATATCTAAAGAATCTTAACATCAAGATTCATTTACTAGACCCATGAAACAGCATAAGAAATTATGTCTTGTTTCCTGAAAAAAACAAAACAAAAAAAAACACCTCAAAGTTAAGTGACTGTTTGCTTAAAACAAGCAAAACTCCCTGCCAACGGAGTGATAACAAAATATAACCTCAAACAGAAGTTAAGCATCACTTCATTTTCTCATTGCAGTTTTCTTGTCTAGTAATCTTGATTTAAGATTTTTTTAGATATTTAGACTGAAAACGAGATTATTAATCTTTTGACAGCACTAATATACATAACTAATTAATAATATCTCAAAACTTCCAACTAAATAAAAACCAGGAAAGGCTATCATGCCAGCTAAAATAAAAACCTAAAAACTGATGAATTGAAGATGAATTGGAAATAAATAAAAACAATACCCATTCAAATTGACAAAAGCACAGATTAAGTTCACAAAAGACTAAAACTACAATAACGACTGATAGTGCAAATAATTTAATTTTGTATCTGGTGTAAGATTAAATCTTAGCCCACAACACAAAATAATCCACTTACAGCTTCACTCGTGTGACCTACTTCCTGTCGTGACCGAGAACGCTCTTCCAGTCTGCTACGTTTCATCACAGAACAAATGTTCAGGACTAAGGGATTTAATTCACCATATAAAGCCACAGCAAAGTCTGCCTTCTGAAGCATGTATGCATTTTCTGAATGCATGGAATATAGCATCCTGTGACATATGATCCTGAAGCAATATTAAATATTTCCGCTTTTAGACATTTAACTACAAGATTAACAATTCTTATACAAAAGATCTAGTTATACTACTGACCAGATTAAACATAATCAGGTCGCGTGCAGTCACTACACCACTGTTTAAAACACTGCACAGTACATAATAAATCCCATTCCTGTACATACCTGCTTTCCAAACTGGTTGCAGGGGAAGCCCAGGATGCGTAAACCTTTCTCAGCATACGTGGCGTGCATTGCCGCAAACTGAGTGTAGTTTACAGGAGTCTTTCCTCATTTGGAGGCTACGTTAGTGATGATGCAAACATAACCCCTGAAACACACACACACACACACACACACACTTCAGACAGCACGACCCAGACTCAAAGAGCAAGATCATACCTGGCCAAAGACTAAAAATAACTGCGTTCACTATGAAGAATGAGCTTTAAGAGTACAAGGCGGCTGAGGACAGCTGTTAAAGGAATAGTTCAGATGCCAATGTGTTCGCCCTCAGGCCATCCAACATGAGTTTCTTCATCAGAGCTGGAGAAATGCAGCATTGCATCAGCGTCTCAGTAACGGATGCGCTGCTGTCAGAATGACAGTCTAAACAGCTTCATGAAGACGTTTTTGACTCAAATAGAAGTGCATAATTCGTCATAATTCTACCTTCAGTTAAAAAGTCCGTCCCCTGTTGTCTCTCGCATCAAAATACACCCACATATTTGTTTAGAGCCGTTTTGGCTTGTAAACGGTGCTTGATCGGAGCAGATTTCTCTCCCGATTCAGACCAGAACACTTCTTTTTACTATAGATTATGGACTCATATTTCAGTTAAAAACATCTTCATGATGTTTGGACTCTCATTCAATGCTGCATTAGTTTGATCTTCTCCAGATGTTAACTGCTGGACTGGAGTGGTGTGGATTTTAAGTATTACATTTTTTTTTATATTCCTACAAACAAGTTAGCTTAATTCTTCATATCAGGGGTTTGTTCAGATCACGAACCACAAATATGAGCATCAGTCTGGTAATAAAGATGTTTCTAAATGTCCTCATCTGTTCACCTGTATTTGTCCAGAGACACTTCATTTCCATCGATGTCTGTGGCTGAGAAGTCGTATATGGATTTGGCTGACTGCCAGTCGTTGGCTTGGGCACACTGCAATAAACAGAAAGGGTTAAAGGGCAGAGGGTGTGATGAGTGTCGTGATATATAGATCCAGTCATTTTTTATGTGCGTGACATTAACAAAAATATATTATACAAAAAAAGATTCAAAGGATATAAACTATATAAAGACCATACAGTGTGTGGGTTTATTTATTAGTATATAGCTTATAGGCCTAAAATAGGACACATTCACGTCATATTTACAGTACAAACACTGATTAACTCGCTATTAACAATGAGCCCTTAATCAAGACATTACCGTTGATTATTCTTCATTTCTCCACGTGATTGAATTAGTAAACCTAACGATAAATCCGAAACGGGCCTTAAACATCTGTCTGGACCCAGAACAGGACTTAACGAGACGTTTTGTTAAAAATACACAAACGAAACAAATATAGATTGATTTTAAGGGAAAAGTTAATCCTCGGAGACACGATTACATCATTAAAGCTAACGGGCTAATGTTCCTCCACCGGAGTGAATTAGCGGAGACACACAGGTGCCACAAATAAACAAACCGGACTTTGACCTACTTACAGCAAATACATTAAGTAGCTGTTAGACAACACAAACTAGTCTAAACGCTATCTTAAACGCGTAAAACAGCAGGTAAAGACGCTGTGTAGTCTCTTACCATGGCTCTAGCGAAGCTCCTGCTCCCCAGCGCCCCGATCAGCAGCGCTCGCTGAAACACACACATAGTGCTGCGGCATAGAAACCCCGCCCACCGACGGGACAACCACGCCCTCTTCTGTCAGCCTCGGCCAATCAGGGACGATGCTTAGCGTTTGCTGCAACTACCACTCACCAAGAAGCCCCGCCCACCTACGGGAACGTCACCTCAGTCGCCTCTTACGTCAGCCTCAGCCAATCAGAGGGCGCTTGTGCAAATACAGTTAAGTCATATGATCAAAAAAAAAGAGAGAAACAGATCAACGGCTCTGGTACAGGCTTTAATTTTATAATTTGATTATAAAAATATTTTCTTTAATTTTTTTAAGAGAAAAAGAAACAGAATGCAAAGAAAAAAAGTTCAATTTTTGGAACTTATTAGATATTGTGCAAGGTAGTACAATACTGTTTTATTTCTTTAAATATAATGTTCACATGTTGGCTTAGCTTTAACCCATTCCTTTGCGTGAGTAAAATGTTTTATAGTAGCTAAAATAAGTAAAATAATTAGTTGTGCAAGAAAAGATACTGTACTTTTAGAATCAATAGTATCTTGTAGCCTACAAAACAAAACAAAATAGATCAATAAAACTAAATCAAATATGACATCATATATTCCTATTCGTATTAAAGTTCTAAACATAATAGAAATTAAGTTTCTATCTATCTACCCAAAATGATCTACACTGAAAGATGAGTTATATTCTTTATAACTAGGCTACCACAAAAATCACAGGACTTTTCCATATCCAGTTTGAATTGTTCAAATAATTCTTTAACAGGGTAAATCCTGTGTAATATTTTAAAAGATACCTCTTTTACTTTATTACTTATGGAATATAGGCCTTTTTTTGTTTTTGAACATACTTTCATACTAGTGTTTTCATATTTAGATGAGCAAAAGACTGTTGAGCATGGCACAAAATTCTTCTCTGACACTTGTCTGTATCTATACGGCACCTTTAACAATATATCACGAATACTTATAATATCAGGGCCGTAGCCAGCCTAGTATAAGGGATGGGTTTGACTTTTCAAGCACTAAATCGTGCTGGATTAGCTCGTCTGCTGATGTGTTAATAAGCAGTGTTTGAACGACAACAACATAAATAAACGTTACTGTGCATGCATGCTTTTGTGGCTCTAACTAAACTACAGCCAGACAGCCAAATAGCCCGATGAAACCTTCTACAGGAAAAATATTTCCTGTGTATATTTCCAAATATTTTTGGCATCTGCAGGATTTTTTAAATGTAGGCCTTTTGTAACATTTCTAAGACCTGCGCACATAAAAATAATATGTTATGAGCAGGACAGGCAAAGCAGTATATTAATAACACGATTTACAGCTCAAATAATCTTGCAAAATGATAAACATCACATTTTAGCCTTTAAACAGTTTTTTTAAAGAGTCAAATGTATAAATTATTAATTTAAAGCATGAATATATATATATATTAATGTCTTAAATGTTTAGATGTTAGAAGGCACATTATCTTCTTGCCGGTCCATGGGTTCACATTTACAGCTCTTGTGACCGCTGCATAATCAAGGGTGGATTTTGGTATTGATCTGATGGAGAACAACAGACAGGCTTATTACAAACGCACATTCATTCTCTGACTGTAGAAGGATACGTCTTAAATGTGTCCCAGATTACAGCTGGACACAATAGGCGCTTCATAAATTCTAGCCTACTTCATCAGAGATTATAGGAAAGATTAACGTTGAATAAAACCGATAATGAAACTTTTTTTCAAGTCAGTCTTGAAAGATACACTCGTATAAAAAACACCGGTGCTGTGTTTTGATTTTGAAATGTGCAGCGCTCTCATTTATTGTCTGAAATCATATCCTCGTCCAGCTCCTGTACATTCAGCTGGGGCAGATTCTGGGTCCTAGCACAAATATTTGAAAAGCTTATAAGCTTTTTATTCTAACTGGTGAATACAAGAAAGTGATAATAATATTATAGTATTTATCAGCTACAAATGTTGATTCAGAATGTTATAAGTTGTGAAGGAATTTGGAATGGTTGATAAATACATAAATAAATAATTAAAATCAATTCTCAGAACAAACATAAAACAATAGAACCATAGAAAGGCTTTTAAGCATGTTTAAACTAAAGGATCTATACTTTCTTTGATACACTAGTCCACATAGAAAAAAACAGGCACGCCTGCTGGTTTGTGACCTGATGCAGACACATGTAGCTGAAGCTGACTGATCTCGTCCTGGTCTGGACTCTAGAGCGAGATAGCGGGGCAGTCTTTCATCACAGACTAATCTTATCATTTTATGTGCGTGCCAAAGTCATGCCAGGATTTTATATACCCTGCTTAATTTACGGCTTAAAATAAAAAAAAAATATTTGTTGGAGAATTCTGAACCTATTTAAAATGTATTATTGGTTGAGTTCATGTACTCAGGTTGTGTTGGATCAATGTTTTACAGACTTGCCGCACCTGGTCTCGTGTCGTTTATGTGACAAGTACTTGTACTAGATACTTAAATTTTGTTACTTTCTCTAAAGAAGACCCGTATAATTTAAGCATTATAATCTCTTAACATTTTTTTACTTGTACAACTAATAAAAAGGAAGAGGTGATGCATGGCAAATAAAAAATATATGCATGCACACGCGGCCAGCGATGCAAAAACTGCGGGAAAGCTGGATTTTGTGTCTGGCGATAATTGCGACACCACACAGGGGTCCTTAAGCGCCCCTGCGAGCACCTGACTGATGAGAGGAAGTGCGCGGAGTTTGAAAGCAGCCTGTTTTAGGACTTCAATATCAGTTTAACGCGCTAATGGATGATGACGAGGAGGCGTATCGATTATGGAAAATCCGTAAGACCATAATGCAGGTGTGAATGTGCATTGAGCCGCGTCTGTTAGACGTTTAGATTAAACACGTGGTCATAACTAAGACTAAACTATGTGTGTAAACAGTTCAAATCGTTTACACAGGCGTCGACATGAACAAGACACAAAGATAATCCACAGCAATGAAAAACAAAACGAAGAAGTTAAGGGAAGCTAAACAGTAGGAAATAATTGTGAGAGCCTGTAACAGACGATAACTTTGGTAGAAGAGCTCAAATATGACATGTGAATCAATACAATTAAAATAAAAATTTTAGATCAGAGGTTTTTAGAAAAAGAAATAAAAATTATTATAATTAAAGAAATAATAATAAACAAATTGATTAAATAAAAAAATATATATAAATAATACATAGCGGTGATTTACTATAATGATTAATAATAAGAAAGCGTGCATTTAAACAACAAAAATATATATATATATTTATACAGTATAAATTTTATAATGGTAAATTCACTAAATTAAGAGAATATTAACAAAAATAACCTACAGGAACCCTGCAGGATTTCACACACTTTCAAACCACGGCTGTTCAAACAGGTCTGGAGAAAAACTGTGTAAAAATAACTTATAAATAAAAATTAAGTGACTAACTTATGGAAATTTCATTTTAATTTAAAGAAAATATTTAAAAAAAATCTTTAAAGTATGTTAAAATAGAAATATTACAATTAATTATAATAAAAACAGTAAATAAATACAAAAAGTACAGCATTTCAGTGAATAGAGACAAATGTAAAATTATATTTTTTCGACTTAAATTTCACACATATTTACCATATAAATTGTTCAAAGGAAAAACTGGGGGTACATACGTAAAATATATAGCTTCCTTGTAAATTTCAGGATGCTTAGCTGCATTTAAAACACACATAAAAAAAATCAAGCCTGCCATGAATGTTGTCTCGTGTTGCTGTAGCTCTGCCACGATCGAGGATATCTGGTGACCCAAGACGAGCTGGACCAGACCTTGGACGAGTTTAAGGGTCAGTTTGGAGATAGACCCAGCGAGGGTCGACCCCGACGGACGGACCTCACCGTGCTGGTGGCCCACAACGATGACCCCACCGACCAGATGTTTGTGTTCTTTCCAGGTGAGAAGTGATGCTGTGTGACGCTGAACGCTTCATGTGTGTTCATCTGAGTGTTCTGTGTCCAACAGAGGAGATGAAAGTGGGCATCAAGACCATTAAGATGTACTGCCAGCGGATGCAGGAAGAAAACATCACTCGGGCCATTATCGTGGTCCAGACGGGCATGACACCCTCAGCTAAACAGGTACGACACACACACACACACACACTCAGATCTCTCTAAAACATCAATCATTGTGTGCGAGGCGAGCAGAAGGATATGTATACTGTATCGGTTGACCTCTTTTACATGATGATGATTCTTCTGCAGTCTTTGGTTGATATGGCACCAAAATACATCCTGGAACAGTTTCTACAGCAAGAGCTGCTCATAAACATCACAGAGCACGAGGTGAGGCGCTTTCCACTGATGGTGACAAAAAAACCCAAAAAACCTTTTTCCCCCTTCATTTAAAAATGCTTCTATCAAAATATAGTAAAAGAGAAACAAAAATAACCTTAATCCTGTTATACTGTTTGAATTAAATAAGCTCAATTTATTTAATATATAATATATATAAACAAATTTAATATATCCTGTTAAAAGAACAAAACTTACTAAATTGTACATTTTGTTACTCAATCTAATTATTATTATTATCAAAATATTTAAAAATATGAATTAAAATACATTATTAAAAACAATAATATAAATAATACTCATAAAAGAATTTTACTTTCCGTTATTTATTGTTTTCTAAAAAATCATATTGGGGTTGTTAAACGAACAATTAAATAAATTATAATTTTGTCACTCAATATAATTAAGTAACATTCTGACCCAAGCACAAAAATATTGTATATTTATTATATATAAAAAAACCATTAATGAAATAAATATTATTTACAAAAAACATTGAGATTTTTTATATTAAGTATTGTTTTCTGTTAAAAGAACAAAAACTACAAAATGATCATTTTGTCCTTGATTCTAATAGTATAATTAATAATCTAAAATGTTTATCATTTTAACCCAAGCACAAAAATACATATTTGGACAATTGTGTATTATAAATTATACATAGATTAAAATATATATATATTTTTAAAAACCTTAATAATACAGATATTATAAACCCTTTAAATAAAAATATTATAATTTATTTTAAAAGCATATCAAGATTTGTTTTATTAACAAATATCTGTTAAAAGAATAAAAACTACAACATTTTACATTCATTAAAAAAAAAAAAAAAAAAAAAAAGGAAATCTTTAATTTATTTATAATTGGCTCTGTCTTTGTCCTTCAGTTGGTTCCTGAGCACATCGTTATGACAAGGGAGGAAGTGACAGAGCTGTTGGCCAGATAGTATCCATAGCAACGGCTGTGAGTGAAGTGATGCTTTTAAAGAAAACATGTCATTCTGCTCCAAAGTCCCTCACTGTTGACTATATAGTGCACTGGGTTAAGAGGAAGCATGCTGTCTGTGACGTCAACAGCTTTTCTTGACTGTGATCAGTAAACTCAAGGAGACACAGTTACCCAGAATTCAGTCGGGAGATCCCGTGGCACGATATTTCGGGCTGAAACGAGGGCAGGTGAGTCTGAAAACGTCTGGATATCAGTAGAGTTTTGTTGTTAAGGTGTTGGTTTGTGTCTAACAGGTGGTGAAGATCATCCGGCCCAGTGAAACAGCCGGACGGTACATCACATACAGACTCGTTCAGTGAGGACCTGCTCCTTCAGCTTTATTTGATGTCAAACACAAGAGCTACAGATGTTTTGTTTGGTGTTAGTCTTGTGACAGACTTTTTATTGCTGTCTGTTTTATTTGTCTTTTTTTTTTTAATAATGGAGGAATGAGATTCTTTCAACAATTCTGAATTTAGATTGATCTTTAGTTTCCATAAAGAAAAAAATGCATAATGAATGGTTTTGTTACCGCTATTTTTTTTAATGCATTTTTACACACACACTTGCATTAGTGTTTTCTGGGGTCTCTTCATATGTGTAATGGTGTTTCTACTGTACAGACTGTATGTGGTATAGTCCTACACTGACCCTACACCTAAACCTACCCCTTACAGGA
Organism: Enteromius anoplus; assembly: GCA_032359395.1. NCBI lineage: Eukaryota > Metazoa > Chordata > Actinopteri > Cypriniformes > Cyprinidae > Enteromius > Enteromius anoplus. The sequence goes on from JAUMHG010000021.1 coordinate 3,326,747, forward strand.
AACTGTGCACTTTTTGAATTTCATCAAACACTGTTTAGTATGTTTTTTAAGCATTTTGTTTTACCGGGACACAGGAAGTGTCCTCATAAGCCATGTTTACGTTGTAGTACCCATGTCATTATACACATGTGTGTCTTCATAAACCACAAATCCCAACTCACACACACATGTATGTGTGTGTGTGTGTGTGTGTATATGTATATATATATATATATATATATATATAGTGTGCAAAAGTCCTAGGCCACTTGTATTTTCAGCAACAAAAAATGGTTTTGAGTGGGTTATTTCTATCTTCTGCAGAAGCGTGTCAGTTGAAAATATCAGTTTATATATTATATATAGAAATATTGAATATTGTTTTATAAATCACCACATTCCATTCAAAAATAACTGGAATATCTAAAATAATAAAGACAGACTATAATATTTCTAATATATATTCCAGATCTGATAAATAAACAATTCATTACAAAATAAACATTTCATTGCAAATATAGTAGAAATTAAAGATTTATTGTATACAGATGTTTTCTGAAAATATACACACAGTTCCAGAATGTACAAAAGGCTTCTAAACACACTCGCAAATGTCTTTCATTTCTATCAGTCATGTTAAACAGTTAAAGGCTTTAGGTAACATGGTTGAGAAGAAGCTACGGTCCCAGCATGCTTTAAACCATATTTAGTTTAGACAGTACAGTGCTGCTGGAATATACACACTACTACAAACGAAGCAATGTTTAGAAGAGAAATATGCATAAACATTTCATAATGCATTAAAACCAGCACTGACCAGCAGTCTGGCTGTTGTTAGACAAGTTTAACTGTAACACAATTTGTAGTAATAATCTGCTTATTGGCCAATAAACTCCAGTGCCTACATGAAACTATAATAAATATTGTAAAATACAACATTACAAGCTCCTTAAAGAGACAAAAATGTATCGAGAAATATGAGACTTTAGGCTCTTTACACACCCTGACTCACTTTGAGATCCAGTTAAATAAGAACAATAATGACTCTTGTTTGTTTTTGAAAGACAGTAGTTATTGTATTCCAGTTACAGGTTATGAATGTGGTGGTTTATACAGACTAGTGCGCAAACCTATTATAACGGAGAGAATATAACCACCATCATCTGAATAAAGACACCAACATTATATAAACATCCAGTTAATATCATAGGAAGCGACACTAATCTCAGTTCGGCATGAGGGGTCACCGAGAGTTCACCTGTCAGTAACCTCCTTATTCTTAATGTTATTCATCTGACTTTAACACTTGTTCTCCTGTCGCACATCTCTAATAGTTGAAATGAAATTTTGACCTGTTTTAAATTCATTATACATCTGATCTTACTGATCTGGGTCTGCCCCGACGGTCTGCTCTGGGATGGTCTCTGGGACCAGTCCGCTCAGGTCCAGGCTCGCTCGGGGACTCATCTGGTCTTCCTCGGTGCTGGTCTCGCTCTCCTGACTCACCAGAGGAGGGCGCTGTGGGCGGCTTGCCCTGCCCAGATCCTCCATGTCAGAGTCAGAGTCCAGCGAACGCTCCTGAGAACCAGAGGAGCCCACGGAATGACCTGAAGAACCAGAGGAACACACATACGCTTGATCAAAGGAAGGAACAAATCACACCAAGAATACTTCAGCTAATATTGTGATCCGAACTGTAATATGAAATTAACAATCCAATTGATTCATTACATTTTAATAGCATTTTCAATCCAAATGAACAAACCTACGCATACATAATAAAAAATATATATATTCATACATAAAAAATATTATTGAAATATATATTTCTGCTATTTTTATATATTTTAGTGCTAACATTATGTAACATTTATTTATTCAGTTTTTCTACATGAATTCTAACATTTAACTTGTTCCAAATCCTCTTGTTTCACAAATGCAAGCAGAATAATAGTATTATTATTAATAATAATAATATGAATATAATTATTAATATTTGAATAACAATATTTTAAATAATAAAGATAAAATATTATTTAACATAATATTTAAAAATATAAAAATATTTTCCAGTAAAAGAAAAAAAAACATCCCAACAAATGTCACAAACTCGAGCACAGAGAATATTTGATAATATTATTGAGATATTACAAATCACTAGATTCACTCTGTTAGAAAAATAATATTAATATTTAAATATGGTGCCCAACTAATTACATAAAATATTTTTCTACAAAATTAAAATAATAATACATTTTATAAAGATACAAAATCAAACACATTTTCAATTATATCATTATCTTAATGTTTACAATAATAATTGGAAAAAATATGTATTATTTGGAATATATATTTATCTCACAACATTCCAGATCCGCTCTGATTGGCTCTTCGTGATTCCCAGTCTCACAGTCCTGTGTGAAGGAATATATTACAATCAGAGCTGTGCAAAAACACACACACACACACACACGACAGAAATGGGCTGAATCCCTGTCAGTCATAGACACGCTGCACACTACATCAGATCAGACATGAATCTGTACAGACCTGGCTCTGGCCTGGAGAGCTGACCGAGGAAGAGGACGAGATGAAGATGTTCTGCCGGAAGACGATCAGAGCCTCTACGATGCGCGCCTGATGAGGGTAATCCACCAGAGATGACAGGGACACCGTGGCTCCGGTGGGTTTGGGTCTCATCAGGGTCGGCCCGAACACGATGCCTAAATTACTGGCACTCATTTTATTATCTTGCTCCAACTCAGACACTCTGACGAGAGAAAAACAAGAATCTTTCAGTAACATCATACAACAATGTTTTGTGATAAACCTCAGGAAATACAGAACACTGCAGCTGATATTTTTAACAAGTCACTATTTAAACTGCAACTTGAAAAGGTAAATATGTATATATATTAGAGCCCGACTGATACAGGATTTTTAAGGCCGATACCGATACGAATATTTGTTGGTTTTAAAATCCGATATGCCGATATATCGGCCGA
>JAUMHG010000021.1:3335263-3354798 GCA_032359395.1 Enteromius anoplus
CCCCCCCCCACCCCCAACCTCTCCAACACAAAGAAACACACGGCCCTCGACACAAAGTTTGAAAACTACACAAGAACAACAAGAAACACACCATATGGGAGAATAGAGATAATAAGAGTACGCAAACACCTCCACTAGTTTTCCCAGAGAGGAAAAGACGAGAGAGCCATTCCCAAAAGTGGAAAAGGTAAAAGTTATTTCCCAAGAAAACGCAAATAAACACACCAGGGCGTTAGAAGAACTGCAAACAGCAGGAAACTCCGAACACAACGAATGTAAAACGCATCAAACGTACTTTGCAGATGACTTCATTTAACCCAAACGCAAACTTTCATCTGTTATAACCATCAAAAACTTTAAATACCCGATTTGCGGCAAATATCCAAACGAAAAAGCAGCAGATGCTCTATAAAGTTGTAAACACACAGTTACCGTGGTAAAAAGGAGCTATACGTGGGGTTTTAAACTTGACATTGTTGCCAGTATTGAACAAAGAAGCCGTTTCCTCTGGACTCGAACCCCGCACACACACCGAAGCTCATAGACAAAACACTTCACACACATTTACCGTGCAACAAAAGTTCTTCAATCACAACACAAGCCTTAACGTTAAAAACGTGCGCGTTTACATGTGTGAAATGCGATAAAGGCGGTAAATACTCACCGTTCCTCGCGTCACGCGTGAGGCATCCAGCGGGAGAGAAACGCGCTTCAGCCCGAGAGGAAAAACAGAAAAGTTGGGGGACAAAATTTCCCCCCTCCGCGCCTCAGGTCCCGCTAATTCACGGTGCAAAACGCGTCCAATTTTCCGGGAAACGCGAACAGTCCGTGCCGAGAGTTGTTACAATGTAACTGCGCTCGAATGTAACTCTGCCTAAAGTTCTATTCTAATTCTTTTGAGCGCTACAAATGTAACATCTCATCTTCCGAGGAGACATTTTAGCACCGTCCACATTGTCAGCCCCAACAGTGTATCCCTCCGCGCTGAGGGGAGACGTTATAGCGGTGTCCGATTTCAAACGCCCAGAAAACTAGGTCTGGGTATATGACGCGATTACTTTGATATTTACCATACACTCAATACAAATAAACTGCGAAATGATGCGATCAACGGTATATCTAACTTTGACGTAATACGAGCGGGATTTTGCTGTAAATTGCTCCGTACTAGACTAACGCGCGGAATGAGACGACGCACGGTTAAAGACAGATGGACTGAGAAACAGTGCGAAATGGAGCGATAGACCCACCGAAGTGGCCAATAGGCTTCTAGGAACGTTTGATTGGCATATTCGGTGGCCAATGAAAACACCTTTAACACTTAAGCCAAACCTCTCTTCCCTGCACACCCTACCCAGGTTTTAAAAGAATGGCAACAGGAAGCCATGGAATACTGTGTGTGTTTTTTTTGTTTTACGCAAAACCTTTACCGCTAATTCAGCGGTAGAATCGTCATCGCAGAAATCCAGTTTCGTTTCAAAATTTCTTCCGATCCGATTAAAATGTTACAGAATGACAACAGTTAAGCACATGCAAAGAGTAACGCGGTATGAGCAAGCTGTTTAGGTAACACAGTATCATGATAATTATTGGAATATCGTGTAAATATGAGTGTACATAAACATGGTAACCATTCAAAACCATGCTATGTGAAAATATTAACAGCACTGGTAGCCCTACAGAGCAAAGAAAAAAATCGACCAAATATATCATTTAAATATATGCTAAATGTATCTTGTAAACAGTGAATCTTAATGAAATATATTTTTGAAATTTAGAATATATTTAGTTTCAACTTTCACATACCACAATGTATTTCAGAGGCGATAAAACACATTTACAATCGTGTGGTTTTAAAGCATATATATACACTTGTAGTGGATCAAAAACATTCATCAAAGTGCAGCCTAAATGATATTTACAGATATAAATAAACATATTTACTCCAAAATAGACTACCACACTACAATTTTGAGAAATTGGTAATGGTTGTTAAGATGAATGATACTGTATGTAAAAATTAAAATTAAATACACAAATTGTAGTTTATACCTGTTTATTTCTGTATTGATCCCATGGCTCTCATTTGAGATAACATATAACATATTGATATGCTTTCAAAAGCAATAAGCCTGCTTTTTTCACCTTGAGTTTGTTAAAACAGCACACTGGTGTAAAGGCAGTGTTAGCACTTCCTAAATCCATCTTAGATTTGGAGAGCTGACACCTTGGATAATCTAAAACCAAATGAGCAATAATCAGAACTAAAGCGAAAGCAAATGGCTTCTGCCGTGAGGTGTGAACAGGACTTTCAGGGGGCATTAAGGAGGAGGAAGCGCCGACATTTGGTGTTGTGGTGGGAAAACAGAAGCTGCACCTCGGCCCTTTAACTGGTGTTTTTTGAGGTCACTGCGGTGCAGAAACCACACCAGGGGAGAGATTAATATGAACAAACAGCAACCTGATGATTCATATGTGTAATATATCTGTCCTCAGGTGTTGACAGTGAAACTGTGGCATTTACAAATGAAAACGAGTCCAGGTAAACACTGACATTAAAGTCAGCACACAAAATTGAAATTCACCCTATTTACATTTCACGGTCTGAGTGGGAGTGAATTAGAGAATCAAAAATGTTTTTCTTAATAATCTTTGATCAAAATGTAACATCTGTTTTTATGTTTTGTATTGTTGTCAAGAAATCGTCATTATCCAGCTGACAGAGAACCTTTCAAAGTGATGTTATTTGGTCTAAATAACATTCTCAGAATGTTATTTATGAAACGTTTTAGTTGGACGTTCATTTTCAGAAACATTCCAAAGCAAGTATAACATTAGAAATCATTTCATGTTTGCAAAAATGATGCAATTTTCCTTAAAGGAATAGTTCACCCAAAAATCATTTACTCACCAGGCTGTTTTGGGTCACCATTGACTAAGTCAGCAGTGACCCAAAACAGCCTGGTTACAAACTTTCTTCAAAATATCTTCCTTTGTGTTCGGCAGGTTTGCAGGTTTGGAACTACTCAAGGGTGAGTAAATGATGTTTAAATGTTTTAACGCTTGTATAACATTAAAAAAACATTTTTAAAACATTTCAAAAGGGCACAGAGAACATTCGGTTTCATGACTTACTCTGAGCATGTTTTTGTGAGCTGGCAATATTTCTGAAAAGGAATAAGTGCTTTTCAGCTGACATCAATCTAGGCCAGAACTGACGGCCAAACAACTATTTATGGACACATTTCACAATCCAATCAAATGGATAAAATCAAGTTCCTCTCTGTGTGTCTGTGTGTGCTTTTTCCTGGTTGGATATCCAGATTGGCTCATAAATACGTCACATTACGGAAGCAAAAGCAGTTGGGAATGCTTCATATTGTCAGCTAAATGGCAGATAATGTTGCAGATTGGTGAAGATTGCATTACGCATTCCTGATCCAGCAACATCAGACCTAGTTTTAAAGATTCAGGTCATAAATGTCTCTCTCCGGCTTTGTTCTGCTGTATTTCTGGAAGGAGCAGACGAGACAGCAGCATCATGTCAGTGGAACACTAATCCACTGAAACACAAACACAGACGCTCAAAGAAGCATGTCAATCAGTTTAACCCTGCGATGAATAGAGCTGTGTGTGAGAATTCAACCCTGCATGGGGGGTTTACTAACTTTTTCATCATGTTGTCTTCACTCGTGGCCAGACAGCCCACAATACTTTGTTTCAATCATTTAGTTTAAAAATACAAAACAAGCACAATAAATGAATGGATTTGATTTAGTGTTGTCAAACGATTGATCATATTTTTGTTTACGTAATATATGTGTGTGTGCTGAGTATATTTATTACTGTATGTAAATATGAACACACACACACATACACCTATATATTTCAGAAACACAGGTTATGTTAATTTATTTATAATATATATTATGTGAATATAAATACAGACATGTAAAAATACATACTTTATGTGTGTGTGTTTGTGAATACAAAATAGCTATACACAGAACACACACATATTATGTAAACTAAAACTTTTATTTTGTATGCAAATAATCAATTAACAGCACCAGTTTGATTATTTGTGTATTATAGCAAACTCAGACTAAATTAAAACAGAATGAGAAAGACAAAAATGGAATTTAATTCTAAGAAGATATCCATATAAAATCACTTTTTTAATATTTCATTTTATATTATTATAATTTTCTTATTTATTTTAATAATTTAGTCATTTTATTTATGTTATTATACCATGCTAAACATATTAATGTATTATTCCAAACTAAATTAAGGTTTTATTTGTACATTCATACACTTATGTCAATTCATTGCGTCACATTAATGTGCTTTTTTCCTATTTTTTAAAAATCATTTTAATGCATTGAATTTATATTTCTTTTCTACAATCAAAGCCTATTCATGCATAATTTGAAACTAAATCAAAACAGACAAAAACTAAAAAAAATGGTATAATTAAACCAAAATATTATTTATTTGTAAAATCATTTTATTTGTAGAACTTTACCATACATTGTAAACTAAATTTTTTTATGTTTTGTAAACAAAATTCCCATGCAACACTTTCAGAGCACTGCCAAATGCAGTTTATTATCTTATATAGTTTAATAGTTTATAACAGGTAGATTTTTTTTGGAACATATGTATCACACACCAAATGATGTGCTGTCCAAAGCAAGCAGGCTTCTTACACAACATCCCTGCCCGCACAACTTGATCTTGAGTCTGTGATGAGTGCTGATGTTTTTATACTCACAGCCGAGATGAGCAGGCGCCGGCTCGGACCCGGTCCGCGCTTGACTAGCTGCTCTATTGAGTCGATGGGCCCGTGAATGTGCAGGACTGAATGCAGGGCCAGCTGCGTCTGGCATCAAGTGTATTCATCTCAGGGCTTGGAGAGCATCGAGCAGGATTAGCTAACTGAAAGCATCCGCCAATACCGTCGAAACCATGGCAACCAGCAGCTCGCACACAACGACGCATACAAGAGAGGAGATACGCCGAGCGTTACAGCGGATGAGGGTCAAAACACACAAGACACACATGATGAGACGGTCCTGTGGTATCTGGAGACGGACCGCGGCAGCTGCGCACGACATGAATGGACTGATGATTGCAAAAATAGGACCAGTTAAAATGGAATTCCACAATCCTAGAGATAATAAACACTCTTGAGACCCACCTTAATAAAGCTGCATTTCACAAATCAAAAGATTAGTGCAAAATCAAAGATTAGGATGAGTTTGTTTTTCATCAGATTTGATAGACTTTTTGTTTATTTAAAAATATGTAATTAAATGTTTGATCATGCTGCGTATTTTAGTTTTTACAATGGGGCAATTGTTGAGTGTGTGTGAGTCTCTGGAGAGCGCACGAGTGCTTAATGGTTTAAATACAATGATTAATGGTTTCACGTATTTTTTGCAAGTTAAGATATATCAATTGTACCTTATCTTAAGCATTATTATTATTTTACGTGTGCCGGACAGAGATTGAGATGGTGCCAAACTGCACGTCATCAGCTTGAGATGGGTTTATGAGAACAGCTTCTAATTCGTCAGTATCACAGAAGTATGGAGATAAAACTACACACGTATCAGTAACAGTATTGTTTGTTTGAAGCTTATCAGTAGTCCAGTATTGACCCTCGATTCCCATCAGAAGAAATTGCTTTCCGCTGGGGCCCCCTCTGGACCCCAGGGCCCCACGCAATTGCCTAAACACCCTACTGAGAGATAGACTCTTTCACAGGAGAAACCTTTATTACGGACTTATATTTTAGTTAAAAAGGTCTTAATGCTGGATTAGTGTGATCTTGTGTCTTCTCCAGATGTTAACTGCTGGACTGGAGTGCTGTGGATAATTCGGATGTTTTTATAGCAGACTCTCATTCTGACAGCAACCATTCACATCTATTGATGAGACACTGATGCAGAGACACATTTCTCCAGATCTGATGAAGAAACACACTCGTCCTAATATTTGATGGTCTCAGGGTGAGCAAATTTCGTGATGATAATAGTGTTATTATTTAGCACAATAAATGTAGCCAAGTTAATCAGTTCTGTTTTAAAGTGCAAGAAATTCTTCAGTTTAGGCCAGTGATTAGGCATGGTCTTGCTGAAAGGAAGGCTGACAGAAAGGTATCTGTGCACCTGATAGTGCAGAGTCATATCACAGTAGTGGGCTTTCCACCCAGAAACCCTCAACCAGACTTACTGTGAACAGGAAAGCGGCGTTCATGTGACCCAGATCAACCCTTGACTGCCTACACATGTCTGAGAGAGCCTGTGTCAATGCCTCCCGCTTGTTTCCAGTGCATTATTTACGAAAAGCCATTCAGAAGCCTCTCATAAGCTGGCATGTTCCCGAGGATAAGTGTGAAGTGAAAGAAGTGGATTGTGATTGGTCAGGTGCGGTGGTGAGGTGTGTTTTTTATCAGAGACGACAGTGTTAATGTTGTGGGATGATTCTGCACCTGCTTCTAGCGAATCTTGTCTTTGATGATACGCTGGCAGCCGAGTCTCTGGGCTCGTGGTTTATGTTTCTCAAGAAAAACCAACCAGTGTCGAGAGGGACAGCAGCGTACACACACACACACACACACATGCAGCGAGACCACCGTGCAAACAACTTCAAAGGGGCTTTTTCTTGCTCTAGTTCACACACATGTACTACTTCCTCTGACACTTGCAGATATTTCTCAAGCCATCGCATGCATCCTCGTCCCGCAGTTTGGGAGGGATTTCTAAGGTACGAATGAAGAAGCAAACAGGTTTTTGTATTTCCTGACCAACCTGAGGTGAAAACTGAACTGTTCAGTTCCCAGCAAACAAAAACCCTTTTTTAAGAACGTTGTGCTCTCTTTAAGTTAGAACATTTTTTATTTCTGACTCTAAAAGTTTAAAATGCCCAGTTTTTTCCAGATCTTAAAGGAACATTCCATTTGTAACCTTTTGCTAAGATTATGGGACTGTTACATTTTGAACATTCCAAATAACAAATAGTAGCAATAGTTGCATTTCGAGACCGTTATTAATATATAACTTTGAACAAACTTTCTATGAATGTTACTGGAAGAACGTTCCCAGAACGCTCCGTGTCTGCTACAGTTGGTTACATTTGAAAGTTTTCTGAAAATAAAATAGTAAGTTTTAAGTGCATAGTTTTCTCTTAAAACAAAAAGGAACAGAGAGAAGTCTTATGTTCAGAGAAAGGCCGGAGTTGACCTTGTCGCTATGGATGATGTCAGCATGCTTATTAACCATGCACACAGTGATTGGCTGATAGGAGAGGGGAGGAGTCTCTGTCAGAGAAATATTGCACAGCACAATTTTATGAAATAAAGATTTTAAAATGCAGACTGAGTGTCGCTAGTTTAGCAATATAATATCGTATATATGTACATGTTCTGGTAATGCAAATATTGAATATACATATTTAGGATTTAGGAGTTTCTCTTCACTACTCCTAACGCTTCACAGATTTACGAGCTTGTTTTAGCCTGATGCTTTGTGAAATACTCTTAGAGCACAAATGCAAATAATATTTTTAAGATTTTCTCCTAAATCGACAAGTTAGGAACTACTTAGGACCTTAAGATGTTTTGTGAATACAGGCCCTCATAACTTTGAATCAACATTCTATTAAAAATATAAAAAAAAGGTTTGTTTACAACTTTAAGAAAACATTTCGACAACGTTCTGAGAACGTTTCCTGTCAGCTTGGTTGCTTATGAATCATTTCTAATATTGGTATTGCTGTCAAACGATGAATCGGCTCCAAAATAATGTTTTTAAGTAATATATGTATGTATACTGTGTATATTTATCATGTGTATAAATACACACACATACGTGTATATATTCTAAAAATATTTACATGCATCTACAAATATGTCTAAATGTACAATCTTTCTGAAATGCATGCATGCTTGATTTGTATTCATATATGCACAGTATTCACACATATATTATATAACTTATTTAGGACCTGATTAATTGAGATTATTAGGATTGTGGTATCATTTGAAAGCACTAAAGGAACAGTTAAAAATAAAAAGAGTTTAACATTCACTTAAAGCACAACAGTTCCACGCAGAGTAAATAACATTTAATTCCACTTCCAATAATGTTCTATTAAGGTTACTGGAAAAAAAAACCTTGTTCATAACTTTGAGAGAACGCTTCCTGTCAGGTGTGGTGTTTGCAAGAGGTTGCAAGGTTTTTTTTCACAGGTCCTGCATTGCATCTCTGAGATCTTCTAGCCTCCTGAGCTGAGGTCTTGTTTTATTCTCAGCAAAGCAGCAGATGTCCTCCGCTCCAACAACACACATGATTTTGAGGAGTCATTCTTGTCTGGTGTGGCACCTATCAAGATTACACGAGACGGCTCTGTCTTTCTCCGAGCAGATGTTGCCGTGCTCCGGCCCTGTCCCGTACACCGGGGTTCCCTTCATGTCGTTGTTGGGGAGACCCGGTGTGTCTAAACACCCACGCTCAGGTTACAGTGCTTCCTGAGAACACACTCCTGCAGCTCGACACACTGCTACTGTGCAACGCTGTGGTTGATGAGGAGCGGAAGTGTGTGTCAGAGCTTCATCAGCTTCATTAAAGAGCTAACAGAAGACCCACAGCAGCTTCGCCTCCTGACTGCAGCGAAGAGCACAAGAAAACTAAACACACTAGGTTTAAATCTGCACTGAATTTTGCTCTGGATGCATGGAAAGTTTGCAGATATGAGTTGATTACATAGAAAATTCAGATTCTGATTCCATCCAAACATCAAGTGTGATTTTTCCAGCTGATTTGTCACACATGTTTTATTTGTTGTGTTCAGAACGACCTAAAAGTTTGTTAGTGTGTGATCCTTTTTTATGTTTAGTGTTTTTCAGTTTTCTGAAGTGTATATGTATTAGTGCTGTCAAATGATTAATTGTGATTAATCGCATCCAAAATAAACATTTTTATTACATAATATATGTTTGTGTACTGTTTACATTTCTATTTTTTGAAAATATTTACATGTATATATTATATGTGTCATATATAAACATGTATTTTTCTCCAATACATGTTGCCACATGGCACCCCTGCAAATTCTTATTCCATTCATATTCACAATTTTGAGTACTCCAGGGTGATTATGAACATGAAAATATCCAGCCATGGTTTCCTGTATAACAGATATGTATATATAGATATATAGGAGGGAAAACAAAGCCCAAAACCAAAGAATATATTTATGATGTGCAGCAGAAGATAACTGAGCTTCACAAATTAGTGAAGTGACTTTAAGAAAAGAGCTAGAGCAGTAATAATGACCATTTCCACCATCAGGGAAATAATGAAGAATTTCTCTCATCCTAATACACGGAGAGAAGTAGAGTTTGACTGAATAAAGACTCTTCTTTATGGAGTGATTCTGGATGAAGGAGTACTCTCTTTTCTCTTATCAGGTGTTCTCCAAACTCTTCAGGCGTTACAGGAGAAAACTCAGAGCTGTTATCTTGGGAAAAGGACGTAGCCATAATTGTGGCCAATATAAACTATAGAAAGCATTTACTTCACAATAGGGTTTTCCCGCCACTTTTAATTCTTTAACTTCAATGATAGGTTAGCATTTTGTGAATGTTTAAATATGCAAATGATGAATGAATAAATATGCACTCATTTGCATACATTACAAAAAATCTGAATTTTGGATGAAGCCAGATTCAAAACTCTTGGTTGATTTTGTTGACATGTTAAAGGTTTTGGATTTATTGTTTTAATGCATAAAAAAAAAAATACTGTCAACAGACTGAAAAAAAAGAAGAACATTTTTAAAATCAGTGAGAATATACGTACTGAAGTTGAAACGTACAGATGCAAACAGCTGAATAATAAACACTCTCTTTACACCAGACATGCTATTGAAGCAAACAAGACCAAAATCTCAAGGAAAAAACAAGTACTGAACATATACTTAATAAAATGTATAAGTCTTGTTTTTTTGTTTCTTTTTAGAGTAATTCTCCCATATTCTGTGATCAGTGATGCTCATGCAGCACTGGCTGCCCACTGCTCCGGGTGTGTGTTCACGGTGTGTGTGTGCGTGGTTGATCACTTCTCACTGCTGTGTGTGTGTGCACTTGGATGGGTTAAATGCAGAGCACAAATTCCAAGCATGGGTCACCATACCTGGCCACAAGTCACTTCACTTTCACTTTCTTTCACTAATAAAGCATGACTCAAACAGCCTCTTTACGGTCAAGAGTGAGTTCTGCCACTGTTACTGGCATCTGCCCCAAAACTGTAGGCGAAAACATTAATGAAACCATGACAAGCTTGACACGGGTCAATAAATAAGCACAATTAAGACTCTAAAAACCACATTTCAACATGTTAAAGACGACTTTGCAAACGCCTTATGCATTATGACTTATTTAGAGACAGTTCTTGTCGTACTGACTGTTATATTAGGATCAGGTGTGATCAAGCGGACCGAGTAAAAAACTGGAACCCTTTCCCTGCCTTTGATTCAATCTAAAAATGCTGCATCTAACACTGCGCACCGCTTCCATTAGTCCTCAATGCCAGTGGAAGAATGCATGAGAGAGACAGATGAGATGCAGTCGTCAGGGGAGCTCTAAACAACATCTCCGTCTCTCTCTGCATATGTGAAGTCACGGCTTGCCAAAATGGTAATATGACATGGTTTGGGTTTTGCAACACATATGCTGCAGTTTCAGGCTTTGCCAAGACACCTAAACCCACTCGCCGGAGCTCGCTCCGAGGGTCAGACGGCAGCAGAAAACAAACACAAACACAAACAAAGCCTTGGGGGAACACCATTTATCATTATTTATTGAGTAATGCATCCGAGCAACTAAATAAATAATGCTGAAGGTCTGAACCTGATTCATAGGAAAGTTGTTTTTCCGACGCAGAATAAAATCCTGAGTTCACATTTCTTCTTTTTCCTACCACATGAAAAACTGAAATGACTACAGTTGTGTTTACATATCTGAAATTGGGATTCATTTGTATTATTTCAATATACCTCTCTCACAATTCAGATTTTTCTCTTGTAATTCTCTTTTTTATTTAGAAATGTGCATTTCTATTTTCTTCCAGAAAATAAAAACCCATTTGTTTTTCTCAGAAATGCAAGTTTATGCATTGAATGTTATACATGAGACATAAACTCTATTTAGACTTGGTTTGAATTTCAGATTAAAATGTGAAAACAGTGTCTCACACATTGAAATATTTGCAACCTGAACCATGACCAGCCATGATGTTTCTATTTGTTGCATGCCTTATTTCCCTCAGAAAAGGCCAGTTTAGTTGAAATGATTCGGTTTGGTCTGTATATTTGATCAACCGTCCTTATTCAGAGGACAAAACACCGAATTTCTCCGCGAGGTTTGAATAACGGGTGCATGTGTCTCTCCTCATTCTTTTTTCATCAGCCCATCCCCCCGTTCTTGCAGATTAGAATTCATTAGCAATCAAAGAGCCTCTGTGGAACTCCTGCTCTTAATTACCCACTCATTTGCATTTTTGCATATTAATGACTGCAGAGTTTGCCGTCTGACTGCGGCAGTGAGCGAGGCTTTAAAGTCACCTCGTCTTTTTCTTCTCAAATGACGACTGCAGGGCAAACACCCAGAATCTGTGTGAAAACCACATCACGACCCCGTGCTCGGGTCACTCGTAAAAATCACTGACCAGGGCAAAATCTTCACACTCGCACCCACAGATTTGCCACAGATGCTAGTAACAGTGAGAAAATTCACAACTGACAGTACGATGCGTGTTATGAGTTCATGAGTCATGCACTGCTCTGTATTTCTGTCTTGTTTTCCAGCAACAATATCTAAAAAACGAACCTTAGTTTACATGACACCAGCAGATCTGGTAGATAAATTAACCTATGCTGAAAATGTGCTCATCCAAGATTAGGATGAGAGTGTTTATTCAGTGTCTCAGTAATGGATGTGAATGGGTGCTGTCAGAATGAGAGTCTGATAAAAACAACACAATAATCCACAGCGCTCCAGTCCAGCAGTTCACATCTGGAGAAGACAAAAGATCAAACTAATCCATTAAGATGTTTTTAACTCAAATAGGAGTCCATAAATCCATTATAACTCTTGTGTCTGGTCTGAATGAGGAGAAAAATCTGCTCCGATCCAACAGCAAAATATTCAAATAAATATGTGTCTGAATTTTGATGTCAGGGACAACAGCACCTTTTCACTGGAGGAAGCTTTATTATGGATTATGGATTCATATTTAGTTGAAAACAAAGCTTGAGCTTTTGCCTTCTCCAGATGTTAGCCGATAGACTGGAGTGCTGTGGATTATTGTGAGGTTTTTATCAGACTCTCATTCACATGCAATGCTGAGAAAGTGATGCAATGCTACATTTCTCCAGATCTGATGAAGAAACACACTCCTCCTGATCTTAGGTGGCCTGATAATGACTGACGGTAAGAATTTTGTTCCCATTCAAATAAAGGACCCAAAACATGCAATCATTATTGATGCTCGACTTCAACCCAAATCAGGCTCAAAAGCGTGGAAATATTATGTTGAAACCATGAGCTGAAGCAGCATCTTAATAAGCATGCTTTTATTTGGAGATATTTGGAGCAGCATCACAAACATCTGTTTAGTTGAATGTTCCTCGTGTAATTTAGACATTTGGCTTCAGACACTGAACATCATGATCAACTGCTGGTGAAATGTGTGAGATAGCTCTACTGCCTCCTGCTGGCTATTTCAGGAGTCACAAAGGCCAACTCAAAGATGAACCGCTGTGATCTGGATCGGGAAATTACTACACATTCTTTAAAAGAACAAGAATATAGAAAAAAAAATCATTCTACACTTACATCAGAGGAACACAAGTCATATCGAGAGACCAGAAACCACAAGGGTGTATCTTGAACACCAAACACAAGCACAGCACTAGAAAACGATTTAGTGACTGCAAAGCAAAATCAATCATTAAATGAATATTTCACTCAAAAATGAAAATTGTGTCATTTATTCACCCTCAAGTAGTTTCAAAGTAGTTTGTATGCATGTCTTTGTTCTGCTGAACGCAAAGAAAGATATTTCTTCAGAAAGTTCAGAACCAGGCTGTTTTTGGTCACCATTGACTTCCATAGTATTTTTTTTTTCTATCTGGAAGTCAATGGTGACCCAAAACAGCCTGGCTTATTCACCTTTTTCAAAATATCTACCTTTGCGTTCAGCAAAAGAAGGAATTCACACAGGTTTGGAGCTACTTGAGGGTGAATACAATCTGTGGATGAGAAAATTGAATAAAAAAATCTTTGCATTGTTTGTTAGGATAGGACAATATTTGACCGAAATACAACTATAATAATATCTCCTAAAATCTGGGATCTCTAAATATTGAGAAAATCTCCTATAAATTTGCCCAAATGAAGTTCTGAGCAATACATGTTCCTAATCAAAAATTATGATTTGATATATTTACGGCAGGGAATTACAAAAATATCTTAATGGAGCATGATCTGATGATTTTTAGCATAAAAGAAAAATGCATAATTTTGACCCATACAATGTGATGCGTTGAGTTCCAGGCTCCCATACATATTAAATATATATATAACCTAACATTTGTCACGTAACGGAGCCCATAATAAACACATGGAACATGAGGATTGGTTTTTATTTTAGTAAGTACTTTTTAATGTGAGTTACTAAGAAATGTCAGCTTATTTTGAGAAAGACTGATGAAACTAAAGTAACAGATTTGATGTAACATCACAACTGCTTAGCACTTTTTAATTTCCACTGAAAAAACAACAACAACAGCAGCCCAGAACGAGTCGTTCCCCTCTACAATCACTTTATTGAGTCTTAAAGCAACAACTGTCTGTAGTTGATGTCTGTGGGAAACATAACATACAGAAATCATTCTAAGAGTGACGGCGGTGACTTCCTGACGTGTATTACCTCTGTTACACACGAATCAAGGATCAGATGAGAACATGTGTGTGCCTGAAATCTGACCAAAACATTCTCAGGTCATCCGTCACAACATCATTAAAAGAATAATATATGAAAATTTGATTTTGTGTGTTTTTGTATTGTACATTTTTTAAAGCGTCCTTTTTCCTTCAACCGTTTTTATAATTATTTTCCTCTGTGGATTACATTACAGCACGTAACTGTATTTTTGTGTACTACAGTACAAAACATTACTCTAAGTACTAGTAATGAAACGGAAATGTACAAATTAAAGGCAGTACAACAAATACTACCATATAGGACTTTACTCCATAATTTATTCAGGTTTTATAGTTTTTTTTGGGGGGTAGGGGGCAAATGCACTTTCATGATCACATGATGCAAGTTCTTAATGTTCTTTCATCAAAATACATGCATCTCTTATTTCTTTGTTGTGAGCGTGAAATGTTCATGTTCTTGACTGGATCCATGAGATTCACTCATGATTATGGAAGTAAAAGAATAACATAAGCAGCTTTGCAGGTGTTCCATCAGAGAGGCTGTAAACGTTTGTATTCTGTAGGGGACTCGTGTGACGGTCAGGTGTGTGTGTGTGTGTGCGTCATTCGGCTGTTCGGGTGGGTGTGCTGGGCTGATCGAGACCAATTGTTTTACACAACCACCCAGCGAAGTCCACCCCCTCCACCTCTGAGCGCTTAATAAACGTGTGATTCTGGAAAAGAGAGAGAAAGGGAGATCACACACACACACACACACACACACACACACAAACGTGTCATGACTGTGTTTGACTCCAACAACGGCAATACAAGAAGCGAGATGCTATTCCAGTTTGAAATCATATTATATATATTGCACTAGGTTTAATATGTTCTGTGTAACAGTAATCAACTAAATCTTTTCATTTTTGACACTTTACATTTTTAATCACTTAAAAAAAAAATTATATAATATATATATATATACATATAATACTAATTATTATGTAAATTTATTTTTCATTAAAATTATCAGATTTTTGTTTTTAATTTATTAATCCAATTTTAAATCGATAAAAATATTGCTTTGAGATTTAAGTCCAAATAAATTAAAATTACGTTTTTTTTAAATAATAAGCATTTCAAGTAGCAATTTTTGCTTTTGTTCATTCAGCCAAATAATCCAAGAAATCAATATACGATTCTGCCAGGACAGTCACGGAGAATAATGATCGGCAAGATTTGATTGGATTGTGAAAAGTAGGATATGATGTGATTGGTATTATTACAGAAGTTAATATCAACCAATGGCATGTTATTTGTCGAAAATATAATATTACGATTAATATCAAATATAAAATAAAGAAAAAATTTACATAATATGAATAAACAAACAGTGTTTTATTTTTCAGGAAGGTGAAACAGTATATACTTCTACACTACATCCATCATTTACTCTCTCTCAGCTTGTTTTTATCTGAGAGATAATTGTTTTTCTGTTGAACATTGTATTACATTTAATGAGGACCAGCTACTGTTTGGTTACTCAAAACATCTTATTTTGTGTTTAGCACAAGAAAGAAATTAAAACAGGTTTGAGACAACATGTAAATGAGTAAATAATGTGCTAATATACAGGCACATTTTCTCTTGATTGTTTAGTTTCACTTCAGACACAAGCAGCAGTGCGTTTGTGACAGTATTACCACAATCACATGTGATAAATATCTTAGTTCATTTATTAGGCGCTATCTGACAGGCTGCCCTTGGCTGGAAAAGCTCATTCGGACAGCACACATAACATGAAATGTTAATCAGCCAGACTTTAAAGTGAATAATGTAGTTTAGTACTTAGTACTAAACTACATTAATACTACGATAATACTACGATATTCCTTAAAAAACAGATTGTGGAGAATGTTTTATCATCCACGATCAAAAATCATCATATTGCCCACCCCTAGACACAGTATGATTGAGCACATTTATCATTTAACTAAACAGGGTCCATTTTAATTTCATATAGTGCTGTCATACGATTAATCACATCCATAAAAACTATTTTTGTTTACATAATATATGTGTCTGTGCTGCGTATATTTATTATGTATATAAATATACATGCATGTGCGTGTTTAGAAAATGTTACATTTCAGTATTATATACATTTATATAAATACACACACACACACACACATATATATATATATATATATATTCCAAAACATATACACTGTGTGTATTTGTATGTACATGATATACACAGAACATGCATATATACATTACAAAAGCTTTTATTATGTATGTGATTCATCATGTGACAGCACTAGTTTATATTGTTTTGAATGAAAACAGCAGAAATGTGCTCTCACCGTCAGCATTTTCAGGTCTGCTCGGTCTGCAGGGTTTTTGATCAGACTAGAAGAAAAATGCAAAGAAAAGCAGCATCCCAGATCTCAATTACATGTGTCGACACACAACAAATGTGCTGTATTGCATCTGTGGAGGAACAACACTCACCATTTGGTCACAAAGTCCTGGAAATCAGGAGTGAAGACGCCATGAGGGAGCTTAGGGGGCGGCTGATGGATAACACACATATAAAAGTCATTAATAACAGCATCAGATCTCATTTGAACAGTGCGCCCTGGACTGGAAACCAGCGCTCATCAGGTATTTTTAGATACTGCAGCTTAAAAGCAGTAGTTTTTAATCAGATTAGATCAGATAAGCATGTGACTCTCACCTCATTGACTATATAATCCAGCAGCTCAAATATAGCCATGACGGGCCCATGACCTGAAAGAGAACGGGACGCTCTGAGTCACACCAGTTTCCCGCTAATAGAGAGCAATGAGTAACGTCATGTTTATGTTCTTCCTAAACAACCAGTTCTACAGTGACCCCTGACCTTACACTGACACCTGCTGGCTTTCAACATTATATTACCCAAGTCATATTCATTGCTTCGACGTTTTTCAAAGACGTCTTTTCTCTCACCGCAATTTAAAATAGCCCTTTTCCATGCGAATAAATTGAAAACTTGCGATGCCATTCCTCCAGTCTTTAGTGTCACATGAAATCAACAAACATTTATTTAATAAACCGATCATTTATTATTATCCATATTGAAAACAGTGGAGCTGCTCAGTATTTCTGTGGAATCTGTGATATTACCACTGAACGTTTGGGGCCAATAACGCTGACATTTCTTTAAATACTTTTATTAATCCAAGAAACATTAAACTGCACAAAAGTGAGATTATGTAAAAATGGTTTACTTCAAATAAATGTTCAGAATAATCCTGAAAAATAACCCTCAGCATGATCTAAACTGACCCGATGAACATGAAAAGTAACACATTTTACTATAACATTGTGTAATTGACCATATGAAAAAATAAAGTGCAAAAAAAACACATCACTTACACAAGTTTTTGCCCAAACTTCAAAGTCTGTAAAATGAATAAAACTAGAGGCAAAGGATCTCAAAGCGTAACCTATTCAATCTATCCTCAGCATGCAAGCCTTCTGTTGCCTGGCAAAATATAACATATTTTCATTAATATATGTCAGACATGTTTATTCCTGACAGGCTCTGCGATTTTTTCTGTTTAAATACATAAATCTAAGCACACAGTGTTCGGAGAAGAACGCTGGAAAATACGACAGGAATACGATGCTTGTCTAGAGCCTGCTGCAGTACTAGCTGCGCGCGACAAACCCTGCCAGTGTGAAAGCACATTCAACGTGCTGCTCCTGCTCTGCTTACACACGCGTGCAGTGTGAAACCGTCTGTCAAACAATTGATCACGATTAATCAAAAACCTTAAATGTTTTTGGTTACAGTGTGCACTTATGTATATCTACTGTGTATATTTAGAAACTATTTACATGTATATACATTAGGGATGTCCCGAGCCGATCACGTGATTTCAGACTCGATCGGAATCGGACATTACCTCCCGATCAGGTCTCGAATATATATGTATATATTCGGGGTGGGCGATAGCTCGATATTTTAAATATATCGAGATATATTTTGAACTCGATATGAATTTTCACATAATGTTTAGATTTCATTTTCGCCACTTTACTTGTTTGCCTTTCTCTGTAAGATGCATTGCATTGGATCATTTGTTTGTTTATTTATTATTGATTTTGTCTTAATTTAGTGTGATTTTATGTATTGTTCATTGAGTAAATCTTTTTCCGATACTTTATTAATAGACTTATTAAACCTTTCATGCAATTTCATTATAAATCATTAAAGTGAACAGTTGTACAGTTTCATATTTATTTCCATATTGTATTGTTGAATGTGAATTATGAATTATTCTTCTTTATTGTTTTACAATATGTATACAGGGATTTTTAAAAGAAAATTCACAGAAGCACTTTTTCTCAGAGCCTACCTCTGAGTTTCAATAAAAAAAGACTTGTCTTTGCACTCGTATTTTGGGGGTAATTTATCCTGTAAAGATATGGAGATATATTTTTGGTCCATATCGCCCAGCCCTAGTATATATATTCTCATCATTTTGTAACACATCTATAGTTATGCGGTGGCACAGAATTTGACCTCTTGACTCCACACAGGAACAGCAACGGGTGTGGCATGACATCGCTTTGTTGCAGAGACGCTATGGGTTTAAAGTAGAACACGGAAGCAGCTTGAAGCGTATGTCTGCGGTCTGGAGGTATTATAAAGCTGATGACAATAAGAACCGGATTTACTGACAAGATGAGGAAAGCATATCGCGCGATGATTATCGTGCAGCCCTTACAACATTGCCGTAGCAAACTATGAGATATGTAAACTTGGGACTGCAAGAGGTGGAAAACAAATCTGAGAGTTTGAAGAGGAGAGAAAAAATGCCTTGTGACAGCGCGAAGGCGCAGGACATTACAGCCAAGATAGCACAAATTAAATATTTTTTTAATATTTACTGTTGCACTAAAGTCCAAAAGTGAAGACAAATGATGTTATTTATACGTGATAGTTCAAGCTTCCTCATAGAAGTGCTCTGTTTGTTAACAGAGTTTTATGTTAAAATAAGGTGAATTAATAAAAAAAATCATTAACACCCTGTATCTGTTTCTTCGCTCTTCTTTATGCTTGCTTTATGTATTATAGAAGTATCGGATCGGGACTTGGTATCGGCAGATAAATCAAATGACTCAGACTCTGACTCGGACTCAAGGGCAAAAAAACCTGATCGGGTCATCCCTAATATACATTAATATTATTATATTTTATGTTATATGGAAATATACATACATACACTAATTGGAATGATTTCACAGTATTACCGTTTTTCATCAAATA
This sequence comes from Enteromius anoplus, assembly GCA_032359395.1. NCBI lineage: Eukaryota > Metazoa > Chordata > Actinopteri > Cypriniformes > Cyprinidae > Enteromius > Enteromius anoplus. The sequence goes on from JAUMHG010000021.1 coordinate 3,354,586, forward strand.
AATGCAACCTTGGTGAGCACAAGACAAAAATCTTAAACCTTTGATCAGTGTCGTAACACTCATTTTTGCCGTTCCATTACGGTGAAGGTAGAAGTAGAGGGCTGCATCGGGATTGGGACCCAACGCAAATCTCGGCGGAGCGGGCGGTTTGAACTTTGCTGCGGGCGGGAATGGGCGGGATCGGGAGGTAGCATAGCGACATGATATCATTGT
>JAUMHG010000021.1:3364213-3378811 GCA_032359395.1 Enteromius anoplus
GTGTTTGAGACTCACAGTATGTTATGTCCATGTACTGAACTGTTATTATTCAACCGTGCCAAGGTAAATTCAGTTTTTCATTCTATGGCACCTTTAAGGTTCTCTCTCTCTCTCTCTCTCTCTCAAGACAACGCTTCTGCTGGCCCATCTGTCAAGCGAATTTGGGTTTACATACTCTCTCAGTCAATGAATCTTGCTTGATCTTAGGTGTTAATGACTGTAAAGTCATTCTTAAGCCGAGAAAGGGATATGTGCCTAAAGTGCTATCAACACCGTTAGGAAACCAAGTGATGACACTTTCATCTTTCGCCCAGGGTAAGCCTGAGGATGGGGAAACCTCCTCTATTTTATTTTGGATGTTTCCTCGCTGGCCTCTCAAGTACTTTCAGTGAAACAGGATAGCCAAGCAAGGTGAGATCTATTTACCACTACTATCACTGCAACAGCAGAAGGCTAGGCTCGCTCATGGTGCTGGTTTCCACTAGGTCCGATAGCCTTTTACGTCAGAGTATGATGGCACTGGTACCGCCCGTACTTTTATCTCTGCTTTCTCATCATGGTTACTGCTGTCAAACCCATATTATCATATCCTATGTAGCATAAATGCAATGTATCGTCTATCACTGGTTCTATAACCCTTGAATCACATTGCTTGCTTCTGTTCCAAAGCAAGGGTTTTTTCAACCAGGTCTGCTGACATGCAAATACAGCCACCCTTCCACTTGATTGTAATTAGCTCTAGCAAACTAGGTCAAAGGTTATCCCTCCTGCTTAGCGTCACGTTTCGGGGCGTGGAAATGTCCCCACAACAACAAAACGGCGTGCAACAATTCAGTCAGATAGAAAATCCCGGTGACACGCTCGCGGTAAACATCTGTTTGAAGCATATCTCTCCACTTTTTAACACCAACGAGCAATTCTGGAGAACCGAACACAATATTGAATCAGCCAGCTGCGATGTCAGCGTCTGTTGTTTCATGTTTGCCCGCAAACTCGGATGATTTAGGTATTTCACTTGATCTTCCATAATAGATAGGAGGGGAAGCACAACTAGTATAATTGGATTGCATACTTTTGAGAATCCTACGTTTAACTGATCCTAACAAATGCTTATTGTCACTCATGTAAACACGCAGGTTGTTTTTTCCGCAATTACACGTCTGCGCTTTGTTTCCTAGCGGACCGAAAACATCCCTTATAATGGCCAAGAATCATCCGTACACACTCACCTCTCTGTCTGCAGAGCTCATGCTGCTCCACGGCTGTCCTGCGGAGCTCATCCAACAGGTCCTGAGACGACACGAGCTTCACGAGATACACAGCTGCTGAATAACTCTACACACAAACAGAAAAATACATTCACACACGTCCTATGCAGGATATACCCGATATCATGAATATCATAATATGATATCATTTCTGTGAGACAGTTGTTTGATTATGTATTTTATTTATCCTACAGAAAACAATTCTAGTTTAAAATGTTATGAAAGCCGGATATGTTCTGAAGGCCTCTTGGCCTGAGTGACTGTGAGAGAAGTCACATGAGAAAGAATGAGATTTTAGGTGAAGTTGCTTGCAGCTGACATTTGCACTGATACTAGGTTCCTCTTTTAGGTCACACTGCCCACACAAACATGGTCATTTGACACAAACACTGAGGTAGACTCACTGAATAATCACAAGCTAACTGGCCATCTCACAAAGAAAGATAAAATGAAGTGAAATGACTGTAGCATACGTTTGAATATGAGCCAAAAAGAACACCTGCAATAAGACCTTTGATTGAAAACTGTATAGAAGTGCAACTTTGAATGAAATGCTCAGATGACCTGCAGGCATCTTGGCTTTGTCTTCTTGAAATAAAGTCTAATTGCAACTTCTAGAACTCCTTTGCGTTATTTTGCAGGACAAAGAAGTCTTCACTGTAGAAGCTTCCACCACGGAATAAAAGATTAAATGGGATCACTGTAACCTTTTATCTCAATCATAAACTCACAATAAAAGTGCTTAAAGTGCCCCTATTATGGATTTCTGAAAATGATCTTTCATGCAGTGTGTTAAACAGCTCTAAGTGAATTAAAACATCCTGAAAAGTTTAAAATCTGCAAAGTTTTAAAGTCTCTGTTGACTCTGAATCGTTGAAACCGAGTCTCAAGACATTTCATGTTGACATCAAATGATGCCCACTTGTTCATCTTTTCACATTGGTCTGAATTACATTTAGTCATTTTGCAGATGCTTTTTTCCAAAGCGAGTTACAATTGGGGAACAAAAGCGATTAATCTAAAAAGAGGCAGAGGACAGAGGAAGTGCTCTTAATACCAGCCTCAGGTACTGTTCAAATAGTAGCTGGTAAGGAAAAGGAATAAAGAGAAAAGGTTTTTTGTATAATTTAGGATGAAGTCAGGTAGTGGTGTAGAAAAAGAAATGAGAATGAAATGCAAATTCATTCTTCACCACTTTTTGTAGTGTTAAATGCTCGCAAACACTGGTTAAAATGAATTTAAGAAATAAAGTCACAATTTCAAGATTTAAAGTCAGAATTGCATTACATAAGTTAAAAAATTAAAACTGTTGCACATATAAAGATATAAACTGACTTTTTGTCTCAGAACAGTGAGATGTAAACCTTGTTTTATTGTAATTCAGTGGCAGAAAAGGCTTCCATGGTCTTGTCCACTACAACATACCTTGCCGAAGTTTCCCCACACCACTGTTACGCAGTTTGTGAAGGTAGGGTACAAGCCAGGCATGAGGTTGATCGGACGACATGGACGAGAAGGTTCAGTGCCCATTTTAATGGAAGAATAGGTACACTATGAATAAGATGTAAAGATGACACAAAATTAAGCCAAAAGAATAAAAATAATCATTCAGAAACAATGAAGTAACCAACGTTTTAAACCCAGCCATCATCAGAACTACAAAGCCTCAACTCCTTACCAACAACCAGAAAAAAAAAAACATTGCTATTAAGTTATGGAAAAGTTATTACTGAATATTCCTATATTTAAAAATGTATTTTCTAAAATGTCTAAATGTCCTTCCATTTAAACATTTGCAAAAGCTACTTTTGAATGTTCTCTGAACGTTCTGAGACAGCAACATTTAAAAAACATTAGAAAAACATCCAACTACAACATTTGTGACCAACGACCACAAAACCAATCATAAGAGTTGAAACTGAGAACAAATCATCTCTCCACGGATGTCTGGTTTGTTAGGATTGGACACTATTTGTCTAAAATACAACTATTTAAGAAATTTGGAATCTGAGGGTGTAAAAAAAAATCTAAATATTGAGAAAATCACCTTTAACACTGTCCAAATGATGTTCTTAGCAATGCACATTATTAATAAAAAAAATATACATATATATATTTACGGTAGGAAATTTTCAAATTTACTAAATATCTTGAAATATCACAGAACATGATCTTAATATAATAATAATTTTAGACAAAAAAGCAAAATGAATCATTTTAACCCATACAATGGATTGTTGTTTATTGCTTTAAATATGAGGGGGATACCATTATTTCTAAGTAACATATGATTTATTAGGTGTGATGTGAAGAACACCTTTTTTTATATCAAGCATTTGATGAGAAGTAAAGTTTGTCTGTCATGTGTCACCTCTACAGGACAGTTAATGTGATTAACTGAAACATCGATTTTCGGGGGATACTGATCTTCTTCAACACCGATGCTCTCACTGTAGCAAATCCTGAAACACATTCAACAACATTTTTACAATGAATGTGGGGCATATGTGTGATTTATTCAGTTTCTCTCAAGGTTATAATAGTTTTGGAATTTTCATTTATTTTCAGTTTTCAAATTCAGTTAGTTTTAATTAGTTTTAGAGGCAGATTTGCTAGTTTTTATTAGTTTTTATATTTTGAAAATGCTTAGTTTTCGTTTTTTTTTTTTTTTGGTAAATTAGGATATTTGGCAGGTGCATGAATCAAAATGACCAGAATAAGTATTGTATAATACAATCTATAATATAATTGTTTTCACTGATATATTTAATGGTTTCTGTTGTCAGAAAAACGGAATGAATATGAAATAGTGACTGAAATGCACCCCATTATTAGACCTTCTAAACTAGCTCTATTTTACAACATGTTAATCTGGATTAAAATCCTGATGCAAATCAAATAACCGGCTTTACTGATGAGATGCGCATAATATATTGTTCGATATATATCGCCCAGCCCTAGCACTCATAATCATGCTAGCCGGCAGCGGCGTGGACAGACTGTGGACACATGACGTCACAGACGACGAGGTGCCATACGGGTCAAACACCTGACTTAAAACTGGCAGCGTGAAGTAAATAGATTTTAATTCAACCCAAAAGGCTTATTAAAAAGACGAAAGCAAAGGACGTTTTTGCTAAAATATTAGTTAAAGTTAGTTTTGTACAATACACACACAAAACAGTTTCAGTTAGTTTTCGTTTTTTTTTTAACTCGTTGTTATTTTTATTTCAGTTAAAGAAAATGCTTTTTCAATTCTAGTTTAAGTTTTTTAGTTCGTCTTAGTTAACTATAATAACCTTGGTTTCTCTCCAGCATGCACACAAACAAAGAAGTATTCAGTGAAGATTCACCTGAGCACCACTTGAACGGATGTTGGACAAGACTGAGAAGACCTGATGAAAGGAAAAACAGAGGATTCAATTAAGGAAAAATTTATAAATGTCCTGCGAACACAACACTCAGGACACATGTGTTTAACAGAATATGGGATAAGTATGTATTTATTGATGTCTGAATGAGTGATGAATCAGTGACTCATGAATCAGCGAATCAATCACAAGAGTCATCAGTTTATCACTTTTTTTTTTTTTACGTAATTGTATAATAATTATTTTATTACTTTAGTTGAGGTTTGGTCATTTTATTGTGTTTTTTGCATCATTATTTTTTGAGTTGTTGTTTTAGTTGTTTCAGTACATAAAGTTAAACTAGGTGAATGTTTTGCAAATAACATAATTTCGAGAGGATCGCTGAACGAGTAATCACACACAGCTGGCAGCTTGTTCCCTAATCATCCCTTGTTTATTCACACCCAATCAAGTCATTTCCCCTTCACTATAAATTCTCCCAGCTTTCATTTCCCCGCATCCCGCTTTTGTGCATCCCTCCTCCACCCCTTCTCCTCTGTTTTTCATTTAATTCACGACTTTCCAGGGGGGGGCAGACGGTGAACGAGCCGAACGCCGAACTCTTGCCCACGCTAGGGTTCTATCCATTAGGGTTCGGAGTTCGCCGTTCTCCCAGCTCGCTCCCCAGACAGCTCGCCAAATTTGCTTATTCATTATGAGGAAAGCATGAACTCTTGAAATGAAAATGTGAAATTTTTTATTGTCAACCAGCTCAGGTTGTTCAGGGTTCAGCTTCAAGTTCAGGGTTTGTTGTAGGCGTTATATACTTTAATCACATTTTTATTTTTAAGAAATAAAAACATGGTTTTGGTTTAGTTAACTATCATAACCCTGGTTTAAAACCCACTTTGGTTCAGTTTTCCATTTATTTAAAATTTGCATTGCATGCATGTCACTCTTTCAGACAAAAATAACAGACATCCACAAAAATGCAAATGTAAGGTTGCTGAAATAATAAAAATGCATTCAAATTTACAATATGTTGCACAAGATAGTCTAAGATGCTTTTAAAATCATGCTGGAAAAGGAAAAAGGTATTTTGTGAGAACACAGTATATATATCAACGTCACTTAGTACAAAAAAACAATAACACTGTCCGTTCAGGCTGATAAAAAAAAAAAAAAACTCACTTGCTGTTCTGGATCTGAGCTTGTTGACTTGCACTGAGATGAAAAAAGAAATTTGAGTTCTGCATGGCTCCTCCATACATGGGCTCTAAAAACATGAAAAAATATATGTATGTGCACATGTTCTACATAAAAAAAAAAATAGATTCAAATTGGTTTCATTTTAGTTTCGTTTATTGTTATCACTTTATTGCTGTGCACTTATGTACATAATCGTGATGTGAAAATTAAATGTGCAGCAGAAAAAATATTGTACTATTCAGTGTTCCAATTAATATGACATCATAAATAAAACCTGAATGCATGATTGAAAACAAAATTTCATACCCATAGGTGTGGGTGGCAGAATGGTGTCCAGTGTCTGGTAGAAGGGCAGTTGGATCATCTGTGGTTCTATACAGACTGATATGGGTGACTGGGGTTTCTCATGAGAGACACATGCAGGCATGGAGATGATCTCTACAGGACTTGGCTTTGAGTTCCTGCGGGTGTCTTTGGAAAGCTGTCGGAGTTTGTGCATCTCTCGGACCTCAGACAGCAGCTCAGGACTGCACTCATTGTGCAACAGATCCACGACTCTCCTCATGAGATCCTTCTTCAGACCACTTTTACTCTTGCCCATCTTAGAGAGCAGAAGACGAAGCTCAGTCACGCGCAAGGCCTCCAGCATCACCTGCAGGACAGGTGAATAACTGATGAACTCAACATTTATTTTTAACAAGTTCTAATTGTGTTCAAGGACTACACTTGAAAAAAATTAGTTAGCTGTAATAGCACAGTCTCATTGGAGTAAATTGCTGGTTAGGTTTGAAACCCGTCACAGGGTGTCCGGTAAGAGACTTGACCAAAGATGATTGATGTACGGCAGTAACCCATTTATTTGTCACCACATCAACTCAGTGATTAGTTGCATGTATGCGTGTTTTTTTTTTGTATAGACGCACAACACCCACGCAATAAAGAAAACTATATTTAATGAGCGACGGCAAAAACTCCAGCATCCGCTTTAGCGTTCTGATTAACTTCTGATGAACTCAACCTTTGTCCTGGTGCTGTGGGCGGGACAATCACCTGCACGTTGATCTGCGAACACTGATTGGCTGCTAAGCTGGATGCTGTGTGTCAATCAATCTCGGCAAAACACAAAGTAGTAATTAGAAAGCATAATAATCTAAATAATATAATGGTCTTTTTAACACACATACTAAGTTAAAATCAACAAAAAAACACATTAAAAACATAACACTCTAATGTGATACTTTGGTGTGTGTCTTACACAACATTTTTAATGAGAATTTAATGAGAAATTTTAATAATCAAAATAGTCTGATAAATGTATATAGGTAGTTGGCTGCACCTGTTCTGGCAAGCAGAAATGACTTTTGTTTGTGCAGCTACATGAATGTGAACAAATCAGGCTTCAGCACAAACCTGTTCCCTTGATCTCAGTGTTAAAAATAAGCATGTGTGCTAAAAATACATATGGTTTATCCAATGTAATTGTGATGTCCATGTCAAATACAAAAATAATAATAACTCAGGTTATGTTAGCATTCCTTCTGTGAATAGAGCTTTGGTTTTATTTCTTATGTTTGTTTTTTTTCTTTTTTAAATTGTTTTTTTTTTTTTTACAGATTTTATATCAGTACACAGAAAGAGAGAACATACACAAGCGAGTAATCGATGGAATAGACTGTATTTTGACAGAGATTAAAATAATTACGAACTTTGGGAAACAAAAAAAGAGAAAATGTTAAACAAGCCACTGATAAAGGGGACAATGACAAACACACCTTTTTCTTTCAAAATAAATGACTTCGAATCCTACAGTGGAAGGGAATGGTTGATACAGGGCAACATCGCATATCATTACAAATCTGCCAAATTCCAGCCAGAGAAACAGTACATCGAGTTGGCAGACAGGACCAAAGTGAGCAGAGTAGGAGAGGTGATGCGAAGGAGCACCTGACTGACAGCTCAGGACATCAAGTAAGGATGAGGACTGAGGAATGCGTTGTATATTCCATCGTATCTGTGGAGCATTTTCTCTGTTAAAGCAGCAACAAAACATTTCTAAGCCCCTTCCTCCCATGCACAGAGATGGCATAACGCATCACACGTTCAGTGCACGAGATTCGCCTGCCGGAGTATACCGTTCTTTATATGCAGGACCAGGTTACAATAAATAAGAATGTGTGCCCGTCTCCATAACTGCTTCTGATACTACTGTAGCGGTTAAGTTGTTGGTGGATACAGGCTTATTCATCTCCATCCTGCCAAAGACAATGAGGCCAGCTTTAATTCTGTGCCTCTTCAGACATCTACTCCTTGCCTGGTCACATACTCAGGTGATCCCTGTGTTGGGATGCTTACCTGCCACTGTGTCCAGGGATACGTTTTTTTGCTTAGCCAAACTCTTCATAGTTGTTTTTGGCACTGCAATGCTAGGCAGGGATCTAGTGAAAGAACTGTGTGTTTTGAGGGTCAATGTTCGGACGTGCTGGGATGCGCAGAAGTGTACGTCCAAAAAATTAAGCCTTCAGAAAACATTGCTCCAGTCTGTCAAAAACTGTGATGCTTACCTCTACTGTTATCCAAAGAGTTGGATCACCTGCTCAAAAAAGGGGTAACTGAAAAAAATTACCCATCCCCCTGGGTGTCCCTGATCATTGTCACGCTAAAGAAAATGGGTGATATCCGTCTTTATGTCGATCTTAGGGAACCCAATAAAGCTATCTTGACCGACGGCCCCCATTAGGGCTGAACGATATTCTGTTTTCACATTGACATCGCGATTTTGCGCGTGAGCGATAGTCACATCCCCGGAACATACGATGTGAAGGGTAGAAGCCCTTGGTGTATTAAGAGAACGGTAGCACACAGTAAACACAAGTTTGTTGTATGGCTTGTTGCTGGGGTGACATGCACGTTCCGCGTGCCTGCACAGTGATTGTTTCGCTGTGCCGCAGCTCAGCCACACAGCTCGTCAGTGAACAACGACTCGTTGAATGTGAATGCCCTAGTCCCCACTGCCATATATGGAGTGGTTGCTGTTACTACTTAATCAGGTGACACTATTCTCAACCATTGATCTGCAATTTAACCGCTTTCATTACACACAACGGCTTATTCAGTTATAGTAGGGTCCCATACGGATTAGCTTCGGCTTCGTCAGCATTTCAGAAAATGTACCTTATATCGCATGACATAACAAACGTGGCAAACTGCTTGGATGATATATAATCTGGGGATGCACTGCTGAGGAGCCCAAGCACTCTCTAAAAGCGTTTTGCAGGATTTGGGGCTATAAATTAAATGCATCAAAATGTCACTTCCGACAGACCAGCTTACAGTTCCTAGGGCACACAGTTACAACGCAGGGTATCAAGCCTGGGAAACCAACACCTGTCTGCTGTGCTACAGGCTCCAGCACCCACAGATCCCGGGAAGCTGCACTCGTTCCTGGGCCTGCGGTCTTGATATAGTAAATGAATTCAGAATTTCGCCTCAGTGGTTGAACCATTGCATCCCTGATAGTGAAGTTATGCACAGTTTTCCTGGTCAGAGGAAGCCCAGAACAGCTTAACTTCAGTCAAAGAGATACTTGTAAATAGCCCTGGTTTGGCCCTTTACAACCCTAATCTGCCTACAATCGTCAAGGGGTTGTGGAGAAAGCCATGGTGACTCTGGTGGTTCTGCCGGAGGCTGCACTAAACCCGAGGTGTTGGCTGATAACATAGTTTCCCTAGAGGTTCTGCCAGTCACTGCGCGACCTCCGGAGATGTCGACATTTCCAGAGTCACGGCCAGGAAAGCAGTCTCACAGCGCAGTCCCAGAGTCACGGCCAGGGGAGCCGTTTTCCAGCCTGGTCGCAGAGTCACGGCCAGGAGAGCAGTTTCCCAGCCCAGTCCCAGAATCACGGCCAGGAGAGACATTTCCCAGTCCAGTCCAAGAATCACTGCCAGTAGAGCTGTTTCCTAGTCCATTCCCAGAGTTAAGGCCAGAAGCGCCGTTCCCCAGTCCAGTCCCAGAGTCACAGCTAGGAGTGCTGTTAACTAGTTTTATTCCTGAATCACGGACTTGAGTACCGCTCCAACTCCACGAACACTCCGTTCCACAGTCACATCCTCACCCTGTCAGGGTCACAGAGGCCGAGGGACTCTCGGCGAACTTCTCATCCGCCTGCTACAACCCTGGACCTTCGAACTCCAAGCAGGTACTGCCTGGGCCTTAGAGGCCAAAACTAACCTCTCTGTGCCCTATGTTCCAGTCCAGCCTGCTCTGCCCTGGAGGGCGTCCCTGACACCTAAGCCACCCTGGAAGGCTTCTGTCTCCTGTCCCTCCCCTGGTTGACGTTACTGTCCCGCCTACGCTCCACCATCCTCCTAGACATTTTTGCTTCGGAGCGACTGGAAGCTGCTCCATAAAGGGGGGGTACTCTAGCCCCATTTCACACCACCAACGAACTCTCTCACTGTCATATGGACTCACACAGAGTCAGTTTCCCATAACCCACCTCTCACTCTCACCCATCTGCAATTACACCAGCAGCTGTCCCTCGTCACCATACCCCCTACCTCTAGCATAAAAGCAGCATACACCATTTAATCTTTGCAAAGTCTTGATTTGCTCCGGCATCAATTCCTAGCATTATTTCCCCATGTACACTGACCTTGATTCTGCCTTGTCTACATTGGTATGTTTGCCTGTTTATCGACCCTGCCTGATCACTCTGAAATAAAGATATGCAAATGGAAACGAAAACACTCTGGCCGCAATCATAACAAAAATTATACATTTACCCTAACTACTCTACCAGAAGGTAAACATGCAGTGCTAGATGGGTTTATACTATCAAAAATAACGATGACAAGTCATTTAAGGCCAGATGTGTTAGTAAAGGCTATAGTCAAGCGATGGGTGTAGTTTACAAAGAGACCTTCTCCCCAACAGCAAATATCACTTCTATATGAGCCTTGATGCAAATGGCAGCAAAGTATAATCTGTTTCAATGTTTCAATTGATTGTGAGATTTACATGGAGCAGCTGGAAGGATTTGAAGGGAAATCAAACTTGGGTTATAAACTAGTCTGTAAACTGAACAAGTCACTTTATGGTTTAAAGCAGTCATGAAGAAATTGAAACAAAATGTTACATGATTACCTCATTGAGAATTATTTGTGGTAACACTTTACAATAACAGTACATGAATTATCATGTACTAATAAATGAATTAACAATTTCTTGATTATAGACTAATTATGAGTTAAGACATCTATTAACCAAGAACTTAGCTACGACTTGACTCATTTATTGCATGAATAACGCCACTTTAATTACATGTTTGTTCCTGCAAGTTAGTTAAAGTGCCCCATTATGCCATTTTAAAGGTTGCTAATTGTTTTAAGTCTCTTAAAACAGGTTTATGTGTATGCAAGGTCAAAAAACACTTTAGTTTTCTCCAAAAATAGATTTAATTTTACCCCATTTTTAAATGATTGGTAAACTACTCGTGTGAAGCAGTTCGAAGAATCAGTCTGTCTAAACCCCTTTTTCCCGTGAGGCCCTCACTGCTGTGATTGGTCAGATGGCGCAGTCCTTTATGATTGGTCTACCGCTACAGCGGTCCACAGAGTTTGTACCAAACCTATACATTCTGACATTACTAGAGGCGCTTTCTGAGAGAATACTTCAACTACTGTAGTTAGCAAGGACTTCCGTGGAGAGTGCTTGCAATTTGCTTTTGTAAGCGAATCTGTCAAACCTCTACATTGTGAACTTCAGCATTGTATAATGCACAACACTGTGCTAAACATCGTTTGTCATTACTTAAACTAATAAGACAGACAGACAGTCAAGCTGCATCAATCCCAATATTTAGATTACATTAGGCTCACATCTGAACAACAAAACTACAAAAACGCCAGTTAGCCGGTTACCAAGACATGTGCTGGGTTGTTACACAACAATGTACACAAATACGTATTATGAACGATCGCTAGAAAATACAATTATCAATTATAAATGTAATGATCAGGAGACAAGGAGTCGTTCTGATTCAAATGCAAATGGTTTAATAAAGGCAGAGTAAGACAGGCAAGGTCGATAATCAATACAGCAGGGTTAACAGAGGCAAAGACAGAAGAATAATCCAGTTGGCGTAGCCTGGGTCAGTAACAGTAGCAAACACAATCCAAGGGGGGAGACAAAAGCGTAAATCCAGGGAGAGCAGAGTTCGGCAACGATAAATCCAACAGAGAACACTAGAAATGTAAACATGAATGAAACTACACGGGAATGATGGAAATACACATAAACAATGATCCGTGACAACAACAAACACATGAGGGCTTTTATGCTACAGGATGTCTGGGGCAAACGAGGTGGGCGGAGACAACAGATTCAACATAAAAGACCTTACCGAGAAAACAAAGGTGAAAACACACAAAAGAAATCCTAGTGCTGGAGTGTCGTCTAGTGTTCCCTTACTGGCAACTCCAGCTGAGCGTGACAATTAATCATACTTGCAGGTAGAGGTTCAGAGGAGCAAGCCGGTCCACATGAACTGGGCACTGATCCATCTTTTAAGACCAAGCCTTTGGTGAATATCACGTTGTACTCCAAGACTGGAAAAGCAGTCATCAGTAAAATTACGTGAACACAATAAGAGCTTGTACTGCTTAGGTGTTGTTGAAAAAAATGAATGTTAACCTCTCGTTCTCGGGCATATAAAACAAATTTACTCTCAGGATACAGCGTCTTCTTGACATGATGTAATCCACGTGGAAATTGTACTGTTTGGGGGCGGGGAAAGTTGTTCGTAGCGTAGAACGTGGGAGGAAATTATGCAAATATGTTACTTTGTGACGTGTGGCCGTAACAGAAAAAGATTCAAATTGCTGATGACTCGTTTAGGCGAATGTAAGCAGACTCTTTTTATTGATAGACAACTTTGCAGATAGTTTATGTTCACATACAGCTACATGACACACTGCATGAAAGATCATATTTGAAAAGGCATAAAAGGGGCACTTTTAATGTATTTGTGGTAATCTACTGTAAATCAAACATGCTTTAATGGCACAATTTCTTTTATAAATTTGCCATCTGCAGCTGTCAGGTCATGAATTCATGAGTTATTAACATACATATTCAGCACAAGAGAAACATCTGACTTCAGTGCATTATTATGATATAATGACAGTAAACCAATCTATAACATAACCAAAGCGATAATCACCTTTTCTATGCTTATAATTTGGAACATTGTGTCAGCTTAATTATAATAAAAACATTATTGTAGGATGGCAGCAGTGGAATCACTCAAAACAGGACATTATTGTTTGTTGGATGAGTTAGGTTAAATGTAAATATTGCAAGAAGTTCTCTGTCATTTACTGATGGACCCCAACCAGAAGCGTGCACAGAACACAAAACTGACGGAATAAAACTTTTAAGATGACACAGCTTTTTTCTTAGTTAGCCGAAAACACACATTAAAACATGTAGCGCAAGATAGAAACGTGTTTGTGTGGCAGAGCTTCTCAGTGAAAGACATGACAGATAACTAATTGTTCAGTCCTGTTTTTCATAAAGCGGCCTGTGTTCTGAGAATGGTGTTGTGAGTCGGGAAAATTTACAGTGTGAGTTCGGTTACAGAATGCGCTTGTCAAACTGTATGTATTGTAACCGTGATAAGGTGTTACGAATACAAGTATGAGGCGTGCGAGTTCAAATGCAAAACAGGAATTTATTAAAGGCTCAGAGTCAAAATGAGAGTGATTGTTCACTGGCGGATACAACAACATGGGCAAAGCAGAGGCAGAGTCGAAAACATAGCAAATGGTCCAAAATACCGTTCAACAGAGTCCTTGGGGAAAAGCAGAGGGGAAGTCCAGATCCAGGCAAATGTAATACACGAATAATCCAACTGACAGAATAACAAAACACAAGGAACACGAATGAATAGTGACATCAACAACGAACCGTACAAACAAGCAGACACTTCCGGGTTTTATACACACAAAACTGGGTCAAGGGGTGGAGCAAACAATGGAGTGCCTAGACAACAAACGAGTGGGCGTTCAATTCATGAGTTCATTGATAAGAGTTCCTGAATGAAAACAGACATAAAACACAGAGAGTTTGCTGGAGTGCCATCCAGTGGCCTGCGCTGGCAACTCCAGCTGATCATAACATAAGGACTCAAATACACGACCGTATTCTCCTGCTGTGTAAACATGGCCTGTGGCTACTTGTGAGTATGGCAAATGTTTTGTTCACTCAGCAGCTTTCAGCTGTGTTTAGAATTCTGTTTGTCTGAGTGTGCCACAGGAGTCAAGCCTTTATTTCTTGTAACCATAGTGACCGAAATAATACTAATAATACCCTCGTCTGACATGACAAGGGTTCGATCGAGCCACGAGCTAATCTGTCAGATCTTCCTTCTCTGACCCCGTCCCTCTTTTCCAAGGCACTCTCGGAGGATCTTTTTTTAGCCGTATTCTTAGTGAAACTTGCTAATTAGCACATTATTGACCTTTTTCATAACTTCCGCATTTTGCACCGGAAATACGCAATTGCTGTGTAAACGTATTTCCGCCCCGCGGTATGTTCTAACACCGGTAACCCGGTAAACAACAAAGATGACTGACAGTAATGCAGTTTCAGTTGAGTGGCCACTCCTGAACCCTGATTGGTTAGTAATTCAGACCCTGATTTTGACCTACGCTACGTTTTACGACTATTCTCCTGTCTCAGCCTCTGATGTCCCAGTCTGCCGTTGATTACTC
>JAUMHG010000021.1:3378911-3397953 GCA_032359395.1 Enteromius anoplus
CCAGAGACTGCATCGGAAGTACGAAGTTTCCTAGGATTAGTGGGATATAGCAGCCGTTTTATCCCACAATTTGCGTCCGTTACTGAACCACTAAGGAGACTGACAAATAAAGACACTCCATTCAAGTTTGGTCCTGAGCAGAGAATAGCATTCCAAACGCTAAAGCAAAAGCTAGCTGAAGCAGGAACTCTTGCCTACTTTGACAAAAAGGCATGGACCAAGGTTATCGCAGACGCCAGCCCAGTAGGTATCAGAGCGGTGTTGATACAAGAACAGAAAGGGGAGAATGTTCCTATATGCTACGTCAGTCGCAGCCTAACTGAATGCGAACAAAGATACTCACAGACAGAAAGAGAAGCATTGTCATTAGTATGGGCATGCGAAAGACTTCACCCATACATATATGGACAAATGTTTGATTTAATCACTGATCACAAACCATTGTAAGTGATATATGGCCTGTGGTCAAAACCGTGTGCTCGTATCGAGAGGTGGGTGCTAATACTACAACCATATGACTTTTGTATTGTTTACATTTCTGGAGAGCAGAACATAGCAGATTCGCTTTCACGTCTCATACGTAAAGGAAAGGAACAACAAACATATGAACACGAGGCGGAGGAATATGTGAAATTTGTGGCTGTAAATGCTACGCCAAGTGCGCTGACAACGAAAACTGTGGAAGAAGCATCAGCAACAGATAACGAACTGAGGAGAGTTAGACAGGCCATACACACTGGAGACTTCAGCGAATGCAAAGCATATGCTATTGCCAACGAGTTAAGTGTGATCCGACAGCTAGTGTTGAGGGGTACACGCATTATAATACCACAGACACTCAGGGCGAGAACTTTAAACTAAGCACATGAAGGTCATCTGGGCATAGTAGGCACTAAACAGAACCTCAGAAGTAAGGTCTAGTGGCCTGCTATGGATAAGGATGCAGAGAAACATGTAAGATCATGTCATGGATGTCAATTAGTCATGAAACCAGACAAACCAGTACAACTGAGAGTGACACAGCTACCCGAAGTGCCTTGGCAGGATCTAGCCACTGATTTGATCAGATCTTTAGTCGTCTTGGACTACCCTGCACCCTCAGATCAGATTGTGCTCCACAGTTTATGTCTACCCAGTTTCAGCAATTTTGTGAGACCAATGGTATCCAGCATGTGAAGACCACGCCCAGGTGGGCACAGGCTAATGGTGAGGTAGAAAGGCAGAACGCATCAATACTGAAACGCATACGGATTGCTCAGGCAGAAGGTTTGGACTGGAGAAAAGAACTCCGTAAATATGTGGCAATATACAGAACCATTCACCATAACAACCACGTTCAACCCAGTCCCATTCACTGTTGTATCCAGAAAAGGAAATTCTGTGACAATTGAAGACCCAGGTGGAACTCAATATAAAAGGAATACTACATTTGTGAAGAAATTCTTCAGTGAGAACACTAGGGACAGTCCAGGAGAAAACAAAACTGACATAGAGACAGAACAAACTGAGCTTGTGAAGGACACAAATGAGAAAGTAAGGTCTGACAAAAGGTCAAACCAGAGGGCACCACTAGATGGAGGGCTAACACCACAAACAAGAACAAAGAGACAAATCAAGTTACCAGAGAAGTTCAAAGACTTCATTGTTGAGTGACACTGATAAAGAAATTACATGTGTTGGAATGGTGTGATACAAGCATTCCTGTTATGTTCATAAAGCATGTGTAACGGGTTATATATATACAGACATGTATGTTCAGGAATATAAGGAGACCTTTTCTTTCATTGTGAGGTTTGTTTAATGACAATGTCATCTTGAGTAAGAAGGTAGAACTTGTTCACAATACATTTTTTGATAGTTCAAGAAGTTTAATTCTAAGTAGAGGGGAGATGTCGTGTATCACGTTCTCTACGTGTGACATCATCACGTACGGAATAGGTATGAGGAGTAAAAAGTGAAGTGCACAAATGACTTGTTTCGTGTCTGATTAAATTCAGCGTCTTTAGCTAGGATAAGCAAAGACACAACACTGACTGATAAAGACGAAATGACAGAGCAGCCTTCAAGTGTTAGACAGTGTTCTAGATTACCTGTGGGTTTTTAGGTCTGATAATTAAAACCTCTGTTTTGTCAGAATTTAACAGTAAGAAGTTACTTGACATCCAATGTTTTATATCAGCTATGCATTCCGTAGTTTTTCAATTTGGTGGGCAGCCATTTCTGTGACGCCCGGGGAGCAGTTAGGAGATAGAACACAAAAATGCCAAGGTCTCAGGAAGAGGTTTGGATAAGTAATAGTTACGTTCTCAGTGGTCGAGTGAGCAGTCCGGTAGCGATGACTTCTTCCACTGGTTGTGCTGGTAACGATACAGTGGGTAAAGGACCAGGAATCCATTTCTACAGCCTTGAACACGAAGAGCTGGAGGATGCTGATCTCCTGGAGCTACAAAAGGTCCTTAAATCTTGAACACGCAGATATGGCCCTGGAGCAGGTGCAGAAGATCGTTGCTTGGAACATGCAAGCAAAGGTGCCTTGGAGTGAAGGTTTGCTCTCTGGAGATGAATCTTGTTGCAAGTGTCTGTGTGTCTCCCGCCTCTAGAGGCTGGAGACTCAGGACTTGGTCGATCTGCTTTGTTTCTCTAGGATGGAGACTCCTGTCATATTTAAATAGTGATATTAATTACCACTAGGGTGCCAAATGGAGTGCCAACGCATAACTTGTCAGTGATCTACGGCTCTGTGCTTTAACTGGTGCTCCATTTGAAAACAGCTGACTGAGATTTACCGCTAATCAAAGAACCAACTTTATTGATGAGATGTGCATAATATATTGTCCGCTATATTTTGCTCACCCCCAACTACCACATCTGTTTTTTTAATCTCTCTGCATTGCACAACTAACCTGTCAAATCTCAAATGAAATCTTTACACGATACCTACATGGAATGATGTCAATCATTGTCAGGGGCAGGACTATGTTATTGACTATACAGTTTGTGCCTGAGTGAACAAACAGACAGTGCAACCTTCTTGACATATAATAATTCTTTGTTTTATCCCAAATGCAGCGATTTTTCCCAAAAAAGTGGGAAGCACAATGGTACACACAATAGGTCAATATTTATCTTTTCACGTCTCAACATCTCTCACTTTTTATATTCTGATTGATGCAAATGAGTAAAGAGACCTCACAGCAATTCGTACATATTTTACGTTGTTGCTAAATCGTACATATTTTATGAGTTGCCAATTCGTATGAATTTGCCACCTCGTGCGAATTGGTCGTGAGACTGTGATGGTGCAATTCTACACTTATTATAGTACATTTTATTCCTTTCATTTTAATCTACAATTAAGAGCATGGTCACTTCTACCTTAAGAACTTTAAAGTTTCCACTCTGATTAATATGTGTAAGCAAACAGACAGTGCAAATCTATACTTATTAGCCCATTTCCCACGTTTCATTTTATGTAACCGTTTTAATCCTCTATGGAGAGCACGTCCCATGGCACCCTGAACATTCTTCTATACTCCTCTGTTTAGCACCGAATAAAGGGTAGTATGTTTTTTGTGTTTTTTTAGATGAAAAGTATAGTGTGAAAAGAACAGAAGTAAATTTAATCAGAGGTTCTCAATTTTTCAGTTTCAATTATTTTTAGATGAAAATCGCACTCACAATAATCAAACCATATTTCGCTAGAATGCTTTGTACGCAAAGCTGGGTTGCACTTTCGCAGCACTTACACAGTAAAGTAGGGATGCCCAATTTTTTTTTTAATTAGATGGACATTAATGGAAACCTGAGGTGTAATTGTGTGTGCACACCAAAATATTTGCATCCCACTATCGCTCCATATTACTTGCATGAGTTGTTACATTAAATCAACCTATAAAGCTCTACTTCCTTTTTATGACACTACATGTCATGATTGCAAACAACCATGTCATGGTGACACTACCAGACATATCAAACTGGATGTGAAGTTTTTTGCTGATGGGCTTGCATGGCAATGCATCATGCAAATTTTATGCTGGCGTTGAAATATTGAGGGTGTATATTGTGTTCAGGGGCACAGTTACGGTTTCTGGGCCCCCTGGACAGCATGTCTCCACGGGCCCCCTCACGATGGAGGTGGAGTGGGGGTGTTTCCTCTCAGTAGAAATCATGATTGCAGTCTGCAGCTGTATAAGTAGCGCTGTGGAGGTTTCCCCCAGTAGAAATTGCATTTGATCTGCTGATGATCACTTTGATTTGGAAAATGACGATGAATCGTAGAATGCACAATATGCAAATTGTTACACCCCTAAAATACACACACAAGTCCAAGTTGTTGAACATTTCAAGCTTATGTATGAAGCTTTGTGGCTCCAGAAAATATCTTGTTAGTAAAATGACTGTATTTAATTAGCTTTGATTCTCCTCTTACAGGTCAATACAGCCAATGATTTTGGAATAAATGGGGAATAAATGCAAAAGAAAGTAGAGAAACTTTATCATAGACTTCAACTTGAAACCAAGTGCAACTATAAACTGACAGCTTCAGATGTTCTTCAGATAACTGCACATACATTACAGTCGCATGGGTCTTGTTCTGAGGATCAACTGGTTCATATGTTCTTAGACTAGTGAGCACCACGTCAAACAAGAAGAAGCCAAACAAACATCTGCAGACACTGTTGATGTGTTTAGTGAACTTTTTGAAAGTCCATCTTTGTCTGATGAAAGAGAGAGCAACACAGACCACATTCACCAGATGGATCTTCAGATGGCTGTGTTTCATTGTGCTGATGGTTTCCTGAAGCAGCTGATGGTCACTAAACTGTTCCAGTGCCGATACGCTCTGCCTCTGCTTGTTCCTGATCCATTCACACGACAGACTGAGTTTCCTTTCTGGACATTCAGAGAAATTAACCAAAGCTGGAAGAAGAAAAATAACAATGATGAGACCATCAGTCAAACCCAGCCAGTCTGGAAGGCAGAAACTCCAATGGTGTTCTTCTTCAGATGTGGCTCTGTGTCTTCATCGAAGTCTCAGCTGATCAACAGTCTGATTAATGAGAAACACAACACGTTCTTCCACAGACACTGCCCAGGCAGCAGCAGAACCAGAGTCCTGATGGACGGAGTAGTGGAGATTGCATGGTTTTGCCCTACTGGAACACATGATGATAAATTCACTGACCGTGTTGCATTCTGTAATCTACACGGTGATGCTGGAGAACATGAGAAACAGCTGGATATAATGACTGAAATGGCCTCAATCAATGTTGTGGTCTTACCACAGCTCAGCAGGAATGACCAAAGAATGACACAAATCCAAAACCTCTACAAGGACCCAAAGCCACTGATTTGCCTTCTTTCTGATGATAAAGGAGCTCTCACTGAGCAGAGGAATGGAAAATATAAAATTGGTTTGAAAGAAAGAGGTGCTGCAGAGGTGTCTGAAGACCTCAGACAAGCTATTACAAAGTGTATCTCAGAATCTGTTTCTACTTTCAGACTTGAAGATGTGTCCAAACACTCAGACATCAGAGTAGATGAGGATGAGGATGATGGCTGCGGGACAGGAAAGATAGCAGCACAACAAATGATGAAGCTACTGCCGACAAACGATCTGACAAAAATCAAAGAATTATTTCTGCCCCGTCAGGGCAAACTGTGGCATCAGTGGTGCAAGATGAATAAAGAACTAAATCGACTTCAAGGGGATGACCTAGAAATGGAAATTAGTAAGAAAAAAGTTGAGATGAGGAAAATCCGTGAAAAGCAGAATAAATGTGAAATCAGTGACTTTATACATTTATTCATTAAACAAATCAACTCACATAATGCAAATAAGTCAATGTTTTTTCTTAAATGGCTCAGAATACTCCTGGATGAACATACCTCAGCTGATCTGTCTGATCTACTTCACAAGTATGATAAAACATGGTCAGAACTCTCAAAACTAAGTAAAAGCAGTAATAAATATGAGAAACAAAGAAAACTTGTGGAATTATCCAAGAAAATTCAAGATGCCACCTTTGGTTTGGAGCACATCATGAGAGAGATTGGTCAGATCTATGAATCATGTTTATCTGAGAATAAGAACAAGACAGACCTTCAGTTTCACTTCTCTTCTCTCCCAAGTCTCGCAGCAGACATGATGATCTCTGGCTTTCCACTGGAGCTGATAGATGGAGATGCTGCTCATGTTCCTCTGGTCTGGATCTCTGCTGTTCTAAATAATCTTATCCTGAAACTAGGAAACAAGAAAGTCTTTGTTTTGTCAGTTTTAGGGCTTCAGAGCTCTGGGAAGTCCACCATGCTTAATGCTATGTTTGGGCTCCAGTTTGCAGTCAGCGCTGGCAGGTGTACCAGAGGAGCCTTCATGCAGCTGGTCAAAGTCTCAGACAAGATGAAAACACAGATGAACTTTGACTATATTCTGGTTGTTGATACTGAAGGTCTTCGTGCTCTAGAACTGTCTGGAGAATCAACAAGACATCATGACAACGAATTGGCCACATTTGTTATTGGGCTTGGAAATATGACACTGATCAACATCTTTGGAGAAAACCCATCTGAGATGCAGGACATTCTCCAGATTGTGGTTCAGGCCTTCATGAGGATGAAGGAGGTCAGACTGACTCCCAGCTGTGTGTTTGTCCATCAGAACGTTTCAGACGTCGCAGCTAGAGAGAAAAACATAGAGGGAAGGAGACGACTGCAGGAGACACTGGATAAGATGACAAAACTAGCTGCTGAAGATGAAGTGTGTAATGCAGAACGTTTCAGTGATGTCATTAGATTTGATGTACAGAAGGATGTGGTGTATTTTGCTCAGCTCTGGGAAGGCACCCCACCCATGGCACCACCGAACCCTTCATACTGTGAAAACATTCAAGACCTTAAGAAAACTGTTCTTTCTCATGTCTCAAAATCAAGCGGCATGATGCTGACAGATATAAAAAGTCACATTACAAATCTCTGGGAGGCTTTGTTGAAGGAACGCTTTGTGTTCAGCTTCAAAAATGCCCTGGAGATCGCCGCTTATCGAAAACTGGAGACAGAATATGGTAAGTGGACCTGGAGTCTTAGGAAGGCCATGCTGGACATTGAAAACAAACTACAGAACCAAATAGAAAATAGAGCAATTGATGTGGTTGAGGACACACAACTTCAAAGAGAACTAAATGTAAAAAAAACTGAAGTGGAAAAATCTCTGTCAGAATTCTTTGCGAAAGACACCAATGCCAGTATACTGATTCAGTGGAAGACATCTTTTGAAATAAAAATCTCAGACATACAGGAAAATATTGTTAAGGAAACACAGAGGAAACTGAACGAGGTGCTTCAGCAGAAAGACTTGAAGAAAAAGATTGACGGTCAGAGAACACAAAATGAAAATGTTCTCCTTGAGAAGGCCAAAAATCTTGCCTTGACTCTTAAAGACAAAGCAAATGACGATAAGGTCCTGCAAAAAGAGTTTGATAACTTTTGGGAAACCTGTTTAAAAGAGATTATCAAAGATACACCTCAAGTCCAAGACATTGATATTTTAAGAGATCTGAAAGAACTCCTCAGGGACATCAATGCAAGTTCATCTGTACTAGATCACCGGGCAGAGAGCAAACAACCTGATGTCTTGGAGTTGCCAACCTATTCAGACTATGTACAGGTTAGAAAACACACATTTATTACAAATGTATTTACAGGTACATGGACTGAATATTCTAAAGAGGATGATAACCAAATAAGAAACTTGCTTGCATTCATTTCTCAAAAAGCACACAAAATGATCATATCATATGGCATAGCAAAGATGGGCTATAACAAAAGCTACATTCAAGAACTCATTAGATTCATCAAGGCAAAAATAATAGATTATGAGCAAAGACAACAGAAATATGTGTTCAAGAAACACTTCGTCGATGATGTGGTACTTTCCATTTGTAACAAAGAACAAAAGACATTCACTGATCAACACAACATCTTCAGGGAAGCTAATGACCCCGTTCTTTATTTTAGAAGAAAAAGAGAAGAATATTACAGGATTTTCCAGAAGCACAGTCAGGGAGCAACATCAGCTGCAATTATGGGTGAGATCGTCTGTAACAAACTTAAAGAACCCATTCAGCAGAGTGTCTACAAAACCACTGCCCGGGATCTGGCAGATGAAATGACAACAAACTGTGAATCGCTGAATGGAAACAGATCTAATCTGGAGAAACACATCCTGAAGACACTGGCAGAAAAAGAGGATTTTGAGGCATATGTCACCTACATTCAAAATCCCACAGAACACTTCAAGAGTTTCATCAAAGATGAAGTCAGTCGGTACATCACTGATCAGTTCAACAACAGTGTTCTGCCCAAGATGACAAATGATTTAAGTCAGAGGGAGATTCAGATCATACAAGCAGTGCATGGAGCATCTGAAAGGGTTGGTGAAAACAGTGGAGATGCTGATCTGTGGTTGAAAACCTTCACACAGAGTTTATCACATGTGCTGATATTCTCTGAAAAGGATCTAGAAGGAGTGAGTCGTGATGATGTTAATGTAAAAGTCTTAGCAGAGGTAATAAGAAAACAACTTCCTTCCTTCCTATCTGACATGAGCAAGGAATTCAGTACAGGATCATTTCTACAGAAGCTCGAGTACAAAAACAGGCCTGATGAGATTCTAATTGAACACTTCTGTACGTGCTGTTGGGTTCAGTGTCCGTTCTGTAAAGCCATTTGCACCAACACAGCAGAGGACCATGATCCACAACTTCACAGTGTCCCTTTCCATCGACCTAATGGGCTGAATGGATGGCATTACAGAGGAACACAAGATTTTTGTGCAGATTTTTGCACAACTCTAGTGACAAGTACAAAGAGGTTTCACAAATCTCCTGAATCTGTAGAATACTTTCCATATAAAGAATACAAGACAGCAGGAGGTGTTTAGGCTGAATGGAGCATCACCCCTGACCTCACTGAGCTGTCGTACTGGAAGTGGTTTGTCTGCAGATTCCAGAAAGAGCTGGAAAATCACCACAATAAAAAATTTCAGGGTAAAGGTGAGATCCCAGAAGAATGGAGAAACCACACAAAAGAGGATGCCATTGAGAGTTTGGGCAAATACTTCTGAACAAATATAATGAATAATCAGTGAAGAAAAGAATAAGAGGATTATTAATTGTAAGTCTTTTTGAATAATATTGTAGTTGAAAAACCTCTCTGAAGAAAATGCTAGATTGTGAGGGTTAGGTTCTAAAAGTTATTAAGCTTTTTAAAAATGTTTGAACTATTTACTTTTTAATACACAATATTTTACTAATCATTTAAATGCTAATACCTTCTTTATATGGAGATCTGAATTTTTGCTTTTGATAATTGAAATTATTTTAACTGTTCTTTTGAAACTTCAAGAGGATCTTTTTATCTCATTATTCTTTTTAGCAATAATTAGTTCCTAAAAATACATAAAATAATTGTTTGACAAAATGTATTAAAAACTGCAGTAAATGAGTCATTTGAAAATCCTGCATTTTACATAATGCTATTAATTACATGCAGCACAGGTCTGAAAGTTTCAGAGTACCAATTATTTAGTCACTTTGACTGTTATGCAAACATTATGATTATATAACACTGTATGTGTCTTATTTCATCCATGATATAAAATAAAGATCAAATTCACATTCTTTCAAATGCATTGATTGTTCTTCACCAAATCAAAAACCATGTGTAATAAATATAGGCTATCTATAGTTGTTTAATGTGAGCGGTCAGACTACATTAAAATGTACAGTAAATGAAACGGTATATGGAACTGCTCTGGTATCAATTCAGAAATTATTGACTCTTATTGAACTGAAAGGAATTGAATTACGCTAAATAATGACACTTGTCTTCTGTAGAACTGTAACAAAATCTTCATAAAAATACTACTTGTATGAACATGAGGAAAATATCCATCTGAATGATAAATAATTTAAGGCAAAAACTGATTTGTCTCCTTTCATCTTCTTTGGGCAGGCAAGATAAAATAATTGTTTTAAATTGAGTGATCTACAATACCAAAAATTCATACAAAAACAGACTACAGACATATGCTAGTCACAATTCTTTTGCTTTTTAGCATCTAATTATATTCAGTCCTTCAAAAGTGCAATCCATTTTAATGGCTATGTCCTCCAGAGGTTGCATTTATAGAGAGGAAAAGAA
This sequence comes from Enteromius anoplus, assembly GCA_032359395.1. Taxonomy (NCBI): domain Eukaryota; kingdom Metazoa; phylum Chordata; class Actinopteri; order Cypriniformes; family Cyprinidae; genus Enteromius; species Enteromius anoplus. The sequence goes on from JAUMHG010000021.1 coordinate 3,389,112, forward strand.
GAATATTAAAATTACAGTAAATACACCCAACATGTGTTGCCAAATAAATGTGACCTCCACATAACATGAACTTCAAACCGAGACATGGCTAATGCTATTCCTCTCAGTGACGATATCTTCCAACAGCTGATGAGTAATTAAAAAACAGTCTCTAATGTAAAAGGAGTCAAATCTGGACTCTGGCCAGGCCAACACATGAACCTGATGATGATTTGCATTGTCTTTATTAGAAAGCAACTTTTTAAATCACAAGTCACAGTCGCTCTAATTTTGTGACCAATGACTAGTTATGGAAACCATTAAATTCTTCACCACACAACATTCCCTGCAGGACATGTGGTTTACTGATTAACATTGAGTGTTTTAAACTTACTAAAAAAGAAGTATATTTTAGGAAGCTTGCTTATCAAATTTTTTTTCATAAAGTTTACTGCAGTTCATCTCAATAAACGTTCATTTACAGACTCTGACACATGATGCATTTCTATACAGAAACACATTTCCACATTTTCAGCAGAATTAAAGAAAGAAAGAACATAACAGGGCAGAAATCATAATTAACAGGCCTCAATTATTCAGTGCTCAAACATTTGACAACTCCAAGTGACAACAAACTTCATTATTGTTAGAGATTTCTCCTCATTTTTAATGTTGTATCTTCATTAAGAAGTTTAAGAAAACCAATTATAAACGTAAAATGAACGCGATAGTTCATTAACACGGTGACCTAAACCGCGGTAAAACAGTCAGTAAACAGTCTCTTTAATATAAAGACGAAAATGAATCTACTTACTGTGGCTTCCAAAACATCCGTGGACATAATCACGCAGAATCAGCGAATATGTATAAAATGTTTATCGTACGTTTCACAAAAAACGCCAGATTACAATAACGAGTCTTTGGCAGCAATGATACGTCATCAATCAACGAGTCACATGACCAGGTGTTCGTTACCTGAGCGCAGGTTCAAATAAACGGTTCCCACAGAACTACTCGGTAGGAAAATTGTGTTAAATAATAATGATAATAATTGAATTATAATAATTTCAATAATTATAATAATGAAAAAATGTTTCTTGAGCTGGAAATCAGCATATTAAAATTATATCTGAAGGATCACGTGACATGACTAACAGTCATAACAGTAACATATATATATAGCCTATAAAACAGCTATTTTAAATGTAATAATGTTTCATAATTTTACTATGTTTATAATTAAATTAAGATTTGGTGAGCAGAAGAGACTTCTTTCAAAACAATCAATCATAATTGTTCCAAGCATGTTACTTGTATAATATAATATAATATAATATAATATAATATAATATAATATAATATAAGAGTTACATTTTAATTAACATAGGAGCAGAGGATTAGAGCATGAAGTGTTGTACACTTGTATATCACTAGAGGGCCATACTTCACCAAGAATGATGAACGTAAACACTGCAGATCTCAGCATATATGAGAACTCTGAAGACAAAGACATTCATTTGCTTGAAATGTTTTTCTTGCATTAAAGAAGAAAGACTAATCCAAGATTTTTTTTGTCTCAAATGGTTTTAGTAAAGATCAATAGGCCTATGTGGAAGCAACATTTCCTAAGTTATGCTTAAAAAAAAAAAATGAAATGCTTCCAGTTTTCTAGTAACATCTAGACTGGTTTTACATGCAGACTGACATGAGGTTAAGGTTATAATGAACATGTATTGCAGCAGCTTTTGTTGTCTGTGAGCTGCAGCTCTGTTTGTTCAGCTCCAGCAGAGGGAGTCGAAGGTTTTCTGAGGAAACACCAGCCGGATCTCCAGGGGTCGTTTCCATGACTCCCACAGTCTCTGGGGTCGCCCGCGTATCCATGGAGATGACTCTGTTCAGTGCAGTGGCCAGAGATGTTTGATGGTAGGAGCCGACCTTTGACCTGAGGGTCACTGAGGGGGTCACAGGGTCAGCGGTGGCCGTAGGGCTGGACAGCACTCACACTGATTGGCCTTCCTTTTAACCAGCACAACCTTCATCAAGATGATTAGAATATTGACCAATCTGCTGGGCACGCAATCTCAGCGAACACACTACTGCTTTCTGAAAGCTTGACAGGTCAAAATAGTGACAATGTGAATATCTATAGATACACATTTTTAGATTTCAAAGCTATTCTATACACGTGTGTGTGTGTTAAATATTACAACTCTGGGAAGAAAGACTGCACTGCACAAAAATTCTCTCAATTCCACATTATATATAATTTGTGGTAAGTGCAATAATTATTTTAGTTACATATTTTATTAATTTTTTTATTTTAATTTGAATTAATTTGAAGATAGTTATTAATTATAATATTAATTTTATGACATTTCTTCAAGTATTAATAATGATTCAATCTCATTAGCGAGGCACTGTACAGTTTTAGTTTTGTACAGTGAATATTGTTTGTTATATAGTGTTGTTTTTATTAAATCAGCATAAACTAAAAACAGTAAAAACAAATATTCATTCATAAGTACCATAATGTATAAAAACCTTTACAATTTAAATAATATACTATTGCCTTATACTATAGTCATATAGTATGGTGTAGTATAGCATAGTTTCTTTTTCATTTTAAATTAAATTTGAGCTTGAAAGGTTTTTGTAGACTTTACTCAGAAACTGCTAAACATTTTCAAACAGCAGTCGACACATTGAATTAAACATGAAATTATGATATGACGTTCAAAATAGTACTTTCTTTCTTTTAAAACTTATTCTTAATCTTTATTTAGAATTAATGAAATATAATAATACATTACAGTGTTTCCATTTTCCATCACGGTGATACTTAAGTCCTGTGCAGTGCATGATCTGATCAAATGCATGCATGCATAAAAGCATATGTCAAAAGCACGAATGTAAACGTAGATTGTTAAAGCTTCTGCTGCTGAACACGTTTTAGAGTGGCACCAGCGGCGTTCCTCCCAGAGGGGGTGTATATGTCATCATGGATGCTAAAAGACACGTGATCAAAGCCTTCTTCCTCCCAATAATTTATGCCCTGCAGCAGATGGCTTGTCAATATCAATATATTAATTTAAAAGCAGCGGCGCGATCAGGACGTGCGTGTGTTAGAGTCCTGGGGTCGCTGCAAGAGAACAAGGGCAAAGAGAGGAGACGCACTCCGAAGATGACAGAAAGACATAAAGAACCTCCTGCAGATATCAGGGGAGGACTCACCGTCTGATTAAACTGAACAACATGAAGCTGCCCAGTTTTACATCAAACATCTGTAATGAGAAACATCAGGTTAGGAAAGTTACAATCCCATTCCCTTTTTTTCTCAGTGATATTTGTAGTATTTTTACTCTAAACAGACCTGCCATAAGCTCCAGCTTTTCTTGTTTAGATTTTTCGCTTCTCCTCACCTGCATTCATTTGATGAAATATAGAGTAAAAACGGTGAAATATTATTACAATTTTAGATATGTTTTCTATGTAAATAAATTGTCAACTTTAATCGATTTTTTTGTGATTAAAGCAAATTTTTTGGATCATTACTCGCAATCTTCAGCGTCTTGTGATCCTTTCTAATGATTAAGGAAACATTTCTGAATATTATCAATGTTGAAAAGAGTATGACAACACAACAAACATGATATAATATATAAGTAAGGGATAATGCACAGCCAGCAGGTTGTTACTGCAGAATAAAGCCACTTCTAAGTAATAATAATAACAATACTGTTTTTTTCTTAAACAGCCATTGGAACAGATGAATGTGTAAAACGACACATTTGCTTTATATTTTATTATGTTGATAAGTAACTCTGCAACTATTTGTCATTTTTTAGTTCACAGTAGCCTCAATATTAACCTGATAGGAAACACTCAGCAACGAACCACTCACAAGATGATGTCAGGTACTGTGCAGATCTTAAATAAACAATGTCAAGATACGATATAGTCCATTATAAATGAAGTAGATTTAGTATGCTGTTCACTGTATGATATAAATAATTATACTCTTAAGTTATAATCATAAAAACATAAATATTATAATGGATTATAACTGCTTTTATGATTATTCATGAGATTTTATGACACACTCTATGCATTATGCAGTCATTATAATGCATTATAATATTTTAAAAACAGGCTTCATAGAAAGTGTTTACTGTCACCTCTGATAAAAATGTGTCCTTGCTGAATAAAATGATTTATTGTATTCTGTATTTTTGAAAGGTAGTGTATCGAAGATTGCACAAAAATACGGTTCTGATAATTATCAGAAATGTTTCTTGAGCAGCAAATCAGTATATTAGAATGATTTCTGAAGGATCATGTGGAGTGGAATGATGCTGAAAATTCAGCTGTGCATCACAGAAATAAATTACAAGTCAAATAGAAAACACTTACTTTTTAATTTTAATAATATTTCGCTACTTTAATGAATTTTTGACCAAATAAATGCAGCACTAATGAGCAGAAGAGACTCTGTATTTGTAAGTGGCCAGTTTTCCAGTCAGGTGCTTTGGGATCTCTGTATATCAGGAGGAATAAGGCTGATTTTGCTGTGAAGCTCTTAGGCTTTTTAAGCACTAGACATGGATGAGAGTTATTGATAAGCACCTGTTATTTAAAAGGCGGTAAACGGCACCTGAACTCACTTGACCTCTGAGCTTCTTCCTTTGAACAGCAATGAAACGTTTCCGCCGCGTGACACATTATAAACAGTGATGCGTTACGTAAAATCTCTCCTGGAGAATTTAACACAAACAGTTGACCTTTGACCTTCTCTGAACCCCTGAACCTCTCTGAAGGAGGGTGAAAGGGAACCGGTTTAGCCATTGATTTAGTGAAGGGTCTCTTTAGATTTTTATTGAGTCGATCTTTTTAATGCTCTAATGTCTGTTTGTGGAAGAAAAAAGCAGGGCTAGAACAAACAGACATACAAACCGACTCCCTCACTGCACACGTGTAAGACTCCTGTACTGACCAATAAAATCTTCTGTAACCGATTTATCATAAAACCCCTCACAGATTTTAAATCATTTGCAAACATGCATTATTGTTTTGCATCTCAGTAAATGTTTCTGGTCAGTCAAGTGCCTTTATAGATCTGATTATGGTGATCAGAGCAACAGCACATGAGGGGTCACCTCTGCTGACCTTTGACCTCTGACATATGGCAACGCACTAAAAATGTGCTCAGTAAAATTTGACCTGACATACATACAGGCACACTGAAGAACTGTAAAAAAAAATTGAAACAGTTGATAAACAGCAGAAAGGAGGAAATAATGTATTGTTATGCAAGTAAATCAGGGTTATAGTTGACTAAACTAAAAACAAAACAAATACTTTACTTTAAATCAAATATTGATTGAATAAACGATTACTGAAATATAAATAAAACCTTTTTTTATCACAGCTAGTTGACAGGCAACGTTTTTCATTTTCACTTAGTTTAACTCAATGTACTAAAACTAATACTAAATTGACAAAACAAACATTTAAAAATAAACTGACAGAAATTACTAAATATTTACAAAAACTTTGCCTGAAATAAAAATGTAAAGTATAAATATAAAAACATATTTAAAATATTTAAACAAACAATAACAGTATCTCAGTGATAGTTATATAAGTAAAGCACTAAAATATATTCATTACTTGACATAAAATATTACCCTAAATACATTAAATGTTAACTTGTTAAAATGTTAAAAAAGTTGCCAAGGTAACGTTTCTCATTTAACTTAGTTTAACTAAAACTAAAAAAGAAAAATATCTCATGTCTCAATTGTACTAAAATTAGTTCCTTTGCATATTATACACATTAATTCAGTGTCTTTTTAGCGGTTCCCTATACTTACACAATATTCAGAGAGACCAATAACAATATGCAATTCCTATTAGACCTGAGGTCCATATTAACCCCTTAACTGTCACCGTTCCGAATACGGGACACCTACATTTTTTTTTAATATATGTCCTGAATTACATCTTTTTAAGCTTGTATAGTACTTTTTCATGTGTTTTCCCGAAAATGGGGGTGACAGTTAAGGGGTTAAGGTAAAGTGACCTTTAAAGGTCTTCACTGTGTATTTGAGACAAGATTTAGAGGTTCTCACACACCTCATCCTGGAAAGGACAGCTCTCAAATAGTGAAAACAAAGCACAAGGCCCTAATAATAGAGCACATTTTTACCACCTAAGTCAAGGATATGGATCAATACTAATAACAATGCCTTTTGCAGCGTTCAGGGGCTGCGGGGACACACACACACACACACACACACTTCTGTAAGGGCTCTCCAATCAGTTTCTCAACTCTCATCCGCGCCGTGTTTTTATAGAGCCTGATTGCACACGTCGCTCCGGCGCCACAAGCTGTGACGAAACAAAATGAAGATTTCTAATACACTTCAGCTCAAAAAACGCCTGCAAGCAACAAATGCAGGAAAACTGACCGTCTATGAGGAAAAAAACATGTGTTGCATTCAAAACAAGGAGTTGGAGTTTTCTATTTTTTATTGTAGGCTGTTGTAGTGGAATACTGTTTGGCCCCTGAAACAAAATTTAGGGTGAGAATTACAACAGAAAAGCCACAAAGCTTCAGCTTTGACTTCGGTCAAGAATTCTCCAAATTAACTTGATATACTAAAAAAAAAGTATAACTGAATGTAAATACAAATGAACAAGTAAATAAAATGTACTAAATATTAGCTAAAATCAAACTGGAAATAATATCAATTTAGTCAATTTAAAATTCTAAAAAAAATTCTAATAGCATTTGGGAAAGGGAAAACTGTCAGAACAGAAACCAGAGTTATTAAAGTAAACCAAAGTAAAACTAAAACCATTTTTTTTTTAAATGTTATAAAATATGCATTAACTCAAATAGACCAAAACTTAAAAAAAACAAATCTTAAAAATAACGAAAACTAGAGAGAAATAAATAAAACTAATGACACCATTTATAAAATAAAGAACAAAATTACAAGAGCTTAACTAAAAATAAAATAAAATCTGAAAATATAAAAACTACAATACTCATAGAGCATCATAGCAACTGCATAGCAACACCATAGCAATGTAAAAAGCATTGATATGCTAATGAGGGCATGACATCATCTAGTGATAATTAGCAACTTTTTCAAACAGGCTTTGACCATGGAAGCTGGACAAGGCTAAAAGTGCGACCATGTCAACACACACTGCACTGAAAAAAATGTACTCCTTGGATTTACTGTTCTTTTATAGTAAGTGGTCGCAATCAATTTATTTTAGCTACATTTAAGCTAAACAATTTAGGTGACTAAATACATTTGATTTATTTAAATGTTGCTAAAATAATTTGCAGCATTTTCTTTTGTGTGTTCACTCACGTTGATGCATCAATTTTGAACGTGTTTCAATTGTATGAGTAGACAAGCACATTCTGGCTATGTTTAATTTTTCACAATGTTTTTAAAGGCTTTTGGCCCAGTTGGCCTTCCATATTTGTCAGCACTGCCCCAGTGACAGCTCTTGTTCCTTTCTGTTTTGTTTTGAGAGTGTATAGCATCACAGTAGAAACATTCACGAGTCTCTATCAACCATCTGAATGTATGAAAATCAGCTCCAGTCCCTCCACGGCCGGATTCAGCTGGAAATCCCAGTGTTTTCATGTTGCTTCCAATTCCAAGGATTATTTGTCATCTCCAGAGTAAAGGATTTTTAAAAGTCAACCTGCAGCCCCTTCCCCTCTCCCTCAATCCCCCTGACGCTCCGCGGCTCCGATCGATGCAGTATTGATCAGTTCTCTCTATCGCTGGCCAACCAGACTAATCACCCAAACACAAGCTCAACACTCTCACTCTCACATACTGTAAAACTAAACAACACACACACATGCAGCATCACACACACTTCATCAAGCATACAGGGTTATTCTAGCTCTTTCCTCTTCTTTACATGCTCGGTGTGCCATCTGAAGTATTATAACGTTGCTGCGCTGATTTAATGTTAAATGTGATGTTTAAGATTTAATATAGATGCATCCACTGTGCTGTTTTCAGCGTGATTTGCTTATTGTAAAGCAGAATCTCCATTCTCAGAATAAATGACATGCTTTCCTCACACTCTATCTCCAGCATTTTCCATCCTCCTTTGTTCCCTCATAAAATCAATATGCCTGTGGAAGGGAAAAAAGAGGCTGCCATATTTCTCCTCCGGTTATGATTGGAGGTTTGAAAAGAACCAGGTGCAGATGAGAACTAGGGCATCTTTAAATGCAAGCTTTCGGTTTAATATGCTAAAGTAAACACAGAATTCATCAGATCATTGCTGATATATGTGATGCTGATTTCCTTCTAACAAATAACATCACTTCCTGATTAATTGAATTTGGTTGGGAAAAGGAATTGCACAAAGGATGGATAGCGATATTGAGGACATGAGCTACAAATAGAACTACAAACTACAATATTATTCCCAATTGAACACGTTTAGTGTGAAATGTTTTGGATCAATAAAGGAGAACGTTTTTAGGTGCATAAGGTATGCACCCTCTTAAAAAAAGTAAAATGCTTTCAAATTCACATCATTGTGACATAAAATAAAAGGAATTGTTTGTTTTTAAAATATTTTATGCAATATTGGATCTGTAGCAACAATTATGTTATGATATTGTGCTCTCTTAATTTATAAGCAATTTTGCACAAGCAAGGGTGCTGTTGTACTGAAAACATTTACTTAGGAATGTATATATAATTACACACAATATATAATTTCTAATATTTCAATTATTTTCTCATTAACTAGAAGTTTTTTTGTATATTAAAAAAAAAGTGAAAAAAACAATAAAAAAAAAACAATATATATA
>JAUMHG010000021.1:3398053-3418560 GCA_032359395.1 Enteromius anoplus
AGGGTTCGGTGTCCGCCGTCCTCCCGGCTCGCCCCCCGGACAGTACGCCACATATGCTGAACTTTATCCTTTTGATTTTGAGGAAGCGCAAACTCTTGAAATAGAAATCTTGTACAACGTTATGAATGTCTTTACTGTCACTTCTTTTGATTTCATTTTAATCTGTACTTAGTCAAGATATTACAGACATTTTCATGAATAAATCACATTTTAAAATATACTTAGATTAGATAGTTATTTGAAATAATAATACTTCGTAATATACATTTTAATGTATTTATGATCAAAGACACAAAATGTGCGTTTATTAACTTTATTAGTCACTGATGTGTTTATTCATTCATTTGTCAGTGTGCATGTATAACTGTATGTCTATGCATTTAGAATAGTATTTTTTGCATTTTTCATTAGTTTCATATTTTTATATTATTTTTTTTTTGTTCAGTTTTAGTTATTTTAGCACTCTGCATCACACTAAAATAAAATGAGAAATGTCTTGCCGATAACCTGTAAACTTTTTAAAGTGCTGTCAAACTATTAAGTGCATCCAAAAAAAAGTTTCTGCTTACATAATATGTGTGTATACCGTGTATATTATGTGTATGTATATATATATATATATATATATATATATATATATATACACACACTGTATACTACTGTAAAATGAATAGCATACATATTTTCCAAATATATATTGTATGTGTTTATTAAAAATACACACAGAAAACAAATATATAATGCAAAAACAAAACCTTTTATTTTGTTTGCAACAAATACCTTTTCTTTTTTCCCCCAAGTAACAAAAATGTTTTATATATGGTTCTGATTAAATACAGTATAAGGTTCTTTTTCAAGCTCCTATCAAACACACACCTATATGAGTTCAGGATTTCAATGTGCTCTCATAAATCCCAATTCCATTAGAGCCGGTATAAGTTTGCGATCTTAGAAATCCTTCAGAGCTGCGATGAATATTCTCTGCCTCTGGAGGTGACAGACAGAACGCCAGCGCCAGCTTTGTTCTATTATTCAAGGCATATGAATTATACCAATACAGACGCTTCTTCATCAGACCAAACCTAACAGAAGATGCAGGGACTCCCAAAGCTATTTCTTTGAATAAACACTCATAAATATTTAAGTGTGCCGACACTTTAAATAAAGACTGAGTTTGGCTAAATAACGCCGGCGCCTCTTTAGTCTAATAGAGATGCATGAACACAAAGACTGGAGTAACAGCACATCAGTTACAGAGGAGAAGAGACACACTTCTGCATGAATGAAGAGCTCGCTCCGTTCTCAAACACAACTGAACTGAATCATCTGCTCGACTGTGCATTAAAGCAGTCAAAGACTCACATCTACAGCTCCTCGCAAAACAATACACTCACATCAGACTAGAAACAGTATAGATTCAACGCACAGGCACCGAAAAACAAATGTTGGCGTAGGATTTAATCATTTTCAGACTGCTGCCAAATTTTACAATTAATTGTGAAATAAATCACATTAAATATGCAATTTTAAACTGGAAAAACAAATAGTGTTTGTAAATCTTACTCCGAAAAACAATGAACAGTGTTATTTAGTATAATGGTTTTTGTCATATTTTGAATTAGTTTTTATTTTCATTTTAGGTCTTTTTTTTGTTTGCAATTTTTATTCCTTTTTTTAAAGATACTGTAGAAAACCTTAGGAAAATAAATGCTTTTTATTCATAATTTATAATTATTTATTGTACTCTTTTTAACATTTATGTATTCAGTTATTTTGTGATACATTTATTAGTTTTATATTTTTATATTTTGCACTCCTAGGTGCATTTCACATCTTTTTTCATGTTGCACAAAAAGTTTTTTATTCATTAATTCCTAAATCTTTCACATTTTCATTTATTGCAAAATGTCAACTTGCATATATTGATTTATTTTATATTGTATTGCCATATTTGTCATTTTGAGGAGTATTTTTCCACAGTCTATTTGTATTCAATTATTCCAGAGCCAATAATTCCTCATATTTTTTTGTGTTTTACTGTGTTATTTTATTTAGTGTTGTTGTTTTAATTTAATATACACACACACACACACACACATATATATGTATATATATATATATATGTATATATATATATATATAAAAAGAAGAAACCAGTCCCATGAACAGTTGACATTTGAGGCTTAGTACTATAGAAAAGCAATACAATTTTAAATGTTCTCAGCTTATTTATTTTTATATTTTTATACAACATGAACTTGTTTCAAACAATAGCATAATACATATCAGTATTCATCTGAACACTGAAAACATCAAAATGTTTAAATGTAAGTTGCATAGAGTAAAACTCGAATTTCCAATAATCACATCAAGTTCCACGCTGTTAAATGAACACTAAAGATTTAATCATTAATCATTATATATTATAATTCAAGGAAGTTTTTAATGGTTTTGGTTTTAGTTGAGAGTGGTTTTGTGAGAGGAACAGGCTGAAGTGTTTGTTTTGTAGGTTTGTGAATCTGCGAGCATCTTCATCTTTAATGTGTCACTCTCTTCTCTTTCTCTGGGAAACGCCAGGCTGCTCCAGATCCTCTCCTCCTTCATCTGTGAGTCATGAATTTATGATGGGACTCAAAACCGATCTGTGATTCGACGTCTTTGTCCCCTTCACGCATGGCGATGGTTCACAATGAATAATTCAGCACTTTTTCACTCAAAAATTATGAACATGGCGTCTGTTTGCGGTGCTGTTTGAGCTATTTTAACACAGAGAGCGTCACATCTGCCCTCAGCATCGCTGTGGTTTACTGCGGCATTTCTCTGTGTATTTGGGTTCATTAGGTCATTGTCGACGAATAACATTTAAATCAAAAGTATTCAAGAACTACATATAAACTGAATTAAAGTCAAACAGAACTGACTGTCTGCATGTTCAACACTACAGGTGTTGTTTACCAAGGCTATGTGTGTGTGTGTGTGTGTGTGTTTGTATTTAAGAGATCTTTTCTCCATAATGAAAACATACAAACATATACAGTTGCATGTTATTGTTTATTTAGTACTGACTTGAATGCGATATTTTACCCGGGGTGAAAACTTTTGAAATTTGAAGCTCACTGTAAATGTAACTTATTTCGTCTTCTATGAAAGTGTACCTATCTTGTGTAGCTTCTGAAGGGTAGTACTAAATGGAAAAACAGATATTTTAGCAAAATAATAAAATGCACAAGTTCTGTTCAAAAGTTTTCACGCTTCATGCATGGCTTATCTCTCAGGAGCATCAGTGAGTGCTTTAATCTTCTGCTGCATATGAGTCCCTCAGTTGTCCCCAGTGTGTAAAAAATTGTTCTCAATATCATACAGTCATTGCTGAAAAGGGTTCAAATGCACACACACAAAATTACACAAAAAATTCAAAACGCCTTGAAATGAACTGAAGGAGACAATTTAAAACCAGTGTATCACAAAATAATTTAAAATATAATGAAATGTTGGAATCAATAAATGTGAACCTACTATAAAGTGAGTACAGATGAATAAATCGGATGTAAAATTTATTTATTTATGTAACATGAAAAATTTAATATGACATGCCATACGCCTTGAAATGAAAACTGTCACTGCCTTGAGTGATTTGAAGATATGAAGGCATCTTTTTACGTTCATTGTTAGTTTTGGTTTAATTTTATGTCTTCCTGTTTTAGTTTTGTTTTCCTCTTTGCCCATATTTGAAATTTCCTGTGTTTAGTCATTATTAGTTGATCCGTCTCCACCTGTGTTTCCCCAGCTGTCCTCCATTTAGTTATTAGTTCCATGTGCTTTTATACAGTTGTCTGTTTCATTTGAGTGGGTCGATCAATGTTGAATGAAGTAGTCCATTCTGACCCCCAGCAACAACAATGGAGTACAGTTCAAATAGTGCAGAGGAAACTAGGGGTCAGGGGTAGGCCTCTTTAGCAGTTGGGAGGGCCATGGGGATGTGAACCATCGGTTGCGATAGAAACCGCCAAAGCCGATGGAGGGGACTACGTCGGTAAACAGTTGGATATCGAATGGGGAGGAAAGTTCATCGTTGTAAAAGAAGGAGTGGCCATTCCATTGAGAGAGAAAAGACACCCAGAGCTGGAGTTCATGGAGGCAAGGGGCTGTTAGGGAAATTTGGTCCTCTAGGGAGGGGGTGGAGGAGGCTAGGGTTGAGATATGGGTGATGAAGGGGAATGATTCGAATAGCGAAGTTTAAGTGCCCTAAAACTGACATGAGTCTTCTCGTTTAGAGCACTGGGGGTTGGTTAGGAGGTTAGAAGAAATCAGTATGATTCTGTCTACTTTCTCCTTGGGGAGACGAGGTTAATACCCAGAAGTTCTATGCAGATGCTGGGGCCTAGGGTCTTTTCATGGGCGATGGGGATGCCTAGGTCTGCGAAGACCTCTAAGACTGTTTTCAAGTCAGCGGCTGGGAGGGAGTGGGAGGGGGAAATGAAGACAAAATCGTCTAGGAGGTGAATAAGGTGGTTTATTTGGTGATTATTGGAAAAGATCCGGAGAGAGCATGTCAAAAATATTTTGGACTGCTTTTGCATCCGAAGGTGAGGCGGAAGGCGAAGTAGAATTGATTTTGCCATTGAATACCGAAAAGGTTTTTAAGGCTTTAAAGGCAGAAGTGATATCTATTTTAGCCAGCCATGCTCCTTTTCCAACTTTTTGGATTTTTGACATGGCTTGGTCGACAGTGTGGTAGTTAAGTGTAAATTCTTCTAGGGGGATGAGGCTATTTATACTGGGGATTGGTGAATTGTGAGGAGAAGAAAGATCGATGATTAATCATTTCTTTCTGGAGAATTTTCGGGTGGCAATCCAAATGGGCCCTCCCCCGAAAAGCGCTGAAGGGAGGGGAAGGGAAAGGACCGATCATGAATTTAGCTTCTAATTCTTTTTTGATTAGGATCTCGACAGATTCGGGGTCAGTCGTGGCTGATTGAAGGTTATGGCAGATGTAAGATTGGGAGGGGAGACTGCAAACTCCAGGGTGAAAGCCGTGCGTCAGACCTGATAACAGATAATGTGAGAAGTTAGAGTCAGGTTCAGCTGATAAATGATTAATGTTAACAGTCGATAAGAACTTTTTAGCTTGTTTATTGTAAAGAGTACAGATAAGTTTTGAGTGGGCCCCCCCACAGAAACTGCAAATGTGGAGAAACTTCCAAGATGACAGGAAGCATTTATTGGCGTTGAAATTCTGGCAAATGAAGCGGGAAGGAAGAACAGGGCGAACAGGAGGCTGATGAAAGAGGGAGCACGTAGCTAGATGGTTTTTAGCTTTTCTTGAGGGAAAGAGAGGGAGGAGTTGATATAGGGGCAGGAGTCTGAAGTGTGGGTTACAGACCTGCAGACCGCACAGGTAATAATTGCGGCAGCCGGTGAATACACGAATATGCAAGACTAAGTTGAGGGCGTGGAGGTAGTTGAACATAGCCTTTCGGTAATATGGGATCCCAGCGGACGCTAAAGCCTGACGAAGTGAGGTGATGGTCCATTTCCCAGCGGAAGAACGGGCGGAGGTATAAGAAGAGGCCGGCGAGGCCTGAGGAGATCTGTCAGGTGGAGGTGATCTGGAGCGTGGGCGTCTAGGAGAAGCCGCGATGGGAGGCCGCTTGGTTGAGCTCGGGTGGGGTAGCAGCTTGGCTGGCCATGGCTGGGAGAGGCATAGGTTCCTCATGTTCGTAATCTGAAGAATCGTTTTGCGACATCTTGCTGCGGAGTAAATCATGCGAAGCTAGATGAGGGAGGGAAGTAATCGAGGATATTTAAGGCGGAGGCAGACAAACTGGATTGTATAACGATTAGTAGGCTGATTAGAGATAATTTGGAACCAGCTGTGGCTAAGCATTCGTGCGTGCTCCTCCCGAAACTATGTTTACAAACATCCCTTAAGGTGTATTTAACTTTTTCTTTCATGTTGCATAAAAATATATTCATTTTTTATTTTTTTGCAATTTTATTTATTGCAAAATACAATAGAATGAGTGTTTTTAAGTATATAGATTTATCTTATTTTGTTTTTAAGGTGTATTTCATTTCATATTTTATTAGGTTTGCCATTTTTAATAACCATTTACAGTTCATCCTTTTGTTAATATTCTATTATATTCTATTTGTTAAAAAACACAGCACCTGCTCTCTTGTTGCTCTGATTGCTTCTATTGTTCTACTCATTTGTAAGTCATAAAAGCATCTACTAAATGGCTAAATTTTACATGAAAAATCAAATGCATTTCACGTCTTATGTCTGCTTGATGAACGTGTGTGATGAACATTAGCATGTTTATGTGGTTTATGAGGGCACAAATTTGCATAATGACATGCGTATGACATAGGAATTACAATATGAATGTGATTTATGAGGACATTTTCAGTGTCGCCGTAATTCAAAAAGCTTAAGAAACATACTAAATGGTGTTTTTTTTTGTAAAATCTAAAAATGTAGTTTCCTGTAAGGGGTAGGGTCAGTGTAGGACAATACCACAAACAGTACAGTCTGTACAGTATAAACACCATTACACCTATGAAGAGCCCCAGTAAATCACAAAAAACAATATGTGTGTGTGTGTGTGATGGAGTGGAGCCAGAGACTCTGTGCCAGTCGTCTTTCATTACACCCAGCACTCCTGTTGCCATAGTAATTCACTATATGGCACCGTCTTCGATGAATCTCTGTCAAAACGGCACAAAATCGCTTACCGTTACACGACTCGCAACATGTGCAACACACATACACACACCTACAGCTTCTAACTGAGAGTTTGACCCTGATTTGCATTTCTCAGAGCGCAGCAGAGAATCATAAAGAGTGCTTCAGAAAGTCAGAAAAATATGGGACAAAATGTTTCACGCCCACTTTGAGTGACAGAGATTAATGAGTCAAACAATGACTGTTAAAATATCACCATCTGCTTTCACCAAACACAGAGAACACAGTCTCTCCTGCTCATCAAAGCTGCATTTATTTGATCAAAAATACTTTAAAATACTGTTTTCTATGTGAGTATCTGTTAAGCCGTAAAAATGTTTATTTCTGTGATCAAATCTGAGTTTTCAGCATCATTACTCCAGTCTTCAGTGTCACATGATCCTTCAGAAATCATTCTGATTTACTGCTAAACAAACATTTCTGATTATTATTATGTTGAAAACAGTTGTGCTGCTCAATATATATATATATTTTTATTTTTTATTTTTTATTTTTAAGAAAAGCTCATGTGGTTCTAATCAAAATAAACGTTTGATGGTTTAACTTTGGGCAATGAATAGATTTGGGCAAACAGGTCATTTAAAAGCTGTGATGTAAATTATAGTGATATATTATAATATATAATGTATGATAATAATATTAATAATTTATCATTATTATTATTGTCTTAAATAGTCAATTTCATTTGGGAAATATATTACACCAATAATATTTCTTATTTTGTATAATATTTTTCATATATGGACATCAACCACTCGTTCTGCCTCACCTGAGTTCTGATCACGCACACCTGGATCTCATTACCACACCTTTTATATTGACAATTCCTTCATTCAGCCAATATCTGGTCTAACGTTTCACTTAGACATCTCATTATTTCATTCTGCAATCTGTGTTCTCACATTCTTGTGAATAAACATTCAAGTGATTTTGCTTACACCTGTTTCTGGTCTCATCACTATCATTTAGCTGAATATGCACAGTTTGAAAAGGGGACAGTGGCTAACGCACGCGCATCGAGTCCAAGCCAAATCTCGTCAGCCACAGATCAGCAGCCTGTACTATCCTTTTTAGCAGGTTGAGCAGTGAAAAGACCAAAGCAATTACGAGGAAAATTATGGAATTCATAGGCCTTGATGATCAGCCGTTCTCCATAGTCGGAGACAGAGGTTTCATAAATTTGATTAATTACCTCAGTCCAAAATATATAATACCAAGCCAGCGGTACTTTTCCGGCGTTGCCTTACCCGAGTTGTTTAATCTTATGTCAAAACACACAAAGCCTGTTACAAGCCGATCCAGAAGCAGACATACATTTTACTACTGATATTTGGACATGTAACTTTAGCTTAATGTCAATTATGAGCCTGACTGCTCACTGGGTTGACAAAGATTTTCAGCGACAACAATTACTTCTGCACTGTCAAGAACTTTGAGATCCCATACTGCATGACATTCAGGCACAGCTGGGTCCGCCCAGTAAAAGATTGCAGCATTGTTCCCACCAGGTGGAACAGCACCTACTATATGCTGCAATCACTGGTGGAACAGAGACGAGCTTTGGGGGAATACGCAGCGGAGCACAAGCTGCCGGCCACACTGCGCACATCAGTGGGGACTTATTGAGAACGTCCTGAAAATGCTCGAGCCTTTAGAGGAACTCACAAAAGAAATTAGCTCCTCGACAGCAACAGCCGCTTATGAACGGTGATGGCTGGAATGACGTCTGCGGAGACATAATTCCAGCCATCACCGTTTTTACCAGCTTTTAGAGAAATGGACAGACGCAGATCATGGAGTGGGAACGGCAAAAACTCCACTGCTGGAGGCAGTTCAGAGAAGGTTCTGCGAGATTGAAAAGGAGCCGCTATATACTTTGGCCACCATTATTGATCCCAGGTAAGTTAAATAGGCATCTGTTACATAAAGTCTCGTTATGATGGTTATTATTATTATTATTATTTATCATCATTGATAATATATAATATAACATTATATATGAGTTTTATGTGACCAATCCTTCTTGTCTATTTGTCTTTTTATGCAAAAGGTACAAGAATCGCTACTTTTCAGCAGATGGTAAAGACCAAGTGAATCAAGCACATTTGGCTACTCTGGAGGGGAAGACCAGACAAGACCAGGCCCCCAATGAACCTGTTGCAGAAGCTTCTCCGGTACCTGGACCTGCCGCAGAAGTACCTCCAGGCAAAAACCCATGTAGTCTACTACTTTCAGTTCATGATGAAATACTGAAGGAGAATGCTGAGATAGAGCAGTTGATGGCCAGCCCCTCATCTGTGCAAGTTCAGAGCTACCTCTCCGAGTTGCCCAGCAGCAGAGGCGAATATGCTTTGCCCTACTGGAGGATCAACAAAGATCGTTACCCTGCACTTGCTCAACCTGCCCAAGCCTATCTGGATATGTGGTAGATGAAAGGAGAAACTGATTAACTGGTGACAATGCAGAAATTCTTCTCTTTGTCAAGAAAGACTTGCCTTTAATGTTAAAGTAATGTTATTCAGTACCGGCAATGCTATTTCTACCCGTTTTAAGAGAGTGCACTCTTTGTTATTAAAGTTCTTGTGTTATTGATATCTTTTATCAATAAAAATTTTATTTGGAAAAAGAAGATTTTTCTTAGTATAACTATACTAATGCTAGTTATATACCTGAATTTACTTTATACCTCACAAAGCACTTTATTTTTTTTTGTTTTAATTAATTAATTAATTAATTAAGACACACAGACAGTATATATTTTTAAAAAAATATGTGCATGCATATATTTATATGAATATAATTTACATTATAAATAAATATGTCAAATACAAATACAACATTTTCTTAAATATTGTCACGAATGAGGGTGTGAAGCGTGCGGGTTCAAATGCAACAGTGTTTATTTATACTCAGGGTCAGGATGCGCAATGCGTAGATCCGGGAACAGGCAGAGATCGGCAACGAATAAATCCAAAGGACAAAATAGACAAGAAACAAAAACACAAATGAAATACAGGAACCAGTGAGACGATGTAATGAACCATGACAATCACAAACACAGAGGGGCTTTTATGCTAGAGGAAGTTCAGGGACAAACAAGGTGGGCAGTGACAACAGTTTCAACATAAAAGTCCTTACAGAGCAAACAGAGGTGAAAGCACACAAAAGAAGTCCTGGTGCTGGAGCTGAACGTAACAAATATATACATGCATGTGTGTGTAGTTTTACATACAGTACATTAAAAAGTGTACACATATATTATGTACACAAAAACTTTTATTTTGATTGTGATTACACATCCACAACAACAGCGACAATAATAACAATACACTCAATAATAATAATTTATAAATATATAATATAATTTTTCTCAAATCACATTTTAAATCAGTAAATAATTGTTATGAGCCCTACACAAATGCCTGTCAAATGCATAAATGAAAACTTATTCATGTGAGAGGTTCATATTTTAAAACGATATTTTATTATGTTCCCCACACTTGTTTTTTTTTTTTGTATATTATTGGATAAATGCACACAAGCATTTACAGTACACACTTGATACGAGCCCTGCAGCTGTTAGTATATAACACACATTCACAGTTACAGTCCTTCAGAAAAACGGCACACTGTTATTGATGAAACTGCAGGAGCCTAAGTAATGCAATTGATTGGTCCACCTGGGCCAACAAGACACTGATAGTAGCAGTAAGTACTGCATAGTATACACTGCATTCAGCCTAAAATTCCTGCATCATATTCACTGAATAAAGTCCAATGATTTTCTTACTAATTTTATGCATAAAAAGTGTCAGTTTTGCTGGATCACATCACACTTTCTCACTAAATATGATGCATTTCGTTGCATTTTTGCTTTTTCAGCCCTTTTTGCAGTGAAGTTTTAGCTTTTCCGTAATCAGCAGATATGAAGAGATCAATACAGATTCATGAGTTAGTATACATTTGACAATAAAGCTTATGGATGTCATTATAAGCAAACATGGAAGTGAGCAGCAGGTTTTGTCTCTTCTGGGGAAGATTCATTCATGTTCTTTCTGTTTTAAATATGCTTTCTTTAGACTGTTTGAGTATTCAAAAGAGAATATAGGCAATATATCACTTAATTATTTACACACTAATTAACCAATTAACCATTTATTCAGTTTTAAACTATGGTTCTTTGTTTAGTTTTTTTATAACTTTACTCTCTTAATCATTTGATGTTTTGTAGGGTTTAATAAAAAAAAGAAACCAGAAAAAATTATTTTTGATATGTGCTCTGAAGTCCCCATCTGAATCAAATGATTTGCTCTCTGAAGTTGCCATCTGAATAAAATGATTCGCGAGGCATGATCTGGACTTTAGAGTCCCGTCTGGATAATTATTTGGGAATGATAATTTCAGACCAGCACATCAGAGCTCAGAATCATGTATCTTAAAATTAACAAAATGATTCACAAACAAGCTCCAGAGTACCGACCTAAATTGAATGATTTGTGATATGTGATTTTGAGACCCAATCTGAATCAAATAATTTGTGATCTGACTGAATCACTTTGCAATGCAGTGGTTTGACTGACTGGATTGGAGTTTTGAAAAGCTCAGTTTCACCCATCACTAGGGCTGCACGATATTGGGAAAAAAATTACATCGCAATATATTTTTTCCTACGATACATTGCGATGTGTACAAATGTATTTATGTTCATCAGCATCATCCTTTTTGTATCCAAAATAAGGGCTGCACGATAATCATATGTATTGCGCATCTTGTCAGTAAAGCTAGTTCTGTAAGCAGTAAATTCCATCAGGTGTGTGATCTTACATTGAACCGCATTCACTAGGCAGAGGCGTTGTGCACTGACAAGCTGTGCAAATTCGGGTTCATTAACAGCCCATGCAAAGTACCTCTTTTTGATCAACAGCCTGCTTTTTGTAGCCGAAATAGTCCCAAATAGATGATTTAGACTGTTTTTTGGTACAAATTTTTTTTTTTTTTTTTTGCGGTGGATCCTCTTCGTTGCGCATTTTTAGCAGTGAATGTTGGCTGTGAGCGGTGAGCAGCGGCACAGCGAACCAATCACTGTGCAGGCACGCGGAACGTGCATGTCACCCCAACAACAAGCCCGACAACAAACTCGTGTTTACTGTGTGCTACCGTTCTCTTAGTACACCATGGGCTTCTACCCTTCACATCGTATGTTCCGGCGATGTGACTATCGCTCACGCGCACATCGCGATGTCGATGTCAAAACAGAATATCGTTCAGCCCTACCCATCACTATACGTGCTTTTTTAAATCCTTCCAGACGATGTGATTGATCTGTTTTTTGCTATTGAAGTCAAGAGTTTGAATCAATAGAAGCAGTTCATTTGTAAATGACTCGCTCAGTTGAATCATTTGGCTGTTCCTCCGCTTTCTGCAACTTTTTTAACAGCTGGGTTTTTTCCCACATCAAAATAAAAAATAAAAAGGTTTTCGTGACTTATTTTATATGTGATATGATATATCTTAAATCCTTTTAGTCATTAATATATGTCATGCATATATACACACACACAAACACACTGCATATCATTTGAAAAATATTAATTCTTATTTTGTGAAAAAACTATGTGATGACAATTTTTTGTTCATTTTATAAACTTTTTATAAATTATTGTTAGGCCTTTTTCTGCAAATTCGCAGGATTATTTTTGATAATGTAATTCTAAAAAAATTGTTTGTGAAACGAAACCATGCAACAGTCTCTTGATCTCATCATATTTAATTCAAAAGTTTAAAGGAAGTATGCACTCTATGCAAATTACACATTAAACTGCCACAATCTTGCACACAAAAATAACTAAGTCACTAAATAGTTTTCAAGCTCATCATCATCACCATATTTACAATCAAAACAATCACAGCTTCAAAAAAAAAAAAAATCACCAGACATTTTCTGAACAGTTTCATGAAAGTCTTTACGATACGAGACTAAAATATCAGCCGTTATAATACTGGCCGAGCTATTTTAAGGCAGTAATCAAATTTTAATCAATTTAATAAATCTTTCAGACATAAACCCTGGATTCGAGCCATAACATGAACACGGCTCTGTAATTTCCTCTGCATCGATCCAGTTCCGCTGCTCGCTGTTTGATCTGTGAATCATTCATTCAAATGCAATATTGATAAGAGTCATATGACAGTGTGAGATTGTGTTCAGATTTACGGCCGGTCCTTCACGACTCACATCTGTTTCAGAATCTAAAAAACCCCTAACGTCTAATAAATGAGACACAGAATCTCTAACGAAACGAAATCTGTTTAAATGCATCTTTAAATAGATGTAGTAATTGCACAGGGAATGATTTAATGAAGAAAAGCAGTGCATCAGATGTGTTTTCAGAAGCATGTTCGATCAACATCAGACGCTCTGGGTCTCATAGGCCACGTACACACAGTAAATTCTCGGAAGTGACAACCGCATTTAAATGAACAAGACTTATGATGACGGACACAGAGGAAACCATAGCAATGCACTGTAGTAATCAAAACAATAGAAGTCCGCAGTTTGGTGAGTTTTATTTTAGCTGCTGATGATAAAATATTTCTGCTAGTTAAATCCCTGCTACTAAACAACCCGCTCTCACTCGATGGTAATGTTTGGGTTGCCCCTAGACCCGTGGACTGCTGGGAGCAGCTAAGGAGGAGGTAGACAGACTGCAGCGTTTGAGGTAAAAGCTAGCCACCTGGCGGTACAGTCATTGACGGAAGTCCCGTAACATCATCAACAGCCAGTTGTTAAGTTGGGTTTCGTACACTGCACAACATTTCTGTAAATGAGTTGTCACTACCTGCATTTTGCGGGAGTTCATTCAGTAGAAGAATGCTATTATCCCTCCAGTAAATGACTGAACAGTGTTTGTACAGAACACGATTAAACACTAAAAGGTGAACTGACAACCAAATTTAAATGTGTGTACGTGGCCTTAGAGAAGACAGATCAGAGAGCATCAGGACACTGAACTCTGAACTCAACTCTACACTGCATTTCAATCCAGGAACTGCAGGAGTTACTCACTGAACTGAACAGAACAGAACAAAAATTCAACACAGACACTGCATCCATCAATCCAAGTCTATCCATTGATCTCTCTCTATCATTCTATCCATTCATCCATCGTTCTATCTGTCATTGTTATATCTATTTATCATTCTATCCATCATCTACCCATCCATCAGCCATCATTTTGTCCATCCATCCATCTTTCTATCTATCCATTGTTTCCATTCATTTATCAACCTATCATTCTATTCATTATCCATCTTTCTGTCAATCATTATTTCATCCATTTATCCACTTATCATTCTATCCATCCATCCATCCATCCATCAGCCAGTGAATCCAACTAACTGAGAGACGGACTGAATCTGAGAAGATCCCACGCTCAAATGTTTGCCGTATCCATCATAATGAGCTCAGAGCAACACGAGGACTCTTGTGAGAATTTCCTCTGCACTTGAATGAATCACTGATGTAATTATCCCATAAACAAGTACAGCCACCCTCCACGACGTCCAGAAGAGATGGACGATGATTAGCATTTTCACACACAAGGTCACTTTATGTTCGTCTTTTGGTTGAGCGGGAAACCTGTTGAATCTTCTCTGTTATTAAACAGACATGCCTATCTATCTCCTTAATGAAGTTAAGGAGCTGTAGGCTACACTGATATGATTGCAATTCAATTTAGCCTTCAGTAATAAATCTATCTTGCTTTTTTTCATCATTCATGTCTGTGTTGAGCAAAAGTGGAAAGAAATCTGTTAAAGCAGGTAGATCTTCTGTAAAAGCTTTGGGGACATTTTTTTAAATGTTTTTTGAAAGAAGACTCTTCTGCTCACCGAGGCAGCATTTATTTGATTAAAAATATAGTAAATAGAAATACACTAAAAATGTTAGAATTCACAATAGCTCTTTTCTATGCCTCTATATATTAAAATATAATTTAATTTCTGTAGTCAAAACTGAATTTTGAGCATCATGACAGTCTTCAGTGTCACACGATCCTTCAGAAATCATTCTAATATGCTGAAAAAAAAGTGAGTTCTCAAAAGTTCTCAGTGACAGAGACCATTGTAAAAATTGACTATTTGCTACACATGATCAATTTATTCTGTAAGCAAGAGTCTAAGATATAAATTGAGTAATATTCAGGTGATCATGTGACCTCTACATGTCAAAATCTTATAAGCATTTCGTTCATTCTGTTTCAATGACTGGGTGCTCCTATAAACCTGCTGATACGTCTCTCATGGTCTATTAGCCTGAGTTTTTTCAAAATGACTTATGAATCATAAAGCCGCTCTTTGTCTCATCAGTCAGATATCAGACAGTCTCTGTCTTATAATAGAAATCTCATAATTCTACATGCCTGTTCTATTATTCTGGCATGAATTCTAATTGGACGAGGGAGTCAGAGGTGCTGTTTAACACTGCAGCTACAGAATCTCATGCAGTGTCTATGAATATACATAAAACTCACAGCAATTCCTGTATATGTGTCATGATTTCCCGTTGAAGAGCTCACCAGAGGGCACTCCATCCAGAACTTCACCTTCATCACAGAAACTCCATTTCCCATATCACCCCATGCTTAAGACTGATTGCACACACCTGCCCAGGAACTGATTACATCACACACACCTGCACCTCATCACCACACCCACATACTGATTACACACACACATAAAAGCAAGGTTCAAACTCCAACTCACCTCAAGGTCTGGTTCTCCCAGTACTAAAATTCTGACGATTCCTTCCCGTGTTTGTTTTTGCCTGTTGTGTTTTTGGACTGTTTACCTGGTTTTTTTGATTGTTTGCTGCCAGCCCCAACCATTGCCTGGATTACCATTACGACTCTGGATTAGCTATTTTTGCCCCGGATGCCGTTGTTTACCCTGCCTGTCTGACCATGAGTAAAGTTTTGCATATGGATTTGCTCGCCTTTGACTCCGTTTGTTACAATATGCATCTTTGTGAACACTTTACTTACAAGAACAAAAGTGCAGATCGCATACAGGGGGGAAAATGCTATCTTTTTAATGTAATCTTTAATTTATTCTCCTAGATCTGTGTTTTCAAAACTTAAGTTTATAAATAAAATAAAAATGAAGTAATTGGAAAAATTTAATTATTATTTTTCTAAATAAATTTACTTTAACTAAAAACTTAAAATATTTAATAATGTATAAATATTATTTAAAAATTAAATATTTATTTGTTTAAATGCATGTCAACTGACATAAGAGAAATATAATGGAAATGTGTCACTAAAATGAAATAAATGGAAAATTACAGTAATTAATTTGAAAAATGAAATTATAACAAAAAAAAATCTAAATTTTATTAATATTTTTAAAAATCTATATTTTATTTGTTTACATGCATCTATCTAACAAAACTGACAATATCTGAAATATCATGTGAATCTTTTGTTAAATTGAGTTAATAAATAAAATTAAATCATGAAATAGACAATATTATTAAAATAAATTAAAAACATATATATTTAAAACATTATTTAAAAATCTTTGATTTGTTTACATGCATTTCATCTGAATAAATCAAAATAATAACATTTGAATGTATTCTTAAATTACTGAAATATTGGAGGGAAATTTTAGCTCAAAAGTGGTTTGATTTACAAAACAATCTCACAGAACATCTCAAACTGTGCCCAGATTTGCCAACCTATTAAAGATTGCAATCAAAAGCCATCAATACAAACTCAAACATATTTATTTTGTAGCACTGTATACTTATTTTATGAACTATTGGCTCATTTAAATGCTTTATTTCAGAATATTAGCAGAATCTTAACTAAGAACTCGATTAAGCTCCCTGAGCTTTAAGCGAGCAACCTCTAAGCAATTAAATCTTCCTCGGGGGAGCATTTAAAGAAACACGCCAAATAAAAACACTATTGTGTTCTCTAATTACGTGTCAACACACCCCTAATGAAAGAGGAAACCACTGAAAACATACCAAATGGCAAACATTTCCCGCTGATACTTTGTTTCTCTGTCAAGCGCTTTCCGTTACTCTTTACAATACAAAATCAAACCCTAAAAACAGATGGGATGTCCGCTTTGGGTTAGTTAGGGGTTAGAGCTATTAGCTATGATTCCAAATAAGCAAACCACTGGATACACTCCCTTTCCGTTTTAGGAAGCCCGGACGGGAAATACATCAGAAATGGACAAAATGCACAACATTAAACATGCTCACCCATTTAAACAATCACTGATCATGGTGTTGGTTAAAGAAATAGTAACAATATTATAACGCAGCTCGTTTAAAATTCAATGGACGCCTAACATATGCAAATGAGCGCTTAATCAAAAGCAAGCATCCTACAGAAAATCCTCTGCAGTCTAATCAGCACAAACAATGCATTTCTTCTTAATTCACTAGATTTAATCATAATCGTTGACCCGGCTCATAATCAAGACAATTATGTTCGATTCCTCTGGTCTTTCTCTTGATTACGGCATAAATTAAGCATCCGGTGTAAAAGGAACAAGGCCGGCCGATTCACCTTCAAATGGAACATGCATGCCATGTATATAATTATAGCTGGATTTCTCTTTCTATCTCTCCGTCCCCCATCTTTCTGGCGGTTTGAGATTGTAGCCTCTTTAAAACCCTCATCGCTCTGGGCAACACGATAACTCGCCTGTCAGAAGCACTTTCCGTTATAATGGCCTGGCTTGTGAACGGAGGAGAGGCTGAAAACACACTGTGCATGCACACGTACACACCAGCTCATATCTCACAGACTGTGTTTAAATGATTTCAATGCACAGGATATAAACACACATATGTCTGTGTAGTGGCATTGATTGCATTTCTTTGCATGAAGTGCACACATATCAAAAGCTGACTTCCTAAACCTAGCATTGCATGAGAACTTAAATCCAGAATGATAGAATAGAGAGTTGCATGCTTTTCTGACTAGTCAGTTATCTCATGTGCATGATTTATTTGCTTAAAAATAAAAAATAAAAATAAATAAATGAAGAATTATTGCACTAAGCAGAAATTAAGGAGGGTTATACTTTGTTTTAGTGCTGTCCAAAGATACAGAGTAATTGCCAAGTAAGTACTTAGTAGTAGCCGTTTTACTTAAAACAATATGTACTTACCATATAGTTAAGTTATGGAACAGTTTGTAATTAGCTACTGTTACACATTTGTTACACAGCTACTTATGTAACCAAAAGATTGTTGCAGACAACATAATTATAAAGTAAAGTAAACAAACATAAGCTACTGAAAATAAAGTGCATAAAGATTGTATTTAGGTATAAGTATCTGTGTTACAGACTCGCTGTGTAACATATGTGTTGTTTCGTGGAAGGATAAAATGTTAATTTAAAACAAATATGCCAATAAAATGTTTCAAATTCATATTCATTTCCAGTTTTTTTCCTTATGTGGCAAGTAGCCGTGTAATAAGCGGAATAATGTACAGGCAGCAGGTAGTTATTGCGAAATAAGCCCCTTCAGCGTGATACAAGATACAGCCTTATCACACTGTCAGGGCTTATTTCTGCGATACAGTAGCTACTGGTTGCCTGTACATTATCCCTTATTTAAAATAAAGTGTTACCACAAAAAACTATTTTGGATGTGATTAATCGCGATTAATGGTTAGACGGCACTACAGTACGTTATATGCGTTTCGGTTGGACATTTACACAATGTTTTTTTTTTCCAAGGCCTGAAAACACAAACTTTTGGAAACCAATTTCTGCATAAACTACTAAAACACAAATTCGTGAAAATAGTTACACAATTAAATGTTATTAAACATTTAGGCTTCGCATCTGCGGACATCCCATCTGTTTTTATTTACCTCTATTTTTAATAAGTTGTGATAAGAGTAGGGCTGGGCGATATATATCGAACTATATATTATGTGCGTCTCGTCAGTAAAGCCGGTTCTCTGATTAGCGGTAAATCTCCGTCAGCTGTTTTCAAAAAGAACGCCAGCTTATAAACAAAGCCGTAGATCACTGAGAAGCTGCGCCATTGAATCACCCGCGGAACTCAACACGTAGCTTCTCAGTGATCTACGGCTCTGTTTAAAAACAACTGGCGAAGATTTACCGCTAATCAAAGAACCGGCTTTACTGACGAGATACGCATAATATATTGTTCGATATATATCGCCCAGCCCTAGATAAGAGCACACATATTTTGTTTTAATGTAATATTTGATCTGTCGCTGTACAGGTTAGCATTCATGTACTCTGTGATATATATATAGCCGCCTATCAAGGTACATTTTTCTGACAAAGAATTACTGCAACAATGGTTTTATCGTTAAATAAACGTAAATATGTATTCGCATAAAGTGTGCGTGTGAGTGCACGCACAAAGCTTTTTTTTTTTATATGTCTGTTAACGCCTCATGAACTAACCAAATACGAGGTTAAGTTAAGTTACAGTCTGTATACTGTATGGCTTTGAAATGTTTTGTAAGACCATTTCGTGCTAACATTTATCTTTTAAGGACATATTTTTTCAAGAAAATGTCTGAGACGTGCAAAATCCGACCATACTGTATGTCTATCATTTTTATGTTGAGAATTTTCGCGCTGTTTTTTCCTCAGGTAACTTTAGCTACATTAGCTAAAACGCTATGCCCCATAACGTTAAACCACGACGTTACTGGTCTGTGTTATTATTTGTTACTGAAATGTAATGTTGTCTCAGCTACAGTATAAATTAGACTTATCTCTCGTGGTATAGGAGAAGGTCCTTTTCCTTCTATTTTTGTAAATGCGTGTAACGTTATTGCTTTATAAACTATGTGACCAGTATACAAATGAAATGGGAAGGCACTGTGTGTGTTTTTTAACAGTGTCGACAGAATCTAGGAATCTATCACTGGATTCCGCCATGTTTTAGGACACGCTGAGGATCATGCACTGTAAACATGCAAATCACCACAGAAAACCCTTTTTTAAAAACCACCTTATATACTCTTAGAATAAAACAGACTAATGTGTTAATCTCTTTAAATAAAAAAATAACTGTTCTCTTTGTCCAAGAGGCTGCAAATGGTCATTCTTCACTAAAGTGGCTAACTGCTAAACACTTTGGTTAAAGCAGCAAAACAGTGGCTATTTTTTAAAACGGGAGAATATAAAGCTAGATTTCAGTCAGTTATCATTGTTATATATATCATATTGCCCAGTAAAACCACTCAGTGTAAATAATTAAGCCATTATAAAGCTAACAGAACTTACTAGAAGCTGCTGAGACGTAAATTTTGGATAATATGCAAATAAATACCTTGACTTTAATGAACCAAGCTAAAGATTCCTTCCTATCAATAAGCTGCTGCAGATAATATTTCCATTTATGATTTTCTTCTGTTTGTAGTTTGGGGACTTGCTTACAGTTTAATGCAAATCACTATACATACAGTACAGAGATCGTATTTGAGTTTCAGTTTAACTTTCATCTGAGCTGCGTAGTGAATGTAGACATTTTATAGGCTGTTACTTTATATTTGTTGGAATGATAGACCCTTACTGTATAAACATATTGTTAATGAAAAGCAGAGGTTTTTCATGCAGACATAAGGGCTGTTATCAGCGTCTGCAGGAATAGGCTATTTTATAAAATCGTCTAGGTTACTATCGTAACCCACGTTCCCTGAAGGAGGGAACGGAGACGTTACATATGGGAACTCGCCAG
>JAUMHG010000021.1:3418660-3430465 GCA_032359395.1 Enteromius anoplus
GGGAGACAGGGACAGGCCAAATGGTAACACGCGATACTGATATGCTCGACCCTCAAACGCAAACCGCAGAAGGGGTCGAAAGGCTGGGTTATTTTTTAACCCAGCCTTTTTAGAGTGTACCATTACCATTTCTATGTAAACTACAAAAATGCTCATTTGTTTTTAAAAGTTTTCTTTTAAAATTAGCATTTTTCTCAGGTTTCTATGTTTAGGTTCAGTTATTTCAGTTTAATGGCTATAAAAAGAACCTGTTTCTTATTATTAAAGTGAAATGATTGAACCTGAACCTGCTGAAAATGCTCATTTTAAAAGAACATTTCAAAAGGCCCCTAGAAGCTTTTGTGTCTGAAATCTTCTTGTGTTTTAGGTTCTGTTTCTTTACAATGTGAAATTGCATTATACAGCCTTTTAAGTTATTCACAAACAATAAATTCAAACAGGGATTGTTGCAAAACGTATGTCAGTTAGTTTAGTACACTGTTGTCATGTAAATGCACTCTTAAGAAAACAGACTGCACTTTTACAATGTTTTTGAGCAGAATATTATTAAAGAGATTGGTAAACTCCAACTTACACAGTGTTTTTTCTTTTCTTTCAGGCCATCAGAATTCCGCAATGTATAGAGAACGGGTGTGTGGTTGCCAGATTGGAAAAAGAAAGTAAGCCACTGTGCAGAAAATATCTCAATTTATCAACAAAGCCCTGGGGGATTGGAACTCTTGAAATCTGGCAACCACAGGCTTGAAACCTTGTGGAAGCTTTACACCAATGCAAGATGCCAAATTTTAATTAAAATGAAACATTTCTGAGGATAAATAAACAGGAGGCGAACATACTTAATGAATCAAGAGAAGCAGAAATAGTGACCATGAGTGAGCTCATGATTATAATACCAAGCATATCGCATTCATATGCAAACACTTCTCATTAAATGATCAAAGCAGCTACTCCTGAATAACAACTACTGACTCGAGGAGTTTTCGGGAAAACATTTGAGACAAATTTGATATCCAACTGAAACTTAACTAAGATATTCCAAACTCAGAAACACAAATCTCAGAGCAATTAAACATTCGTTTGGGGTGTTTCATATCGCTCATAATTACTTTGATTTGGGGGTGTTTTCTCAGAGGAGGCTCAAAAATATGAGACCGAGCAGCGTTTAAACACTCATTTTTCTTCAGTTTCAGACTGAGCTCATTGTGTACTCACAGACATCTTAAATCATGCTGTGAATGTGAAGGAGAGAAAAGCTGAGAAGAAGCAGTGCTATGACTGGCCAATTATCGTTCTATCACGTTCATTTTATTTATATAGTCAGTTATACAACACAAACAGCTTAAAAGCGGCTTTACAATAAAGACTGGTGCAAATACCACTGATTTCTTTCTTTCTTTTTATATTTTTGATTTGAAAATCAATGCAAAAATAATGCAAAGCTATGCTGATATCAATGCACTGACATGATAAACATTCTTTTTGTAAACAATACAATCTGGTCTTTAGAAATATGCAGACGGCTATGACCTTTGTCTTTATCTGGTCGTGCCAATTGAGTCAAGAAGATACAAATGGTGTTTATTTCTTATTATTCTTGGCGAAATCATGCAAAACCCTTCCTCCACATTATTTGTGGCTGTCAATGCATTGCTATTTAAACAACTTGTGTGAAAATTAATTTCGAGTCGATTCAATCTAGTCATGAAACATGCACCAAGCGATCTTGGTCTTGGAGCATGCATTTGCTTTTATTTAGTTTTTCAGAAATCTAAAAAAGAATTTTCCTTAGTCGGGTTATACCAGTTGAGTCAACCTGTTTACAAGCTACTTATCTTTTACTCAGTCCAAAAACGCAAAGCCTGTCCTTATCTGTTGACAGCACTGCACTGCCATGTACACAAGCTTGAGCGCAAATTCATTTTGGGTCGACACAATCTGGTCATGAATTGCAACCACATTCTGTCTTGCAGTGTGCGTTTGATTTTACTCAGATTTCTAGAAATCAGAATTTTTTTTTTCTTTCAGAATAAGCCAACTGAGTCGATATGTTTACGTGATAGAAACATTGCACATTTACTGGCACGCTCATCTTTAAAACAAGTTTGCTGGAAGCGCAGACAGGACAGAAAGAGAGACAGATATTGAGACTATAAATGCAGGAACATGAGTCCCTGGAGCTCAAGCCTTCAAAAAGCCTCGTCAATACTGTGAGTCAAAATAAAAAGACATAATGCATGACTGAACAGCATCTCACACAGTCACATTGCAAAACAATGACTTTCTTATTTAGTATTTTTGTCTTTTTTCTAGTACACATCTCTAAACATTCTTAAACTGACAGGTTAAATGTAGTAAGATTTTGTTTTAGCTTCAAATGAGCAAAACAATCTGCTAATGGGTAAGAAAAATAACCTTTATATTAGATGGTCTTACATTTAAATTAATCATTTAATGATTAGAAGAATCATTTAAAGCACTCGTATGCATACATGTTCTACACTGTACTTGTGTAGTTACATCTGTAATTACATTTATAGACCCATACCTTACACCTTAACCTATAAACCTACCCATCACACCAAACCTGTCCTTAACCTTACCCGTATCCACCTCAAAAGCAGCAAGTGTTTTGCAGTACAATATGAACACAATAAATACATTGTACATATTTTGTATGTAATCACATAGTAGCTAAGGCCACCTAATATAAAGTGTGACCTAATCTTGTTTAGCCTTTGAACTAAGATTACTTTCTTTGCCCCACTGAGATATTTTTGCTCACTTTAAGCTAAACCTAAAAACATTTTGATCTTTTTTTATGGAAGCAAGATTCAATCTTAACTCATTTTACCTGTCAAGTAAATGCATCTTGATCCAAGAATGATATTTATGCAAGAAAACAAGGCGAAAATACTAAGTAAGAAAATAATTTTTGCAATGCAGTACAGGGTCCAAACTAAACTTCCAATGCTTCTCAACATCCAGGATGAAAGCGACGCGTAAATCCAAAAACCTCCGACTAATGTTGCATAAGCTCAGTGTTCGCAGCCCACGCGCTCCACAGGTTGCGCGGCTCCAGGGTTCACCTGCTCCCGCGCGCGCGTTCGTGTGTGTGCGTGTGAAGTTCACTTACCCAGGTCTGGAGTGCGACGGCTGCGTCCTCATCTGTCTCCAGCTAGCCGTCTCCTCCTCGCGTCTGTCCATAAGTCACACGAACGCGTCCATACGTGTCCTCAAGCCAGAGTGTGTCTGTATGTGTGGGTACGCGTGTGCGTGTGTGTTTACCTCTCTGGCATCAGAAACGCCGACACACACTCTCTCCTCCTCGCGCGCACGATCAGAGATGCTCTTCCAGAGAGAGCTCTCGTTCGCTCGCGCGCATGTGTGTGTGTAAGAGAGAAAGACAGAACACACACTGGCGCTGTCTCGAGTCTCTCTCTGTGCTGTCGCTGTCTCTGTCTCCGTCTATCTGCTGCTGTTTGGTTTTCCAGCTTACCCCGCTGACACGCGCAGGGAGCGGCGCGCAAGTGTAGAGCCGGAGCAAAAACGAAGCGATGCTAAGGGATCGTAGACAATTCTTGCTTTCGGTCACGTGACCGGTGCTCTGACTATCTGTGCTACTCCATGTCCATGGCCGTAACCAATAATTAGAAATAGCCAATCTATCTGAGATAGTCAATCAAATCAAAGTAGGCGGGTTTTAGTGTGCACAGAAGTAGAGCATGAATCCTCACTTTCTTGCTGAAAGAGAATAAGTTGCAAATCTTAGACTCCGTCCACACGAAGCCGTTCTCGTTCTAAAAAAAAAATGCGTAAACAAGAAACCACTGAAAACGGTGAAGTATATATATGCCAGACCAGTATGGGGCGCTGTAATTCTGCCATAGAGATACACTATAAACGGAGAAGAAGACTTTGAGCACGCGCATAACCTTGCGCGCTGTATACGAACCAAGAAGAAGAAGACAAAGTTGGCGAGTGACGCAGCCGACACGTGATTTGATGACATCATCGTTTCACAAAATATACGGAATAGCTGTACATACAAAACCACAAGGGTGTTGTTTTCAAATGTATCCACTTTGGGACCCGGTTTCAAAAAATAGAGGTTTCAGTCTCCTAAAACGCCAGATCCGTGTGGACGAAATGCCAATACGATACAAAATGTATTCGCATACAGCAAAACGCGTCTCCGTGTGGACAGGCCCTTATACACCGTTTTCTTTAACGCCAATGAGCAAAGCCTATGAGTGAGGCTTATTTAGTTTATTAATATTATTATATATAGGTTTATTAGCTATTATAGGTAAATAACGAGGAGAATAATAATGTACAGTGAAAACCAGTGTGTTCATAATTAAGACAATACAATAAAATAACATGATAAGACTCGCCAATTTTCAACATCAAGCAGCAAGACGAGATGTTTTGCCTAACTAAAAATACCTTTGCGTGGTTGAGACCAGAAGCTAGACCCATAGAATTTCCCATACTTATGTCAAGAAAAGGGTGGATAAAACTGACTATTCCGGTCCCTGATTCTGGTTGGTTGAGCCGTGTTCGAAACTGTTGTAAAACACTCTACAAACACACACCTTTGTTTATGTTTGTGTGTTACTCGGCAACCGTTTCTGATGAATTACATTGTTTGGTGGAAGAATAATGTTTTTATTAGTATCATTGCATTTTATTTGCTTTGTTTTATTTTGTGAAACCTTACTTATACGAAATACCGTTTTATGAAAGCATCCAAGAAGCCGTGGTTTACGGTGAATTTATAACAGCTGTTTTAGTAAGGTTTCTCATCGTGCCTTACAAGGGCCCTTAGCTGTTATAAATTCACTATAAACCACGACTTCTTGGGGCTTCTTGCTTTATTTATTATTAGTCAACTTTTACGATAAAAATGTTAAATGAGACAGCTTGTTACATCCACGCCAGGCTCCACCCTCACTCCCTCACTACGATCACAATCACCGGAAAACTGAGCACCTGCCACAAATCACCTGACACCAATCAAGACCTCATCACTCACAGTTTAAAACCACACACCACCCAGCATTACATGTCCGAGCTCGTTCTTGAGAAGTACTAGATCTCTCAAAAGTGACTTCTAATATTAAACTTACCAGTTATTACTTACCTGTCTCCATTGTCTCCTATATCCCTTTGTGTCTTCCAGCTCTCAAGGATTCCTTCCTCGTACTCCTGGATTGTGGTGTGTGGTTGTGGTGTCTGCGTCTCTCCCTCGTCCAGCGTCTGTGATCGTCTGCCCCATCTGCAAACAAAGAATCAGTATCAGTATTCAGTTTAACGATCCAAAGACTCTATTGCCATACTCAACTTACCTGAACTCTCTCCTGTTGATTTCACCACCTGCAAACTCATTGTCAATAAACAATACTGTTTTTACTTACCCTCTGTTTCCAGTCCGCTTCGTAACAGAAGCTCGGACCTAAAAACTGCTGATTAGGGGTTCTCCCGATACATTTCAGGAGTTAGTGGACAGACTTCGCCGAGTTCTCCTAACCACGCCACAACCACGAGCACCTTCACCAGCACCCGCTCCGCCATCATCCACTGCAGTAAACCCAGATGTCAACAACGCTTCTTCGCTACCCGCTGTAGTATGTCCCATGGCTCGACCAACGCTCTTCTCTGGCGTGGCGGGGGATTGCAAGGGGTTTCTACTGTAGTGCTCGATCACATTCGCTACTTACCCCAGTATGTATCAAAATGATAACGCAAAAATTGGATATCTCATCTCATGTCTCTCAGGTTCTCCACTCAGATGGGCTGAATCTGTTTGGAGTCAGGCGGGCCCAGCTGTCAGCTCATACGGATCATTTGCTCAACATTTTCTGGAGGTTTTGGTCATTCTGATCAGACGACCTCTGTTGGAGAGGAGCTTTATAATCTGCGACAAGACACAGCAAGTGTACAGAAATATTCTGTGAAATTCCGCACCCTAGCGGCATCTAGCAGATGGAATGAGCAGACCCTCTTAACCACCTTCAGACAAGGTTTGGAACCAAACATTTGTCGAATGCTTCCCATGATGACTCCATAGGACTCGAACGATTCATACAACTGGCTATTCGCTGCTCAGCCCGGATAACCGCCTTCACAACTCCTTCTCCACGTATTGTCAATGCACTCCCCTGTCCGCCAAGGGACCACAGCCCTCCAGAACTTATGTATGTTGACACTCGACGCCTCACTCAGTACGAACGCTGAATGTCATTTGGGCTCTGCTTATATTGTGGCAAATCTGGGCATGGTATCCGGGACTGCCCAACCAGACCTCCGCATGCCGTGGTGAGTACCATAATGCCTATGAGTGAAAAATTTAATCCTCTCACCACTGTCGTCACACTTACTGCAGAAAACTTCTCGATTTCAGTGGCAGCCCTCATCGACTCCGGGTCGGCAGGCAACTTCATTGCTGGTCACATCACTCGACAACTCAGAGCTAAAACCACGTACCTCCAAGTAAATTAACAGATCCAATTGAGTAGTGGACAGTGCCTCTCTAAAAGGAGTGTCACTCATCAGCGCCTATCCATCTTCAAATTGGTCAGTGTCACGAAGAGGAAATTCAATTATTGGTTCTGGAGGGCTCAACCATTGACGTGGTCCTAGGGCGTCCGTGGCTGGCGAGGCACGAACCCGTTCTCTCTTGGGGTACTGAAGAAGTCCTAAAATGGGGTTCCAAATGCTGGCCTGAATGTTTCCCACAGTTACCTCTTCAGACTCCTATGGTGTTCTACATCCATTGAGAGACAGTCTGTGGAAATTCCTCCGTGTTATCAAGAATATTCTGCCCCAAGAGAGCTGCTCGCGTGCCACCTCATCGAGCATGGGACTGTGCTCTCGACTACCCCAGTGCCCCATGGTAAGATATATCCACCATCCATCCCAGAGAACAAGGCAATGGAGGACTACATCAGAGAGGCATTGGCACAAGGTTAGATCCGTCCTTCTACATCCCATGCTTCAAGCTTCTTCATTGCCAAGAGGGATGGTGGTCTTCGCCCCTGCATAGATTACAGAGCTTTAAATCAAGCCACAGTTCTCTTCAAGTACCCTCTACCACTCGTTCCCGCCGCCTTAGAAAGACTACGTGGGGCAAAGGTTTTCACCAAATTAGACTTACGCAGTTCGTATAATTTGATTAGAATTCGGGAAAGCCATACACAGCTATATCCAGTCAATGATGAAAACTACAAAAAAAAAAAGCACAACAAAACAGTGTGAAAATAACATAAAGTGCCTTGATCTATTTAAAACAGTGATACTAAAAGACCAAACTCAGTACACTTTATATTGGCAAGCAGATGAGTAGCAATGTGCTAAATGGTTCAGTGTTGTCTTTATGGAAACCATTTATTTGTGACATTTATTTGCACATTGCATCTGTATTCTGGTTTCGTCTGCTTGCCTGTACAAAGTAAGCATAATTAATAAGGTGTATTCTGTAACTCCTGCTAATATTAGCATTTTAATACATTACTACTTAATGCAAACGGTGTAAAATAACTGGCGGTCAGTTGAGCAAAATCTCGTTTAAACCTCCAACGAATTCGTATTGATTTGTGAAGTGCTTTTCACAAAACATTTCATTTGAAAGCAGCTTTAATGTGTTGCTATAGCCCTGCTGTGACATTCTGGATGGTTCTGAGGGTTTTTAGCATGTTCCCTCAATCCATAATCTACTTCAACATTCTGGATAATAAGGGACAGAAGACAGCGTGATCAATGTATCCTACTATTTTTGGGTTCAAGGTCACTCTTATTTTCACAACCCGTGTGTTTTCCGAACAGTGTATTTTTGATGTTTTGACAGCACATATAACACATAACACATTTATGTGTTGTTAAATTTCTGCTTCCCATTGACTTCTGTTGTAATCTTGTAATGGAAGTAAATAGAAACACAACTGTTCTTCAAAATGTCTTTGCTTATGTTCTTCAAAGGAAAATAAAGTCATGTTTGGAACAAGGGGCGTAGCAACCGGGGGGGTAGGGGGGGGGGACACGTCCCCCTCACTTTTACATCCTTTTTTCAAACACACAATGTGAGTATTTGTTACAGAATGTTAAGATGACACCAATCACACGTTACCATGTTATGATTTAATGTCGAAAGACAACAGAACCTGTTCTGTGTACATCGTCACATTGCGCAGAATTCAGTGCGTTTTCAATGCTTTGGTGCTGTAAATTTCCATTGTTATTCTATTCAAGGTTTATTATACTGTATGAACACCTTTGGATCACATCACCATACCGTCCCCCCACTTTTAAATTGCCTGCTACGCCCCTGTTTGGAACAACAAAGATTAAATGATAACAGAATTAAATTGAATTGTTTTTTTACACTGCAAAAATGCTTTTCTCACTTAGATTTTTTTTCTTGTTTTCAGCCAAAATTTCTAAAAATTCTTAAATCAAGAAGGATTTTATAGAAAGTTAATATTAATGTCTAATTTGTTTGATTTCGAAAAATATAATAATTTTGCTTACCCCATTGGCCATTTTTGCTTGTTTTGAGCAAAAACTCAATTAATTTGGCCTTTTTTTTCTTTTTTCTGTAAAAAAGACACTGTTTTTTACTTCTCTAGAAAATCCTTGTTGATTTAAGAATTTTATTTAAGGAAAAAAAGATATTTAGATATTTAGCCATTGTTTTATGCTACTGTTATGCAACAAGCACACAAACAAACAAATAAGAGCAATTTAATGCTGACTAACTTTGTTCATTTTATTAAAAAAATAGCATACTAAATAAATAAAAAATAAAAGTAATTAAATGCTTTATTAAAACTTTATAAAAACTTTATTAATTTAACAAAACATACTAAATAAATAAATAAAGATAAATAAAAGAAAAAAGTAAGTAGCTTTATTACTGGCAGCTTGACCTTCAGCCACAATCCACTGCAGACTCAATCATTTTTGTCCTTCACACAGACACAAAATGGTTTGCATGATTTCTCATGCAGATTTGAACACATTCTGTTGAGTTTCACCGTCATGCACATAAATGCACATTTTTGAAGGGGTCACAGCGTGCTGTAAAAGTATCCGCGACGGTGCGAATGTGTGTGTATGAGATGTAGTGTGTGTAAGAGCAGTCTCTGAGCACCCCTTCACAGTCTGCCTCAGTGTCTCGCTGTGTTAACATTGTAATTGGATTTCACTTCTGCTGCCACTAAAAGCATGCTGTGTATATGCGTGTCCTCCTCTGTAAATCCACCCATTCAAATCACTTCAAAAGGCAAGCTTTAGCTTCAGCATTTTCTGACCAGACAGAGTAAAGAAATAGTTCAGGCAAACCTTAAAATGCATTTACCTTCTTTGCTCTGTGGATCAGATATTTAGCAGAATGTCTAAGCTGCTCTTTTTAAAAATATATTTGAGCCACTGTGTATTTATATAGCAAAAAAAGTGCATGTATTTTATACTAAGTATAGTGTAAATCGATAAACATATTTACAGAAAATATAATAATAATGTATATTAATTTGGTCTATTACGTGTACAAAGTGTACATTTCTTGTTATTAACTTTTGATGAGGATTTTGATGATCTTTGAATAATATCAATCTTTAAATGCAAAAGTGTACCTGAAGTATACTTGCAACTAGTTCTTTAGCACAATCAGATACACTACTGCAGTAATTATCACCACCAGCTGCTGCTCATCACCACACCCACTCAGTCATTAGCACACTGTTTAAATATCACAGTCTCACAACAGTTCACCGTGACATATAGACCTGCATAGGCAATTTCTAAGCGGTCCAGTTTCAGGTTTGTTTCTGTTTTTCTGACTTGATTCTGTGATTGTTCGCCGCTTGCCTTGACCCTTTGCTTTGTATTTTTGACAACGATTTTGCTCTGCCTCTGTTGTACCTGTCTGCCTGTGATTTTTACCCTGTCTGTTGACTTTTGAGAAAAAACACTTGCAAATGGATCCGAACGCTCATGCCGCATTCGTCATATCCACGACTTTATAAATGTAAGACTTTTTGCTCTGATTAAAACACTTTTAGGATTATTGAGCAACCATTTAATATTTTACAACTACATCAGCTAAAATTTTTACATCAGTTAAAAGCAATATCATGTCATGAGTTCAAACTCACAAATGCAAATGAAACTCCAAAAAAGCAGCAAAGCTAAAATAAAACTAGTTCATATGATTTTGTGTTCAGTAGAAGAAAGTGCAGGTTTGGCAGGTAAATCATAACAGATTGATTCTTTTCTGGATGAATTATTCTAGAGGCTCATCTCATGCAGTTCCTCAATAACTCAAGTGTGTCTTCTTAAAACATCTTTATTTTCCTGTCTGCTTTATGAAGTGAATTAATGATGGTATTAAAGCCGGTGATCTCCCCGAACAAGCCGTCCATCAGACAGACAAACTACTCAATCGGGTTTGTGCAAATTGAGTAAATTATTCCTCTGAGTGAAAGAATGAGCCAATTAAAGAGCTTGTTATTGTGCACATCATTTATTTTCTGCACAACAGATATTCAGATGTTCTGCGTCCTTTTTTTATCGAGTTTCAAGTAGGTTTAGAAACTGACAATTGATTTTTAAAAACCAAAGCATTTGTCAGTTTGTATTTTGGGCTTTTCCTAAAGTTTTGCTTCAAACTAGTGGAAAGAAAAAAGCAAAATGCACATTTAAGAGTTCGCGTTTTCTTTTGACAAACAATTAACCACACAGCTTTTTATCTTCTCCAGATATTAACTGATGGACTGGAATGCTGTGGATTATTGTAATGTTTTTATCAGACTCTCATTCTGACGGCACCCATTCACATCCATTGCTGAGACACTGATGCAGAGACACATTTCTCCAAATCCGATGAAGAAACGCACTCCTCCTAATCTTGGATTTTCTGAGGTTTGAGCTCATTTTCAACTCATTTTGAGTGGACTGTTCCTTTAAATGTTTTCCCCCGTGCTCTTTTGCCTTGACATGAAGTGTGTTTTCTGTATGTGTGTGAGATGGAGGTGAAGCCTGCGGTTTACCAGATGGCACTCTTTCTCTCATCCATGTCTCTCCATCCAGAATCTCTCTCAGCGTAACACGAGCGAGATGCACTCGAGCAGTAAATATAGGTCACGGTCGCATTGAAGCTTCTCTCTCATTTCTGGCACACAATAACAACCTGCACTATTGACTTCATCCAGCGCTGCTTTCATCCGTGTGCTCCTCAGCACTCATCACATAAACCTTCAGCTGATTCATAGAAATCCAGCGCTACAGGCCATCATTACACCAGTCTGGATTTGACACTTGGAACTGATGCACAACAAAACAAAACCCCCCGAAAATATTTGCCATAAATTTACGATTAATGTATGTGAATTGCATGTAAATTTCCATGCAATTCTCCCTTTCTTAGATATATTATTTATTTAATTTCTACTAA
This sequence comes from Enteromius anoplus, assembly GCA_032359395.1. Lineage (NCBI taxonomy): Eukaryota > Metazoa > Chordata > Actinopteri > Cypriniformes > Cyprinidae > Enteromius > Enteromius anoplus. The sequence continues at coordinate 3,430,110 of JAUMHG010000021.1, forward strand.
TCTGTTCAATCATTTCTCTCTCTCTCTCTCTCGTGCGCATGTGCGGCGTGACTGTGAGGAGCGTGTGAGTTGTCCTGCTTTCTCTTAACTTTTTTTGAAGTGTTTCTGCTTAAAAGGAGATATTTATATTTAATACAGGTTAGAGTTTTATTCGGGTAGGAAGAGAATCGCTGCTATCCAGCGTTTGCTGGGTGGCAATGGCGTCTCTCGAGCGGGTGAGCTTGGACCGGTTGTCGCGTAGACACGGTATAAAGCTCGCGCCTGTGACCAATGTTTCGGTGGAGCAGTGTGCTTTGGCTGTTGGACAAGTTGTCGGTTTCGACAGTGTATTATCGGCTTCCCGCATGAACAGTGCT
>JAUMHG010000021.1:3456268-3475930 GCA_032359395.1 Enteromius anoplus
TATTGTGGGCAGTATAAGGTACACCTGTGCACTACTCATGATGTCAGATCAGCATCTTGATGTGGCACACCTGTGAGATGGGATGGATTATCTCAACAAAGCAGAAGTGCTCACTATTACACATTTAGACTGATTTGTGAACAATGTTTAAGAGAAATGGTAATATTGTGTATCTGGAATTCATTTAAGATCTTTAAGTCCATCTCATGAAAAATCGGAGCAGAAACAAAGGTGTTGCGTTTATATTTTTGTTGAGTGCATTTGTTGTAAAGTATTTAATGTTAACATATTTATATACTTTTAAGTCTGTAATGGCAATTCTAGAATTAGTGTTAATGTTTATTAAAATAAAATACAGGTAACTTAAACACTCTCAAATACTTTAAGGAATATCATGGTTCTTTGTAGTAAATGCTGTAAGTAGATTTCAGTGTTTTCTGCTTTATCTGCAGGGCGTCAGGTTCAGAAACCTGCTTCTCGGCTCCATCACGATAGGAATCTAGACTCCAGCCCGACACGCGGCGATCCGCAGCATCATTCCTGTGGAGATACACACACACGGATCATCTGCGCAAACAGAGAAGACCTCGACTCTCCTCACTGCGAGGAAGACTTCAGTGGACTGCTGGAGGTGGAGATGAAGCAGAGCTTTCCATCTGAAATCACAGGCCTGGAAAACACGGAAACGACAGACGGTCCGCGCAGCCTACAGGTGCCTGCAGACGCATGCGCATTCACATCTTCGGAAAGCGGCTCGTCTGTCGCAGTCAGACAAACATTTAACAACCTCAGCTTTGAGTCTGTAAACCAGAACACATGGAGCAACAGAACAGAACCAGACTTCATGCGAACGTTTCCGGACGATAATATAAACCGCAGCTGCCCAGACAGACGCGCGTTCATCGCGCAGCGCAGAGAAACGGTGCAGGAGAAGTGGTTCATCTGTTCGTTCTGCGGGAAGAGTTTCGACCGCTTCAGTCACCTGCAGATGCACCAGCGCATACACACGGGAGAAAAACCCTTCCGCTGCGCCACCTGCGGAAAACACTTCTCGCAGCAGAGCAATCTGCGCACACACCAGAAGATCCACCGCAAGACACGCACGTATACGTGAAAACTAGCAGTGCACGATTGTTCAAAAGAAAGCAGATGATCAGGGTCGATTATTTACCACACGGAGTAAAACAAAAACATTCAATTGCGACTTTTTTTTTTTTATCTCACCGTTTTTTTTTTCTCGCAATATATAGATATAAACTTATTCTCACAATTTTAGTTTAGAGAACTAGTCTAATTTATGTCATGCATTTCAGAATTGAATTACACTAATTGTGTTACAACCAATTCTGAGTGCGAGTCCAGTTTCGAGGAGAAAAAGACTGGTTTGTGAGAATTGAGAATTTATATCTCACAACAGACTCAAGTCACAACTGCGTCACATAAAGACAGAATTACGAGATAGAAACTCACAATCGCAAGCTTATATCACACAATTCTGATACAGCGGTGAGTTTATATCTCAGGATTCTGAGACCAAAAGTTGGAATTGCAATATCACGCCATTCTGAGAAAAAGTCACAAATTCCTTTTGTTTCTTTATTCAGTGGACGGAAATGTCTTCCATTTGTGTGAAGAAAGTGTTTCTTGTGTTGAACTTTTGTGTGTCCAGGGGCCTGTTCCATAAAACAAGTTTACCAAATAAGCCAGGCTTGTTTTAATTAGTCAGACTTACTTATTTGGTTTAAAAAAAGTCAGACTAATTAAAACAAGCCTGGCTTATTTGGTAAACTTGTTTTATGGAACAGGCCCCTGGTTGACGCAATAATTAACAGTGCTGTTAATGCAGGTTCTATATAAACCAAGTTGCCAGATCTGCATTTTCCCCTTCACAAAACATTGTTTGCAATCTCCCTCCGATCTGATTATCACCAATCGGATTTTTTTTAAAACTTCAGATAAGTATCAAAATCTCAGCGTTCAAATCCTGTACATTTTATCACAAAATTCAAATAATAAATGTTGTTTTTTGACACTCTCAAAGATCGCTGTAGTGCCTCGTTCAAGTGTCGGAGAGTAAAGAGTTTCAATAAAAGGAAATGTGTCAATAAATCAGCTTGTAAACAATAAGTACCATTGGTAAGTTAGTTTGCTAAGAAAGAAGCTTAAATACTGTTAAGTGTTGTATAATTGAATAAATTTGTAATGAAGACAAGTTATGAGAACCATCGTGTGTGCAACTTCATGTTTTAATAGCATAGAATAAAGTGTTGATGTTTATTTTAACCTCTAATCCAATGAACCGGACGAGAGTAGTTTACAGCACTGGTTTGGAGAGAAAACTCCAAAATTTCCTATCGGTGCATCTCTAGTCAAAACACTGAAATCATCGACTGTTTCTGTATTTTCATTCACATGAACTTTTATTAAATCTCTTCACAGATCAATCATCTTTCTTTCTTTGAATAAACCCATCAGGTCTGGACATTAACACTAGTTAGTGGAGTAAAAAAAAACACCTGCTAGTCACCAACAGCACATTTACACAAACTCAAGAGCAGTAACATTGATAAATAGTGCAATACTGTAAAAACGAAATACAGTTTTTGTAAAGTAAGTATAAAGTTCAGCAGTTTTCTGGATGGGCTGTAGAGAAGTAACCTGGTAATCTGTTGAACCGTTTGTTAGAAAACCTAATGCATTTCTGCTAAAGCGATAAAACTGTAACTGTGTATCAGACACACTGGAGATCCATTTTAATGTGTCTTTACAGACTGCTAAAAACGCTTTTGAAAAGGAAAAATGTTATAGGCAAGACTGAATCATTTATTTATATTATATGCTGTTGGAGCAATTATGATTTTTTTTAGGTTAAAGAAGTCTCTCCTGCTCACCAAAGCTGTATTTATTGGATAAAAATTACAGTGAAATATTACAATTAAATATAGCTATTTTATGCGTGAATCTGTTGTAAAGCATCATTTATTTCTGTGATTAAAACTGAGCATTGATAATAACGGCTAATTGTAATATTTCACATATTGTTATAGTGTTCTTTATCAAATAAATGTAGACTTCTTTATGATATTCACTGATAGTAAACAGAAATATACACTAGTCAGCATTTGAAGTGGATCAAAACATTTCATCAAAGTAGTCCTGAAACCAATACGTGTTCTAGTCGGAAAACTGTTTTGATCCACTTCAAATGTTGACTCTCTTGGAGGGGAATTGATTGTATAATGACAGATTAATATGGAATCATCCGGTCACAATTCAAACAGATGTGACGCATGTCCGTAGCGGTCTCACTAATTATACAAAATAATACAAGAAAGTTTCATAATATTAGAGTTTTTTGTGAGTTCTGCAGAGGTAGGTTCACAAGAAACACGTTTATAAGCGTCTGTGTTGGAGTCTGTCATACTGTACAGCTCCTCTCGGCTCTCATGAGATCCAGTGATGGAGAATCCCTCCTGGTTTCATCCTCTTATAATCCAGAGATTGTGCTGATTGTCTGCTTTGAAGAGGAACAGTTCAAACAAAACCAACTAAAACGAACTTCCTTCATGTCACTCCAAACCCGTATGAGTTTCATTCAGCCATTAAAAACACAAAAAAGGGGAAAAAATCAACAAACAAGGAATCTTTATATAATCTTGTCTATATAATGAAAGCAGAAGGGGATCAAACTCCTGTCATCCGTTACCATTAGTAACGAACATCTTAATGTTAACTTTAACAGTTACTAATGCTTCTTTCAAATCAAAGGTTCTGGCTGGTAACGCTAGTTGATGTGAACCAGCTTTTTAAATATCTCTCTGTCTTTATAAATTGTATTTAATTTTCAGATTTAGGTATTTTAGTACTCAACCAAAAAATAAAAATGGAAATGCTGCCTTTGCAACTACTTGAAATATATATATTTTTTTAATTATTATTGCTTGAAATAGGTTTTTATTTTACTTCAAGTAATCTTTTTTTTATGGTTTTGAACCATGAATGCATAAGACTAAGCAAACTTAATTTTATTAATGAGCATTAACAAACATTACTGAATGCTTAAAAATTCTTTGTTAGTTGATGATAGAGCACATAATCTCAGATGATCTTCAAGTGTCGAGATTGTGAGGCTTGTGCTAAGAGCCAATGACATTTGAGCCAAAAACATCATCAAAGACCTGGAATCAACCAGCAGAACCTGAATTGGAATTGATCGAATTCAGCTATTATTCACACTGATGACTGCAGAAGACTTCTTCAAATCATGGCTGTTTCTGAGCACTGGGTGCTTTACAGGTTTGAGAGTTTTTGTGTGAACTGTCCCTTTAAGAGTTGGTCATGTTTACAGCCTCACTGATAATGAGCTTCAAAGCACTGATGATCCTGGCGGAGATGATCATAGGAGCTGTCTTTGTGAGTGTATGATGATGGCATTGGGGTTTGCTTTGGGCGTCAGTCCGCCGTTGCTGCACTGGAAGTAGTTAGAGACGGCCTCGGACAGTTGATAGTTGACCGCGCAGCTCTCTTCTTCTCCTTCAGGAACTCGCTCTCGCTGTATGTCTCTCTCTCGCTCCGCTCGGTGCATCTCTCGTCGAGAGCCACGCTTCCATCCGTCACCGATCACGTCTGTGTTCGGACCCGAGCTCACGGACGGAGGAGGAGAACTCTGATCCCGGTGAAGCCCTGAATCCTGTCACACAAACAACATCTATTCTTCACCTCTCTGATCTCAAAACAACATTCCCACAGATGTACAGCACCTGCATAATTATTAAGCAAGTTAATTCTAATCAGAGTTGTTTTCCAAACCACATTTTAGTTTTTAATAACGACTCTCGAAGGATTAGCTCACCCCAAAAGAAAAATGAGCAGTCTAAAAGATGTTTAACAATTAAACCTACTCTAGTGAATTCATGGGTTTTCTAAGATAAATATTCTTATTAATATCTCATCACGCCACGCAATGAGTCTTACGTCGTCCGCCGGCACTGCTTCTGCTTTTGACCGTTAGACGAAGTGAGAGATAAGGGTTTATTACGTCTGAAATGCGGATATTACTTGGATTCACTCTAGGATGTCTTTATTCTCCCTGCAGAGCCGCGCTCACGTTATTTAACATGTTTGAGACTGCAATGATAGAGCTTAGAAGGGACAGGACAATGTTAATGGGTTCATGCTGATGTTCCCTCACACACACACACCAGTGACATGTTGCTAGACTTGACGTAGGTCTCGACTCTGCGTCTGCGCTCCTTTCTCTCCTCCTCAATGTCTCTTATCTTCTTACTGGATCGGTACGCCGTGTAGATGGCGGGACGTCCCAGACTGTCATACTCTCCGTCTCCGTGTCTGCCTTTCACGTCGCTCAGCGTGGAACGATCCTACAGAGACATGCAGAGGTCGATTTTGGTAACATTATCACAGACACACACCCTTGGGTAACACCATAATACAGAGTAGTTGCCTAGTAAGTAGTTAGTAGTAGCCAGTGTACTTAATAAATAAAACAATATGTACTTACCAAGTAACTAAGTTATGGAACGGTTTGTAAATTAATAAATAATAATTATAAATTAAAGTACACAGGCTTAAGCTACTGAAAATAAAGTGTATCAAGATTGTACTTAAGTGTAGGTATCTGTGTAACAGACTCGGTGTGTAACAGTAGCTGTCTGTTACATCTACATCATTACAAACTCTAATTACTAATAATACTAATAACTTAGTTACATGATTAGTGCAATGGCTACTACTGAGTATGTAATACAGAGTAATCACCCAATTATGACACCTTAAAATAAAGTGTTACCCACACTTGTGCTGGTGTGAAATAAACTTACCTCCACCGATAAAACACTGCCCTTCGTCATAAAGTCCATCTGAACCAGAGAACTCTCCTCCTGCTGCAAACCACACACACATTTATGATGCATCACATTACTTCAAATACTTCACATTCTGAGAAAATTACAACTCAATCTAGACTCGTGCTTCAGTAATCAGAAATCATGTTTACAGTAACACCTTTACAATGAACCCAGAGCACGAGCTTAGTTTGAAGTGTTTGTGTGCGTTTTATTATTATTCTTTATTATGATTTTTAAATATATACATACTAGTATTATGGTAATCTGAATATACCCTAACAATAACTTCAATGCAAATGAATGTGCATTTTTATTCTCAGTATGCTATTGTTCATATTGTCTTACTTTTTTGTTATTATTCCTACAGATGATTCTCATCAAAAACACCAAAAATGTCTTTAATTTATGCTAATTTAATTAAAGGCAAGAGAAAGATGTTTTTGTTTTGCACTATTCAAATGAAATTTGTTTCTTTCATTTTGTGGTGAATTACAGGAATTGACAAATATTAAAGAGAAATACGTCTTTCTCTCTTTTTTGCATTATTTTCATGACAATAAGGAATATTTTCCCTCCACAATCTCAATACTTTTGTGTTTTCTTTTTTATTGTCAAAGATTATAAAAAAATACTGTAATGGAGCAAATTAAATACTGAGTCAGAATACTGTAAATAGCACAAACAGTAACTAATATATAAATACAGTAACTTTTTCTGCCTTACCATTATAAGAGTACAAGGAGGGTTTTTAAACAATGGCTCAATGCAAAAGCCTTTAAAAGACATTTTTCAGAACTGAAGACTTTTCCGCTGACACCCCGCTGTGAATATTCATGATTAAACATGTCGTACCGCTGTCCGGGGATCTCCGTTGATGGAGTTGAGTCTCCTCATGGACACCTGTCTCGAGAGACTGATCATCTCCTCCCTGAGACACAAACACAGTCTGCATTGAGATAATGTCTCTAGATGTGTCTCTGAGGTCAAAGGTCACAGACTCACGTTCTGGAGCTTAGCGCTCGTTTCAGCTTCCGGTTCTTGCGTCTAAGGTGACAGTTAACGAAAACGATGGCGATCACGATGCCGATGACCAAAACCCCGGCGACAGACGCTCCTATGACGATGAGGAGAGTGTCTGACAGGCTTCCGAGAGCGTAAGTGAACACAGGCGGACGTTCTGGAAAACACAACAACGAACCCTGATGCACTCATATCAGGTGACAAAACTGCTTTACACACACACTGCTCAATTTGGAGATTATTTTACTTCGGTGACATGTCTTTTCACGAAACAAAGATTATCCAAAATACACTTCTAAGTGGTCATTTTATTGCACTTTATCTATTTGCAGCTGTAGATTTTTTATTTCTCTATATATTCTGAAGGTTTGATCATATTTCATTCACACTAATTTAGACTTCATCCATAAAACACTGTAATATATATATATATACACCCAATATATTCTGTCTGTTGACAGTACTTTCTGATTTATAGAGAAATAAAAAGAAATCCAAAATCCTGTACGGAAAAACATCAACTCTAATGTGAGACAAAACTCAAACAGGAGTTTCAAGCATTGAACAGACTTCTGTCCTAGAAATATATGCAAATTGATGCATAGTTGATTAATTCAATATTTGCATACTGAAACAATTGAAAATACAAAATGATCTACTGTAATAAAGCACCTTGGGAAGGTATGGTGATATTAATTACAATATAATTTTAGGAAAATTAGGCTCGAAATAGTTACATTTGAAATTAAATTAAAATGTAAATAAAATGAAAAAGTTAAATACAAATTTAATTTAATTAAAATAAATGACCACATGGGAGCAGCAGAGTAGAAAACAGTAAATGAATGGGAAGTGAATGGCAGACGTGCTTCAATTGGGTTTGAGTCACTGTCGGGTGCGATTAGGATCTAAATTTACGCGATTGTGCACATCATTATGGGGAAGTCAGATCATCTTGGTTTTTTTAAGCACATTTTCTGCTGCCACCAACAAAGCTGAGGCTGGGACTACTATTTTTACTTACATTTCCAACCTTCCCTTTAGCTGAAAATATGTACGTGTACTAAATAAACAGAAGAGTAATAATCAGTGATGCTGATTCAAATCTAGATTGATTAACAATATTAAACCCTGATAAATACAAATAAATAAATACATGCAATGAAGGACACAGACTTCTATGATATTTGCTGATTAAATATATAGAACATTTTCAAACGTAAAATATATTTAATTTCTGTATAAAATAAAACCAAAACTCTTAAATGGGGTTTTACCAAAATGAGTCAGAACAGTATATAAATAAGCGAGAGAAGTCTTTCTGTAATGATGGTTAACGTGATGACACTCCCATAGATGGAAATATTTGAGAGGTTTGTGTGACGCTAGGGCCTTGTGTCATGTTTCCTCAGTCGATTAAACGCCTACCCTTGATGTCCACTCTGAACTCGGCTTTAGTGATTCCCAAGCTGTTTTCTGCCTGGCAGACGTACAGGCCTTCATCCGTCACGTTCAGAGGCCTCTCAAACACCAGTCTGTCCCCTTTCACCAAGACTCCTGCCGGCAGACGGCCGTCCTTCCTGAGACAGAGAGACAGGTGGCAGTGGATGCAGTTATCTGGATTGTTCACTAATAGTTCAGATGATGACTTTTTAGAGAACGAAGAGCACATTAGATGATTAGCTGTCAGAAACCCTTTAAAGTAACAGTTAAAAATTAATCTATAAAACATAATATTAAAATACCTGTTTTCTATATGAATATCTGTCCAATGTAACTCCAGTCTTCAGTGTTATCAAATGCTGAGAATTATATTAAAAATATATTTGTACTGGAAAAGCCGAAAGCAAATGACTCTTTGAAAGACATCAGTGCCAGTGTTTAATCTGCTGTAGGTGTCTGTAACCCCTCAGACAGGTGTGAATCCGGATACACCCCGATACCGACACACACACACACACACACACACACAGCATTCCTCCGGCCGAAACCCCACATCATCACACGACTGCAGCGACGCCAAACACCACATTAAACGCATCTCAGGTTTCGGACCTTCGCTGTAATTATCATCTGAGTATCATGTGACTCCTGCAGCCTGTTACTATTCTCCAGCACCGCCTGAATGAAAGCACCTTTTCAGCCACCGCATGCATGCAAATATGACCGACACACCATGCAACCTTAATAAAACCCCAACACACATGATCTGAGGACTCGTTCTGGTCTGCAGAAGCCTGCATGACGATGCACGCTGCATGCATTAAACACGGTTAATTGCAGCTGATGCGCTGCATCTTTAATCCAGTGCAAAGCCTGTGTTTGTGTGCCGGTTAAAACAATCATTACAGAACAGGAGGGTTATTTAGGGCTTAGCGTGTGTCTCGATACACCCCACCCTCTTCATTTAGCATCCTGCTCTTTTTCTCGCTCTCTCATTCTCTTTCTTTACTGTCCCGTGCATGAAAAGCGCTCTTTTTGGCTCTTTGCTCTCAGGTTGCAAAGCGACACTGAAGCTTTTATTTTATCCTGAAAGGAGCATGTGAATATGCATCGCTGCAGTTCAGAGGCCTTTGTGATCGTGGGTTAAAGAGAACGAAAGGAAGAGGAAAATAAAGAGAAACACAAAGGTAGAGAAGGTTTAGGAAACTAGGGGTTTTAGTCGCTAGTTCAGTTGGACGCTCATGCAAATAAAGCGTGCCGACTATGAATAATTATGGTGGGTGAACTGACAGAGAGCACTAAAACAGGCCTGTGCTTTACAGTAACGCCTGCAGACTATTGAGTATTTGTCAAAATCACAACCTCCGATCTGATTGGCTGTGATAACCTTCAGAAGTCAGGTGAGGCTGATAATATTGAGCTAAACATACATAAAATATACTACATAAATAACTACCAAATAGTTATACTAAAAATGCTAAATTATTATAAAAAAACATAATAAACACTAATAAAATTGCAAACAACAACAACGACAAGCAAATACTACAATAATAAATCAGTAACAGTAAAACAAAACTAAACCATACTAAAATAAAATAGTAAAAATAAATATTTCAATAACAATTTAACAATGAATAATGCAATCAGCAATATTTAGGAAACTTAATGGTCAAATAAAAGGTCCATTAAAAATGACTGTAGTTGTGTTCACAAAGCTGCTTAATGTCATACTGCCAGCAAAATCACAAGAGGATTGTAATCATCAGCTCACCAGACAGAATTTCTGATCACAAATTCTACATATATATTTATCTTTTTGTCCATGTCAGTTTAGTCTGTCTGGGGGCAGTCGTGGCCTAATGGATAGAGAGTCCGATCTGTAACCCAAAGGTCGTGGGTTCGAGTCCCAGGTCCGGCAGGGATTGTGGGTGGAGTTAGTGAATATCCAGCACTTTCTCCAATACCACAACTGAGGTGAGACCCTTGCCGCAGCAATGGCTGCCCACTGCTCTGTGTGTGTGTGTGTGTGGTGGTTCACTTCTCACTGCTGTGTGTGTACACTTGGGTGGGTTAAATGCAGAGCACTAATTCCTAGTATGGGAAACCATACCTGGCCAAAAGTCACTTCCTCTTTCCAAAACAACAGGTAAAAACAAGGTTAGTCACTTCACATCAGTCTTCCTGAGCAAGGGGAGGTGTTTGGTCAGAATGAACAGAAGATCATGTCCAGTCTGTCTCTGTCTTACCTGCTCCATGTGATGTTTTGAGGCAGCGGGTTTCCTTTAACAACACATCTGAGCTCTGATCCTGAGTGTCCGAGTCTCCAGGAACCAGAATCAGCAATCACTGCATCAGGAGGAACTGAAGCACAAACACGCCGTCACATCATTAACTCAAACTATAACCAATATCTCCAGCACCTCAAATCACATTCAAAGTAAAATTTTCATTCAGCTAGTGTCCATGGAAGCATTATTTCATTTAATTTAAAGATCCACAAATATATATATATACACACACACACACAAAAACCTATGACAGCCCATTTCCACAACTGAAAAAAAAAAGTTGCTGTGACTTTTATCTTTAACTTCTGAAAAAGAGTCAGGATTGTGAGAAGTAAAGTTTATGTCACAATTCGGAGAAGATTTCCATTAAAACCTTGTCAAAAATATAAAAATAGAAACTAATTGAAATGATTAATTAAAACTATGATAAACTCATTTACAGACACTTTTAACAAAAAAAAAATAGAGCAATAAAAATAATGCAAACTATAAAAAACAGTATTTCACCCTGTCTCACTGTATTATCATCATTAACTAAATGCCATTACTTTATAACATTGCCATTATAATAAAAATGATTGATTCATTTTTAAATCACTAAAACTTCAACTCCAATTTAAAATGAAAATATACCAACAATAATTAAAGTAAATATTCAGACACTATACATGAATGCTCTGCAAACACTGTACTGGACTCACAGTGCACCAGGAGCTGGTTGCTGATTCTGTGCGGGCCGTCCAGAGCCGGGTGCCACACCAGACAGTCCAGTCTCCGGCCATTCATGCTGCGCAGCGGATGAAGAGAGAACTGTGAGGTTACGACTCCATCCTCTCCACTCCGGTTCTGAGACTGCCCGGGGAGGTCTGTGTCCCAGGACAGACGCGGCGGAGGGTGTCCAACCGCTCGACAGAGAGCAGCGGCCCGGAACGACTGGCCATCCTCCAGAACCGCCGGCTCCAGAGAGGAGATCGGCAAAACTAGACAAACACAGACCAAGCTCTGTATCAAAGCATAGCAAGACCGCAGACATCTACAGTAAACATACACAACAAGAAGAACAGGACAAATAATGCTATCGTTTGTTATTGTAGTATCTTTCAGATACTAAAAAAAATAGTTTTGATCTTTAAGATACTTTCAGATACTATGATGATCCAGATGAAAACATGGCATTTTAGAACAAAGAATAGAACTACAGTACTTCAAAGTGAAATACAGTAACATAAGAACAGGCCAAATATCTTCTGGATACCAAAACAACATTTTTAGCATCTTTCAGATACTTTTAGATACTCTTATATCCAAACAACGTGCCATTTTAGTCTCTTTTATATGTGTTTGGCATTAATTATTTTTAATAACAAAGATATCTAGTTTTATCTGTAGCAAAATGCTTAGCTTCTATATTTTAAATATTATAATTTTATATTTTAAGGCAAGACACTACAGTCTAAGAGGATCAAAGCTATAACTAATAGGCATCAAGTGGATAAATCACAATAACTTAGGAGAAAGGTTTTTAGTACAAGTTTATTAAGACAACATTATGTCTAAATATGCAAATAGAGAACGGCTAATTTAAGACGCATTAATGCATAAATCGGAAAATACTGTCAACAGACAGAAAAAAAAAAACAATGTTACACTGTGTTTATAAGAATAAAATGTTATAAAAATCAGTGTGAATGAAATATCAACAAACCCCTCCGAAAAACCTTCAGAATATAGAGAGGAAGTGGACACTTTATTTCGATGATCCACTTTAGATACTCTACTAACAGTAACTTCACAACTACATGTCAACTAGCAGTCATTAAGAGTACTAGCAGACTGTCTGATTAATATCTTCTGACACTTTATTTTGAGGAGTTCACAACATACTACATACTGACTATTAGAAACTAATTCTACTAACCCTAAACCTTCCCTAACTAGTCTACTCTGAGAGTTAGTACACATGGAGTTGACACTTAGTTACAAAGTTACTTCTATTTAGTAGAATGTTTAAACGGACTATCGAAATAAACAAAACTTTTGAATATATAGACTGTAATTAACATTAACAGATGCAAACCGATAGAGTGCAATGAAATAAACATATTTTTTAAACGCGTTACTTCCTGAAATACTACGACACAGAGCAAATACAGAAGTAAAGTAACATTTAATCTGCTTAATTCAGCAGAAAGACAGAAACGTGTTGATTTAGTATGGTACAGCAGATTAACCTTCCTTTTGCAAACAGAAGTGAAATGAAGCCTGAGAAAGTGGATTGACATGTGAAAAGAGGGGCTCTTACTCCAGACGGTCAGGCTGATTTGTCTCTCGAAGCTTCCGGAGGGAAAGATGGAGACGTGGCAGGTGTATGTGGCCTGGTCGGCCTTCACGGTGTTCAGGATTAAGAGCGTGGAGTCGACCGTCAAGTCGGAGCTCTCGAACTGAACACGGCTCCCAAAATCAGGAAACACTGAAATAAAACCACAGAAGGAGAGCATAATATTCAACTAGAGGTAAAGACTCAGGAGACTCTATAAAAACACCACGAAGCAGACAAACAGTTGTTTAAAGAGTTTATAGTTCCTTCTCTGAACGCCCTATCTGAAATCAAAGGCAAACAGCAGTATTTGTGATTCAGTAAAAGTGTAATGTGACTCCACTGAAACCAAACTGATTATCTTGAGCGCTTATCTTTTATCAGAATTTTTGTTTCATCGCAACGAATCTCCAGAAGACTTCTTGCTGCTTACACAACAACTGCAGGTGCAATCCAAATTACAGGTGACCCGGAAAATCCTGTCAACATTTACACACCCACATGTCCTCTACAAACCAAGGTGACTAGAGTTAACTAAAACTAAGTCATTTGAAATAAATTACAGGTCAACTTTAACTGAAATAAATAAAGTTGAATACTATTTTAATCTTTGCATTAGTGTTGTCAAATGAGTACATGCAATTAATCTCATCCGAAATAAATGTATAATGTTTACAATAAGGTCACATTTGTGAATGACATTAGTAAAGATCAACTGAGAAGAAACCCTTACATCTACAGCATTTAGTAATGCATTATTAAACATTACAAGTTGTGTTTGTTAACATTAGTTAATACACTGTGAACAAACAATGAACAACTGTATTTTCATTAACTAACATTTACAGAGATTAATAAATACCGTAATAAATTCATTGCTTGTTAATGTTAGTTTATACATATATGTTAACAAATAACACCTCTTTGTTAAGTTTTATTCTACATAATGCATTGTGTATATTTATTATGCATATATAAATACACACATATTTGAAATATTTGAAAATCTTTACATATATATACTGTGTATGTATACATATATATATATATGTATATATACTAAACATAGACATATATATATATATATATATATATACTGTATATATATATACTGTATATATATATATATAGTTTTTCTTATTTGTATCTTTCTTAAACTTGATGTACTATAACTAAGACTAAAATAAGTTAATAAAACTATACAGACTTTAAATAAACTAAAATTAAAACATTATAGTCTACTTTAATAATATCTCAAATAATACTAAAATAACACCACTCACAAGTATTAATCAAGTTATTTCTTTATTTCCTGATCATTTGTTTTTCTCATTTTTAATTTGGGTCTGTTCTTCACACAAAAGATCTGTTAAGGTGTTTTATGCTGCTTTTTGTTGCGACCCCAGTCCTTATTCACTGGCATTATATGTCAAACATCAGCAACGGCTCCTTTGTGTTTCACAGCAGAAAGAAAGTCATACAGGTCTGAGCTGATGCGAGTAAATAATGACCGAATATGTTCGATTTTGTAGTGAATTAAAGCAATGCATTTCAACACAGATGGCAGACATGAGCTAGTTCAGATGAAAGAGCTAATAAACACAATACACCATTGAAATATCTGTCATGACAAACGTCTCTAGGTGACAGACGCCCGTCGGAACACAATACACACAAAACGCTTTCCATTTAAGAAAACTGCTGGGGGGAAATCAAGCTTGTGTCTGTCTGTGCTTCTCTGAGAGGAAGCAGATTTAATGACAAGAGGCGGACCAATCACCAAAACACACCAGTGTTGTTATTAAGTAACACCGTGATACTGTTACAGCTATTCACTGTTTTATAGCTTTAAAAAAAATCATAAATATTTCAATTAGTTTATTCCATAATTTCCATTTAAAGTGGCCAACTTTTGTGGTGCATACATTTTATTTATCCATTTCATTTACTTCATTTCAAGTAACAAAAATCTGCTTTATTTAGTTTCTTTGAGAAACTATTACAGTGTTTTCATATTTTGACACGACTGGTTATTTTTTTAGTTAAAGTTTTAGCCATTTTGTTGAGTGTTTTTGTCATTTTAATTATTTTTTAATAAGTTTATGTTTAACAATTTAACAGTTTTTATTTTATTTTATTTCATTAACATTTTCTACTATTATGAATTTACTTTGAAATCAAAAAACAATATTTCATTTTATTTATAATTTCATTAAATTTCCCTATAAATATAAAAAAATATAAAAATCTGCTTTTTTTTTGGTATGTTTTAAAAACTATTTGTGTTTTTATATATTTATATGATTGGCGTTTATTTTTCCTTCTTTTTATTTTAGTTAAAGTATTAGTCACTTTGTTAAGTGTCGAGCAATTTTGACATACTTTATTTTATTTCAGTTTATTTAATTTCAAGCAACAAAAATTTTTTTAGTTGTTGTTTAGTGAACGATAATAACCCTGATAATAACACGGCCAGGTCGCAAACACGACATATTTCAGCCCAAAATCATGAGAAAAGAAAATGAAGCCTGTTTTGAGGACAATTAAGATTTTTTGCATTGTGAAATGTGAGCCAGACACGCTCCTAACAGGTTCTGTGAGATTCACTCCACTCAACTCGTTTGTGTTTGTAAATGCTGCAAACACACACCTTTAGGTCCTTCAGTAAAGTGTCCTGTGATAATCTGTTCTCGTTCTCCTCCTGGTTTCTGTCTGAACCAGGTCACTTGCACCACCTTTTCCTCACCCTCCTCCCTGAAGCGACAGGGCAGCCGGGTCTGTGTGCCGGAGAAGGAGCGCAGGGCCAGGGACGGAGACGGCTCCAGGAACTCACTGTGAACACAGACTGAGACAAACAGAGACAGTGTGAATATCTGCAAGCAGCCCTGAATGGATTTACTATTAGAGACGAGGTGAGGGCCGAGGACAGTTAATAATAAACCCATGCTATCGTGATTCATCGCTACTGCCCTGGAAACATGTCACAGAAACACAAGGACTTTCCCATGAAATACAACGAGAGGGTTTCAGATGTGTGACCAGCCCCCCCCACCAAAAAAAATTTAATCAATGTTTGTTGTTGCCATGCAAGGATGTATATACGCAGTAAAACAAGCATGCAAGCTCCAGTTATTATGCACTTACAAAACCATAACTTTACAGCCTATATGCCATGTCATCATTATCTATGTTGTTGGGCTCTATAGACTGATGTATAAAAATAACAGGTTTCTTTAAACGCAATAGTTGATTGAACCTTTAAACAAAATATTTTCAATGTGTGGTATCATATTTGGCTTTTATGGTTCATATTTAGAATATGAAGATCCCTTTAATTCAGAGAATCAAACTGAGCAAAAATATTAATTTGCTGCAGATACTGATATGTATATGCGATGCTTGTAATGTAAACAATGTAATCTCAATAACAGTGCAGCAGATACTGATGTTAACGATTTAGATATCAGCGGTTGCTCTATATCTCCAGTAATATGTCTCAGTAAGATTAGATTGGAATGATCTAAACATATAATGCAGTGCTGATGGAGAGCTGAAGAAGTGAAGGTTCCTCAGAAGATGTGTTGGAGGCTTGTGAAGATCATTGCTCCGCTGAGGAACAGTGAAAGTAAAGCTCCTCAAAACATCCTGATGATCAGATTCTTCCAGAAAATGATTGAGCTGCTTCAATCCAGGAAGAGCTCATCTGGAGACATGACCAAAGTCATTCTGACGCTTATTACTTCAAAATCAAACATGAAAAGTGTTTCTACGATTACATTAAAAGACTCCATCAGAAGACATGCAGGAGACTGAGTGTGAAACAACACAGGCCTTAGAAACTGATTAGAAGCTAATTTAATCTCACACAGTCCGATAAAACTGCAGTAAAGAACCTGGACACAATGGCCAATCAGAGGTGATACTGCTCAACACTGCAAAAATACACCGCAAATAAAACATTTTTGATGTTCTCCAGAACGCAAACACCAAAGTTCACCAAATCAAAATCATTAGCCAATGTTGTATTATGACGGTTTTATTTGAGGGTGCTTTTGACCACGTGAGGAAACGGACATGTGGAGTGAGAACAGAGTTAAAGTGTGAGCGTTGGCTGTACAATACAAAATTAGCAAAGCTGTCTATCCATCTGAGCTGTCAACTCTCACACAGTAGACACTGTTCTCACGCTCTCGCACAACAATGTGAGACTGCAGTAAAGTGAAGTGACAGCTCTTTAGTGATCATACATGACCCTGCAGCACAGCAGTGTTCATCAGAGCACAGGTATATTAGCAGCAAGACACAACAATACTGTATGGGTCTAAATTATTCGGGGTTTTTTAGGCCCCAAACATATTAGGATATTAAGATATTTTGCAAATTTCCTGCTGTAAATATATATATATTTTTTTTATTAGTCATTGGTAATATGCATTGCTAAGAACTTCATTTGGACAACTTTAGAGGTGATTTGAATGGAAATGGGACTAGATGGAAATGTTATCGCTCAGTCAGGTTTGAGTTACATATCAACTTCTAAGACAATTACAAATAGTCATTAGGTTACATCCAGTAAAAGATATACAATCTAATGTAAAGGAGCTCTGGTGATTTGACAAGAAATATTGATGGCAATCCAATCTGAGCAGTTTGAGACTCACTTGAGATCTTCTGTGCATATTTATATTTGGGCATAGAATAAGGGTTCATGTTGAAGGACGTTTCTGCTCATTTTGCATGATTGTGAACTCTTTTGGGCCTCCACTTTATGTCCAATGTAAAAGTAAAAAAAAAAGCACCCTGTGCAAAACCCAGATGGGCCAGACACCCGTCTTTCAGAGTCAACAAAACCAGACAGAAAGCAGAAGACAGTGAGGCATAGTGAGAGAATGTCATCTTGCAGTTCTGGTTATTGTTTGTTCTCGTCTCAGCCGACAGAAAAGACTGCACACAAACACGCCACACGCTTAAAACAACAACACACGCGCGCACACACACACACACACACACACTCTCTCTTCAATTCAAATAGCTTTATTGGTATGACAAAAACAACAAAAACAAAGAAAAAAAGCATTAAACAAAGAATGGTTTAGCACATCTGTACATTTATTTATATATTGCATGTTAATAATAATATATAGGCCTATCTAAAATGGAAATGTCAGATATGTATCTCTTTCTCTCGCTCACAAACACTCACTTCTGCATTTATTTCCTCAATGTTCGTCATAAATCAGTGAGTAATGGTTTTTGAAGCTTGTTGAACTTTAATTACAGTAGAAACATTTCTTAAAGAATGTCACTGCACCACATAACAGATGCATCACACACCCACACAAACACAAGATCTGGGCTAGCATTACACTATTTCAGTGTTCAGCTGAACTAAATTCATTCACCAGATTAATCAAGTGAGAGACTAAACATCTACAATCAGCATGAAACACACAATAAACACAGTACACAGGCCTGTGATGCACTACATAAAAAGAGCAAATGTGCTGAGAAAGAAAGACTTAACTAAAACTATAACTGGCTTCTTCTCAAACATGTATTTTTCTTACCCATCAGTCTGAAGACGATCGCACTGATGCAAGCCAGCAGTTTCGTCATGTTGCTGGTTTATTTTGTCAGTATACTTCTCTCTTATTTCTCAATACATATCCTCATGTTCTCACGCATTTCTCCACTTAATCCATCAAAACGTTCCAGCGTTTGCCAATACTTGAACAAAAAAACAACGCCAGGAAGCATGAACTGAATGTCTACGGGACAACACCAGCGCTGATAAACTCATGATTAAACTCCGTTTGAAGTCAGTTCACGCGCTCAGGTGAGCGTTTGCACACCTGTGGGTTCGCGTAGGCTCCGCCCACCACTTCCGCGCGCGCCATGGCTCACATAAACACTCACTGACCTTTGATTTAAGCGCTGAACTATAAACCTCGTCGTATTGTAATAAATAACAAATGACTAAAAAAAATAAAAAATACTGTGGTGGATTTCTAGAAATGAATAAAAATGTCTACTCTCCTGAAGGCGTGGCGAGGTGTTAAGTTTGAGGAATGTGTTTAGTTGGTGGATATGTTTTGTGATGCAGATATGAACAGGACAAACCAGTTTCTCGCAAATTCCTGACATTTCTTGTGAACACAGCAACAAAATAAGCCAAAAAATGTCAAAACCCAAATGAAAAGAGATATATTAACATTACAATTGAATAAATGTTTTATTATTATTTGTGTTGTTGTATTGCTGTCTTCGACACTTTTTAAGTGATATGTATACATGTTAATAGATGTTGCTTAGTAGTTATTTTTGTTTTTCTAATTTGATCGGTCACGTGGTGTATTGCTGGATACTAGTTCACTGGGATGTTCACTGGCCAGGGCGAGTTGGTTATTAAAAACTTTCCCAGGAAATGATCGTGTTTCATAGCTCCATCTGCTGGTTACCATGGCAGCTGACTAATATGTTAAGAGCGTTTTGCTACGAACACGTTATTTATGAATGTTCTCTAAACGTCTTTAAAAAATGTTTTTACTGTTACAAAAATGTTGAGGGAACCTTCCATTTTGATCATTTTCACAACCCTGATTGCACACGTTTTGTCTGGTTTGTCCTGAACGGCTTAGCTCCTCAGCACTTGAGCGAGCTCTTATCACATTATAGTCCTCCGCGTCTGCTACATTCTCAAAACTCTGGCCATTTGATAATACCT
>JAUMHG010000021.1:3484794-3495924 GCA_032359395.1 Enteromius anoplus
GTTATGTCCATGTACTGAACTGGTATTATTCAACCATGCCAAGGTAAATTCAGTTTTCCATTCTATGGCACCTTTAAAGTTAGCAGTGCCTTCAGTCATGGTATTGAAGTTGGAGAGAGTGTTGGTTATTCACTCCCTCCACCTACATTCCCTGCTGGACCTGGGATTCGACCCGCAATTTATATAATAATTTATCAATTTATTAGTTACTTATTTACAATATTCAAATAAATAACTAATCAATTATAAATTTAGGTCCTTGTTATCATTTCTTTCTTTCTATTTGCCTGTTTCGGTTCATTTAAATAGTCCATTAGCATTAAGTATAAAATTTAGAATATGCTAATTTAAGAAAAAACTATGCGAAAATAAAAAATATGACAAATAAACAAAATAAAGAACAATTGAACTAATATAATGATTACACAAGAATGAGAAAAAAAGTATAGCATGCTGTAACTCCTTCAGATTAGAAACAATAAAATTATTTTCTTTCTTTTTTTGTCTTAAATTAGCAGGACTCTATTTTGAGCTCTAAATGCCTGTCGTAATGTGCTTCCTGTCAAAGAGCTGGCTCTGGTCCAGATGAAACTCTTATTGAAAGTGCCGGCTGATGACAGCTATTGTACTTGAAATGCGGAAAAGCTTGTAAAAACACTTGTTTCCTGGTTTGTGCTGCTCTTGATGCTTGATTCTGAGCCTCTGGCTGAATCACGTCCTGTCAACGCTTCCCCGCTTAACATTAAACCCCAGCAGAGCAACAAGAAGTCACTAATTCATCCTAAAACTTTAACTAACTGTAAAACGTAGCTGCAACTATAATAATTGCCAAATAAACAAGTCAGATCGGCTTTTTCTGCAACTTTCATTACATGCAAAACAATTAACGAAACGAAAGAAATGAAAAAGGCAACAAAAAACTATCTCAAAACTATTTTTGAGATGGCAGTAGTCATCCGTAAAATACTGAAAATATTATCTTTCAAAAAGTGCTCATCATGTGCTATTAAAATCAGAAATGACCAAAGACATTAGGAAAGTATCAGAGATTATTGGAGTAGGTTTTTCAAAAAAGTACATTATTGTAGAAACAAATATGCAGAAGTCTTTATATGCTCATCAGAACATTACCTTTTTTTTTTAAAGCTTTGCATTCTTTTGGAAATCTGCCAATGAATTAATGATTCATTAATTAAATAAAAACAGATGCTGAAAAAAATACATTTGCTATAAATAAAATAAAATAAACAGATGTGCCTCCAATTACAATATATATATATATATATATATATATATATATGAACATCTGTAAAAATACAGGTACAATACTGTATTAATATGAAGGATCTTTTTGTATGTGTGTGCTTTACAGGTGTTTTACCTGTATTTTGAATCTGCACTGGCACTGGGCTGCATTTTACTGGTAATGAAAATGTCTGCAGAATTAATGAATAACGTCCTGGCAGAAATTTCCAGTGCAGTTTTTCAGTTTTTACAGCGTATATATTTATTGAGCATTAAATCTAAACCATTTCTCATCTACGTGTATGTAGAGGCACAATAGAGAACAATGGTCTTATCAGGCGAATATCAAGAGCGTTTATGGCAAACTACCAGAGAACAAAAGAGCGTAACTCATGTTCTCTCTGATGTTCTCTTCAAATAGCAAAAATATCCCATTGCATCCGTAACCACGCTGCACTTTGACCCTTGACCTCAGTAACTGCATATAAAGCAGCGCAGTGCTCAGGCCTGCCAGACTCGATGAAGCCTGACGCTTAAACGGCCGGCGGCGATCGAGCGATGATCGCAGCATTACCTCAGCGCCGCGGGAGGATCAAAGCAAGCCAAAAAACTCAATTAGACTTAAAGAATTAGGATGGGGTCCGGGGGCGAGCGAGGGTGGAGGTAAACGCATTTTAATTTAGAAAACAAATTGGTAAGCAGTTTATTATGCAACCCAACCCATCCACAGGAGTCGTGATGAATCAGGCCTTTCTGCACGGGCCGAGATCTCACGAGACGCATTAGCTTTAGATTTATCAGCAGCCCGTTTACAGCGAGAACAATCTGTTTCTGTTTAGTCTTCGATGAGATTCGGAGGACTCGCTGTTCGTTTGAGAGAAGCTGCATGAAGGTCGACTTAAAAGAGATACACCGAGAATTTGCACCAAAATACAGCTTTGTTAACTACAGAGCGTTAGTGCAAAAACCTGGGCCAAATACTGGGGAAAATACACCGACTTGCTCCGGTTGGGCCACATCTCAGATTCTGTGTAATATTCCTGCCAAAACACAAGAAAACTGCGGGATGAAAACACCACAGACCAAACTCAAGTCTAAAAACATGCAAAAAAACACTCTATGTATTTTTTACAACAACAAAAAAAACTCTTTAGAAAGGGTAACACTAATTGACTATTAACTACCATTTTTTCCCTCAATAAATTCGTAATTTGCTGCTGATTAATAGTTGCGGTAGTTTAGGTATGAGTATAAAATTACATCAAATCTCACACAGTTTTATATAGTACGGGAACTTTCATTTATTAACAGTTTTTTTCGTAACCTTTTTACAAGATTTTCGTACAATGCAACATTTAAAAGACAGTTTAAGCGTTTAAAGCAAGTTTGTTGAAAGCATGCCTCGATCTGCAGAAAAAAACGGGAGGATGAACGTCACAGATTTTGAGTAAAATTTCTGCAGAATAAAGTCCAATTACACATGCAATATTTAAAAGACTGGTGTCTGTTTAATCAGGGTTTCTTGGGATAAAGAGCTTTATGCAATCAGGTAAAGAACATTTAAGGAGCAAACTAAATGAAGCACAAAACCTCAATATGCTTTCTGACAGCATTGAAAGAGCTGTATTGCCAGTAGTTTGTTAAAAGGATCATCTAGATGAAGCTCAATAGAGAAAATACCCTGGTTTGCTCCAGATTTGATCATATGTCAGATTTGGGTTTTTTTATAGGCAAATTTTTTTATAATTGTTAACATTCTTGCCAAATCATGCCTAAAAACACATGCAATATTGAAAGAAAACCAAGCCAAATCAGCTGATGAATATGTATAAAGAGAAACTTTGCAGATTTTGTTTAATGTTTCTAAAAAAAAAAAAAAAACAGTCTGAAAACATGCAAACAGAAAACTGTTCAAAGCAAGTTTGTGTAAAGAATGCCATGATTTGCAGGAAAATATGAGGAAAACTAATTTTGTGCAACATTTGGGTACACCTTATTTCGGTCCATTTAAACTTTGTAACTACATGTCAACTAATTCTTATTAATTCACAACTGCATGTCCAGAACTCTAAGAGTAGACTAGTTAGGGAAGGTTAAGGGCTAGTAGAATAAGTTTCTGATAGTCAGTATGTAGTGTGCTGTGGACTCATCAAACTAAAGTGTTAGATATTAATCAGTCTACTAGTACTCTAATGACTGCTAGTTGACATGTGCTGTAGTTGCAAAATTACTTACTGTTAGTTAGCATATAAAGTGGACAATCAAAATAAAGCGATACCCAATATTTTTTACCAAATCAAGCCTGAAAACACATGCAGCATTTAAAGGACTGATATCTGTTAAATCAGAGTTTCTACAAGTTTTATGAAGATCAATTTAAGACGTTTTGAAGACATTAGTGAACATCAAGCTGAAATGCCGAGAAAAATACCCAGATATTTCACATTTATCACAGATTTTGTGTAATATGGTTACACTACATGTCAATATGGAAGGGAGAAACTGAAGGAATGATGAAGCGCTGATATGTTTCCTGAGCTATATTACAGTTTGTTAAAAGAGCATCAGGATGAATTTCTTGCATTAAAATAAATGCATCAAGCTACTTTGAACAAAATTTGAAATGCTGAGAAAAATACCATATTTATGACAGATTTTCTGTAATATTCTTATACCATTCGTCAATATTCCTGCTAAAGACAACTGGCCCAAAAACACATGCAAAATTTAAAGGCAAAATAACTGTGACCTTGCTAAGCAAAGAAACTGATGAAGAACCAAATCAAATCCAGACACATACATATGCAACAATTAAAAGACAGAAAATGTCATGCCTCGATCAGCAGAAAAAAATGTAAAACTGAAGATGAAAGTAACGGATTTTGTGCAATATTTCTACCAAATCAAGACCAAAAACCCTTGCAACATTTAAAGGACTGTTAAACTGTTTAATGCAGGTTTTCTGAAGATCAGTTCAAGACATTTAAAAGACCTTCTTTAACACAACATGTCACCTAGAGAGCAGAAAATGAGCTGCATTAGCAACAGTTCGTTAAAAAACACATGCATCAGAGAGCTTTGTTAACTGGAGTGCAGAAACCGGGGTGAAACGCTGAGAAAAATGACCCCGCTTTGCTCCGGATGGGCCCTTTCTTTGGGCGAACCCTCTGAAATTCATCAAATTGGATCAAGATGACATCAATAATGGACTCAAGCTGGAGCTCCGAAGGAAGCAAACGATCCGTACATTGTTTTATTTTTTCCCTCAATAGCACATTCCGATTACGGACGCCGTCGAAGCGGTGACATCAAAAGCCTCGTCACAGATGTCAACACACTGGCGTCTGCTGAGCTGTTTCCTCTTATTCCGGGGCTTTATCGCATTACGGAGCCATCCGAGCACGGATTTTGAACGCTCAATCGCTCACGCAGCGCGCCAACACCTTAATAAAGCCACAAAATCATGCTGAAATAACAGGTCAATCACAATGATCACCAATGGAGTGCGTGCTTTTACGAGTCCATGTCATACCTGGGATTCAAACGTTTGACCTTGACCTTTGTAATATTTCTATGCATGCATATTTAAAGTACAGATAGCTGTTTAAAGTATTGTAAGGTGCCATGTTGTTTAAGGTTTCATGTTGCGTGTGACATTTCTTTTGATTTCATGAAAACTTTTTGCAAAATCAAATTCATCGGCATATGCGATGTTTAAAGTATTGTTTAAAGCGATGCATGATGACAAAAATCCTCTAAAATCTGTTACCTCTCTGTTACTCAAGTCATGCTCTGCCAAGTAAACGTGAAAGAATGAGGAGAAAGTCACAGATTTCATGTAATATTTATATCATAGTCAGGTTCAAAAACACAAGCAACATTTAAAGGACAAATAAAGCAATGATTTGCAAAACAATGTGTGACCTTGTCATTGCTCATGCCGTGATCTTGAGTAAAACACTGATAAATATTACAGGTTTTGTGTAATATTCTTGTAATATTCTGCCAAATAGAGTCCAAAAACATATGCAACGCCTGCAAGGAAAGTGAGAAAGCTGCAGGATAAAAAAAAAAAAAGGAAAACATCATAGATTTTGTGGAATATTTATTTTTAAAAACATGCATGTGCAACATTTAAAGCACATATAACTGTTTTATGATTGTTATACTGTGCCCTTGATATTGCTCGTTCCATTTCTTGGCTGGAAGAAAATAGAAAAACACAGATTTTGTGTAATATTTCCACAAAATCAAGACCAAAAGGATTTAACAGGACTGATGCCGGCTTTCTGCAGGTATTATAATTCAGTTTAGGAGCTTTAAAGAGGTTTTAAGGATCAAATAAAGAAATGTTAAGGACTAATTTGAAGGATTATGTGTTATAAATGTAAATGTCTAGAGTTCATAAAGACAGCTTAAACAACTTCAGACAGATCTCCATGACTCTTCATTACTATTATTTACTTCATTACTGTAATAAATACAATGAAATAGTTTAACTAGAAGTGCAGTTCTTCTTCAGCATCTCTTTGTTTTGTCTGGAGATTCTCAAATCAAAACTGTATTTTTCTGAGAAGCAATATGACAGAAGATGAGAAGATTTTTTGAGAAACTGTCTCTGAGTTTATGATTTAAGCAAGAAAACATGCCAACAGGCTCAGAAAAATCAACTGAACTTTGTCAGTTTTCTCTGAAAACAAGACTGTAAATGATTTTTAATTTAAGGATGTTTAGATATCTGTACTGGAAAACAATACAAAAATACTAAGGAAGATATTTTTTTTTTAAATGCATGCAAAATTTAATGGCCTGATATCAATTTAGGATTTTCTGATTTGAGACCATTTTCAGGGTCTTAAAGAAACCCTGTGGTTGAACGTCACATATTTTGTGTAATATTTTGACCAAATCAATCCCAACAACATTTCAAGGACACACTGTAAAAATGAGCTTGATTTTAACGGTAAAAGACTGTAAAAATGCTACAGTAAAAACATATTAACTATTCAACGTTACGTCCCTCGGCTACGCAGTGAAAAACTGTATTTGATATTACATGTAATTTTACAGTAGCATGCTGTTTTTGGAAGTGAGAAAGAATTTATAATTTACAGTGAATAACTTCCCCAGCATTTCCTGCGTAACATTTCAATTTAGATGTTGTTTTTTTCTGATCAGTTGTGTTAATTAGGGTCGTACGTTACATCTAGCATACATTTAGTGTTTGTGTGAATGTTACTGTGCACCTTCTGTATATGTGACCATGGAGCACAAAACCAGTCATAAGTGTCAATTTTTTGAAACTGAGATATATACATCATCTGCAAGCTGAATCATCTCTTCACTGATGTCTGGTGTGTTAGGAGAGGACAATATTTGTCTGAGAGACAACTTTTAGAAAATCTGGAATCTGAGGGTGTAAAAAATCTAAATATTGAGAAAATCTCCTGTCAAGTTGTCCAAATGAAGTTCTTAGCAATTAATATTACTAATCAGAAATGACGTTTCGATGTATTTACGGTAGGAAATTCACTAAATATCTTCATGGAACATAATCTTTACTCAATATCTTAACGATTTTTGTCATAAAAGAAAAACTCTATCATTTTGACCCATACAATGTATTTTTGGCTATTGACACAAATACACCCCAGCGACTGCTTTTATGGTCCAGGCTCACACATATTAATATTTAAAAACTTCTTGTGATGTGTTTTTATTCATCATGTGACTTTCTCATCAGCACCTGCTTTTGATGGTTATCAGTGTATTTCAAAGATACAAAACAGATTTTGTTACTTTAATAGCTTGGTACATTAACATTATATCAATTACTGTAATACAATTGTGGTATTTAACTGTAAATTTAGGTTCAATTCGGCAAACCTCAAATGTAGCTAGCGTATTTCCCATAAATGTGCAGAAAAGAGTTTGAAATCACCTCTGATGTGTGAAACGTGTCCGATGAGCATCAGGAGAATGTGTAAAGCTTGATGCACGTTTAGCCGTCGTCTCTGATTATGAGGACTGTTGTGACCTCTTTGTCACGTTCTCAGGGTTACTAATCAAATTTCCGTCCGGTTGGAGAACACAAAGGCTCTCGCTCTTCACGTCATGAGGTCAGCCAGCGTGCCGTTCCTGCATGAAAGCTTATCCCGCTGTTTTGATTCAGCAGAAGTGAGGGAATATTCGGCTTCAGGTGGGCGCCAGGGCCTTTTCATTATGAGCCGCTGACGTCAGCTCTTTTATGTGTAAACTCAGGGCAAATGTTGCTGTGCATTAGTTTAATATTCCCTAAATGGCATTGTGCTGCATGAAGTCGATTAGCATGACGTGATCGGACCTCTAACACTAGTGTCAAAGTTCAGTGGTGGACATGACTGATTCCCCAGATCTTGTGCAGGAGATAATAGCGTACTGTAATAGCGTGTATTCATTCAGTTTTCATTTTAATTTGACGTTTTAGTAGAATAGTAGAAAATAGAACACAATACACTTTTCTGTACTTATTACACTTTTTCACTTCAGTGTTTTAGAGTTAACAGAAATGTCTGTAAAACTAGTGAACAATGTTGTGTTTAATGAGCTCCACATTTTTGTTATTTTACAGATTACTATGTGGTTTTTGTTATTTTCATATTTTTCGATAAAATTGTGTCATATTTCCATGTGGTTATTTTAGTACATCAAGCTAAACTAAACGAATGAGGAAGGTTGCTTTGTCAAATAACTTTTTAAATATTTCAGATAACTTTCGTTTTATTTCAAACCATGATTTCTACGTTAACAACATTAGTACATGAGCTAAGAGTGAACAACACTTCTACAGCATTTATTAATGCATTATTAAAATCACAAGCTGTGTTTGGTAACATTAGTTAATGCACATGAGCTAACATGAATAAACAACGAAAAACCATATTCTACTTAAAATTAACAAAGATGAATAAATAGTTTAGTGTTTATTTAATACATTAACTAATGTTAACAAATGACACCTTATTGTAAAGTGTTACCGTTTTAATTTTAGCTTCAGTTTACCGTTGTATCATCTTAACAATAAAACAGCTGCAAAGACACCGAAGGATAAGCTAATATTAAAAAACATGTGTGCTCCATGTGTTCTAGATATGTATGTATACTGTTTATTGTGTGTTTTTATGCCAGTGTCAAATATAATCAGATAAAACAATAATTTCTCAAATATTTATTACAACATACAAAGACTGGATGCTTTCAACTGAATGAGAATCTGAACTGCAGCTCAAACTCTTTCAAACATAGTGTTTACACTGATTTTATTTTGAGCAGCAGCTCGTCAAATTAATGTTTCACTAGTTAGCAGTAAACCGGTTAGCTCACCTGAACATCTTCATAGATTTGTGTTGGATGCTATCTTTGGAACGGAAATATATTTTATTTGTAAACATCATATTGTTTTGCTTATTTCGTCATAAATCTAGCGAGCTGAGCCAATATTAGTGCACTAATATGTATATATTAGTATGTATATGTAAAATATATAATATAATATACTGTAAGTATATATTATATGTATAATATGTATATGTCTATATAATGCTGACAGTGTTGAGCAAACATGACTGAAGAGAAAAGAGGAACAGATGTACTGATTTAATTCAGAGTCAAACTTCAATCCTTCAGTTCTAGAGATTCACAAACAAAAACCAGATCTAAAGAGCCATTCACTTCGACATCGCTCGTGATTATTTTAAATAGCACATAGTTACGGGTGAAACAGAGCCTCAGTTAAACCATTGTGTCTCAAAATGAATACATAATTAGTAAATAATTGGATTTAGAACTTCAGAGTGGGAACTGAATGATTTGTGATCCACACTCCGAAGTCCTGATCTGGAATGATGGTTCACGGAAAAAATTATTCACATTGGGAATACAGAGGGCAGATCCCAAATTATTTGATTCAAATCAGACAGAGTGTGTATGGTAAATCATTAAAATCAGATCGGGATTTTAGTCTGGGTAGGAAAATAATTTGATCCAGATCAGGACTTCGGTGTGGGTTCATGTAACATTGGATTCAGATCGGGACTACAGCACAGGTTTTTTAATCATTTGATATAGATCAGGACTTCGATGAGGATTCTTAAGATTAATTTGATTCAGATTGGGATTCCGGAGCATGTATGGTGAATCATTTGTTAAAAAACATGACTTTATTGCAAATTTGTGAATAGTTTGAATTAGATCAGGACTTTGGTGCAGGTTCGCAAATCTTTTTGTTCAGATCAGGACTTAGGAGCGTATATATATATATATATATATATATATATATATTTTTTTTTTTTTCTGATTAATCTAATTTAACTTTTTTTCCAGTAGGCTATAAAACATCAAACCATTAAGGCAGTACAGACCATGGTTGTATTACCTACAGTAAAAATGTCTGGCATACAATCTATTATAATAACGTTTTTCTGAAATTTGGAGTAGCACATCTGTTGTTTGATCTCGATATTCTGTATATCTCTATATTCTCTGATCTTTATATTCTCCACAGTCGGTCATCGCTTGTTTAGTCAAGGGTTTAGTAGAGACGCTGACACACGATCCTACCAACATCAAGACACTACTAGAATGGTCATCAAATAATGAGATGTCTGAAGTAATGCCAAGGTCACCCCTACACCCTCGAGTATCTGACGTCTCAAACGTCTCAGGCTGATTAGCGCAGATTTGCGGCTGAGAGGAACATAAACGAGCTTCCAGGCGTCCATCATCACGCGCCGCGGAGCTGCATCCTCTCATTGTGCGCGCGAGTGTGGACGCGAGTGTGGACGCGAGCGTCTCTATGAGCTCAGGCTTCCTGTGACTGACGTGTCGAGTCGAGTGTGCCGCGAACGCGCCGCGCAGGAAATGGCCTTCGGATGCAGACCGCGTGCTGTCAGCTTAATGGGCGCGTGATGGGTTTGTGATTTCATGACCTAACCGAGAACTCTCCGTGTCTCTGACGGTTATCCTCACGACAAAAAACAAACACACATCAGTCAATACATGTCATAAAGTCGACTGTCGATTGCATGTCATGTAATTTGCTCTTGGGAGGATTTAATGAGAAACGTTTGAGATCTCTGACATGAGAACAGTTTGAGACATAGTGGAGTTCTCTCTACATTTCTTGCTAATTTGTTACAGCCTTTTTCTCTTAAGGAGGGACGGATTATGGACCGGGTCAGTGGGGCCCCTAGCCCAAGAGCATTTTTCACTGCCCGGCCCAGGAGCCCACACAAACGTTGTGCGAACGTTGTCTGAAGGTTTTGCTCAGGGGAAATGTCACGCGAACAATGTCAGAGGGTTTTGCTCAGGGGGAGGTGCGAACGTTGTCCGAACGTTTTGTGCAGGGGCCCACACAGACCATAATCCGTCCTTGCTCTGGAGAAACATCTTAGAACTTCATTGAAAGTAATGTTTATCACTTTATTTAATGTGGCCCAGGACCAAGGAATCTTTTTTTTTTTATTTTAGAGAACTTTTCTTTCATATTTCGATTAATGCAAAGTAACAACAAAAAGTTGTTTAAATATATATTATGTACAGTGGGTATGGAAAGTATTCAGACCCCCTTTTCATTATTCATTTAAGTTTATTTTTTTCCTCAATGTACACACAGCACCCCATATTGACAGAAAAACAGACTTGTTGACATTTTGGCAGATTTATTAAAAAAGTAAAGCTGAAATATCACATGGTCGTAAGTATTCAGACCCTTTGCTCAGTATTTAGTACAAGCACTCTTTTGATCGAATACAGTCATGAGTCTTTTTGCGAAAGATGCAACAAGTTTTTCACCCCTGGATTTGGGGATCCTCTGCCGTTCCTCCTTGCAGATCCTCTCCAGTTCTG
>JAUMHG010000021.1:3496024-3526995 GCA_032359395.1 Enteromius anoplus
CTACAACCCACACAAGTGGCTCAGGTAGTGCAGCTCATCCAGGATGGCACATCAATGCAAGCTGTGGCAAGAAGGTTCCCTTTCAGTCAGTCACTATGACGTTACATCATTGAGGGATATCATGGGGTCCCGCCTTTTGGAGAAAACGCCCAAAAGGATTTTGCATGCAAAGAAACTTCCCCGGGCATCTATAAGATGGCGTGTCTCCCGTGTCTGGGCCTCAGCCACACTGAGACAGTTTTCGCGGATGGTTCATGCACTCACTGCTTTGTTTAGATCATGGCTTTCTTTTATTAGAAGGCTAGCATCTCTCTGCTACCCCTTCCTGTTCGGCGAGCCGTAAAGGCTCCTCGGCCGCATCGGCTAGCATCTTGGCAAATCTCAGAGTGATGATCAGGAACAACCTGGCGGGTAAACCCCCATGGACTCCTGATCCCTTACTGCAAGGCCCTGTGGAGTTACCGAATGATGCCGCCGGTTTGTTCCACGATGAACACAACGTCTCGTTTGGTGCAAGAGGATGAGATGTCTCTTGCTGCATTCGTCTGTCTCTGCTGAAGAGGATGCTGTCGTCAGTCAATGACGTAATGTCTCCATTGCTTTCTTCAGAGAATGAGCGTTACAAACGTAACAGAGACGTTAGCTGTGTCAGCGTAGTGTCCAGAGCACGACTGCCATTAGGTACCGAGATGAGATCCTCAGACCCCTTGTGAGACCATATGCCGGTGCGGTTGGCCTTGGGTTCCTCCTAATGCAAGACAATGCTAGACCTCATGTGGCTGGAGTGTGTCAGCAGTTCCTGGAAGACGAAGGCATTGATGCTATGGACTGGCCGCCCGTTCCACAGACCTGAATCCAATTGAGCACATCTGGGACATCATGTCTCGCTCCATCCACCAACACCATGCTGCACCACAGACTGTCCAGGAGTTGGCAGATGATTTAGTCCAGGTCTGGGAGGAGATCCCTCAGGAGACCATCCTCCACCTCATCAGGAGTATGCCCAGGTGATGTAGGGAGGTCATACAGGCACGTGGAGGCCTCATTTGGACTTGTTTTAAGGACATTACATCATCAAGACATTGGATCAGCCTGTAGTGTGTTTTTCCACTTGAATTTTGAGTGTGACTCCAAATCCACACCTCCGTGGGTTAATACATTTGATTTCCCCCAAAGTTTTGCTTTTGTTGTCAGCACACTCAACTATGTAAACAACTTAAGAAAAGTATTTAAGAAGAATATTTCATTCATTCAGATCTACGATGTGTTATTTTAGTGTTCCCTTTATATATATAAAGATAAAGCCTGAAGCCCAGACCTTAGTGATGTGTGTAGTGGTGGAGCTGCTGTTGTTCTCTGATGTGATGGTCTGAGCGCTCATGAAGACGCCCGGGTCGGAGTCACCATTGGCATCCACCTGCACACACACACACATTACACACACCCACTCACACACTAGAAGCAGTTTGAGACGGTGTAGAGTGTGTTACCTCTGAAGACTCGTAGGTGATGGTCTTGGTCTCGGTGTGAACCACAGGAACATCTTGAACCGCTTCCTCCTCCTGCTGATTCACAAACACACAACATCAGTCCAGAGCTGCTTCAATAACCTTTCAGTGCTTTATAAAGACAATCAGTCATATTGACCCACAGCAAACACTAAACTTTATATTTCAGCAACAACCTGACTCCTGTAATCGGAAGAACTTTAAAATATATTCAGAAAACCAACACATTTTTTGAATACATCACACATTCATATGTTGCTACATCTGATAATTTTTTTTGTTTGTTTACATTTTTAAATACGTTTCCCCATTTCAGTGCCTCATAAAATATTACATTTTTATTATTTTTTCGTTTTTACATTTTTTCAAGATTTAATAATTGGTATAATTAAATCACAATAATCAAAACGTTTTTTTCTTCTTCAAAACATTAAATCAAATTAATGGCCTTATTAATTTAAAAGCTTATTTGAAATTTTACAATATTAATTGTTACGATGTTGTTTAATTCAGTTGATTATAAAGATAATGGCTCATTTTAAATCATTATATTTTAACAACAAAAGCCATTTTTCTTCTGTAAGACGACACATTTTAAGATAATAGAAAGGAAAAAGTTCTATGATGTATGTGATATTAACTCCAAAATTAAAAAGACATTCAATATTCAGTAACAATATGAGCTTATCTGCACTCACACTATTGAATTTAAACACAAAAAGAATTACAATTCTATTGTCTTCTGCTTCATTACGGACTCATTTTTGATATCTTTCTGTTTATTAAAGCTGTAAATGATCTGTATTGTATAGAGCGCTGTAGAAATGAATGTGACTAGACAATCAGTTTCTCCTTCAAACACTTCCACAGAAATATCCAGCTGCTCCTGAATGAATTCATCCAGACATGCAGAGTGTGTTAAACAACAAATCAGTGATCATGCAGCGTTCTGATGAAGACGTGTAATTAATCAGTGACTCGTCAAACACTTCCGACCGTGAAGCAAGAAGTCACACGGTGCCCCCGGTGCACACTGGGATAGGTTACCTCCATATGAGGTGCTGTAGAAGCACTGTGTGCATGCACTTCCTGTGCTACTTCCTTCTCGTTTGCTCCAGGATCCAGCTCATGCTCCTGTGTTTCTATAAGGACTGATGTTTGAAACCTTGGCTGCTTCAAATGGGAATGTTCATCTTTAATGTTGATCATCATCTCTTGAAGTCGGTCTTCTGTCAGGTTCTGCTCAGTTGATGTAAAATCTCTGAAAGGTTGGATGTTGATGGATTCATGCACAGGTCCCTTGAAGAACAAGAGCTGAGAACCTTTGAACGAGTCTGCAAACACTTTGTCATGTTCTTGATCAAAACTCTTAATGTTGTTATGGAACAACGGCAGCATCAGGTTCGCTCGATGGGTTTCTTCCATCACAGGACCCTTGTTTTCATCTTTAAACTCAATATTTTGGTGTTTCTGATCCAACATCTGGTGCATGTCTCTGTCTTTTTCATGTCGCATCACCTCTTGGATTCCAGCAGGAATCTCCTGGGTTCCTGAGGATCTTTCTTCCATTGATAATTCCATCATTTCATCTTCAATCTCATCATTATGGCCTTTCTGATCCCAGATTTGGAGAATGTCTTTATCTTCTTGGGTTTCTAAGTTGGTTTCTTTTCCTTCAGATGGAGTTTCCAATAAAGGTTGCTTCTTTTCATCTTCAATCTCAATATTTTGGTGTTTCTGATCCAAGATTTGGAGCATGTCTTCACCTTCTTCATGCCAAATAACTCCAGCAGCAACCTCCTGGGTTTCTAAGGTTGTTTCTTCCATGTGAGGTTCTTTGATGTCTTCTGCAACCTCAATACTTTGGTGTTTTTGATCCACGATGTGGAGAATGTTTTTATCTTCTTCATAACAAATCTCTCCAGCGGGAATCTCTTGAGTTTCTAATTTGGTTTCTTCTCTTTCAGATGGACTTTCCAATGCAGGATCTTCAAACTCAATACTGTGGTGTTTCTGATCCAAGATATGAAGCACGTCTTTATCTTCATCCCTATATTCATGACACATCAATTCTTTGGTTCCAGCAGGAATCTCTTGGGTTTCTGAGGTGTTTTCCTCCAATTCAAATTCCTTGTTTTCATATTCAGTCTCAACACTCTGGTGTTTCTGATCACAGACTTGGAGCAGGTCTTCTTTCATATCATCTTGTACTGATTGCAATGCTTCTGCTTCTTCTTCACGTGAAGCCCACGTGGAGCGTCTCTCCATCGCGATGGCCTCATTCAGGGCCTTCATGTACTTCTCTTTATCTCCAGTAGAGGGCTCTTCTGCTCTCTCCAGCTCTGTCTCACAGCGCACCTGTACCTGCAGAGCAACCGAACTCTGGGACAGAAACAGTTCAGTGTCACAGAATTCATCCGAGAGCTACGTCAACACAACACCAGCATATTAGCTTCGTTACCATCAGAAGGGTGTTAAACTTGGCGACTTTTGTCGCACTGGCTACATGAACACAAAACAAAAAAATCCTAAACACACTTAAAAAAGGTAAAGATGTCCTAAAGACAATTAAGTTGCATTCATGCTCCAGCGGTCAAACATGTCAGCCAACAGAAGATGAAGGGAAAATAGGAAAAATGCACCACATTTTTACACTACTTACAAATCAGCCTCAAAGCTTTATTTACTTAACTTTTACGCTTTTATTACTATTTTTTTTAAACAAAGATGTTGTTAAAAGGAGGTTTTGGGATTTTCTATGGGTACGAATTTATCCCCAAAATCTATTTTAAATACATATTTCAAACTATTGTGACAGAGCAATTCATTTATTTTTTGCTAATTTGCATTTTAAAGTAACATGGTTAATAGTAGTCTTTGATAATCTCTAAATATATATATATATATATATATATATAACCTATTAAGTGAATTAAAAATTGCTTTATTTATATATATTGACCTAAAATAGAGTAGATTTCAGTGCTATTTTAATATTTATGTCCAATTATATACTTCATTTCTATACTATTATAGCCTGAATTTGATATTTCCGGCTTTCATTTTAAGTTTTAGTAAGTCATTCTGTTCTTTTTATAATTATTATGTTTCAATTACATTTTTTTTTTTTTTAACTTGAACTAAAATAGGAAATATTACCACTGCAACTAGCTGATATGAAGTAATAAAAACACAGCAATTATGTTAATATTTCAGTTTACAGGTTAACAATAATCTCATTTCATTAAAAAAAGAATACCAAAGCTGCTGTTTTAAGTGACTCCTGCGTCCCGTCCTGATCCCATTCTCCTTTTCTAACTCTCCCTCATCTCTCTACTGTACTACAGTAATATAAAGCAGACTGGAAATCCATGCAATATTAATGTGAGCGGGAACTCGCTCTCAAACGGGTTAATCCATCCTTTGATTTATTCACACTAACCTAAGCTTCAGCTAAGCCGGCGTATCTGATGGACAAACGCTGCATGTTTCTCTGGCTTGCCTTGACAAGGCCCCTATAATCCAGCTTTAGTTTGACTCCGACCCCGGCCCTGAGATATACAACTCTTCTTGTGCTTTTCATAATTCAGTGTCTCACTGCTGCTATTTCAAGCTTGAGAAAACAATATAAATTTCAAGGTTCACTAGAAGAAACAACAGCGGTAATATGATCTATGATGAGAGAACGTCAATTATATCAACAAATCAAACGAGTGCTCACTTGCAAGAGAGTCTAAATCAGTCTCTAATGGATGGTTTATAAACACTGAAAATCATGAAGCAGCAGCAGATGTTCTTTAAGAAAGAGATAAAGGATTTACAGCAGAACACAGTCTGATTCAGCTGTGAAACACACACAGAGGATCAGAGACATGACAAAGCTCTTACAGAGACAGGAGATACCAGTTATGTTAGATTTCATCTTATTCATTTCCCGGACAGATTAGAGCATCTCTCAGTCAGAGGGGGATCTCCTCTGAAGAACTCCGACTCGGATAACACTGCTCGATGAAGAAACCCAGGGTTTCTCAAAGTTTGCGGTGAGAAACATGTTTACTGTGAAGGGCTTTCCAGATTATGTTGAAATGGTTGGATTCCTTCAGAAGTTCCCACGATTCTCTGGCTCCGCTGGAAATAAGCTCTGAGCTTCACAACACCATGTCTGACTACAGCACTTTCAGGTTTCCAGACAGAAAAATTATGATTTTGAAACTCAGTACATTTAGGCCGGTTATATTACACATATCCAAGTAACTTAAACCATGAAACGTACAAAATTAACATTCATTCGTTTAACAGATATTACATTTTAAGGCTCTCTGAAATATGCCCCCTATTCAAATTTTGTAATACTGTTTTACATATTTTTTCTGTATTCAGTTTTAATGATTTCATTAAACTGTAATATTCCAAACATCTCTAATTAATCAATACACACACACACACACACACACACACACAAGGGGTGTCCTCAAATAGTTGATGATTCGATATATTAAGGATATTTAATATTCAAACAGTACACCATATGGCATTTTGCCTACTTTTGCCCAACATCTGGCAGATTCTGTTGTTTACAGTAAATTCCGTTTTTATATTCTGTGTTTTCAGCATCATAAAGCCTTACATCTGAGCGCCAATAAGATGTGTTTGCTCTAGGGTTCCTGTAATTCTTATTCTCAGAAGAGACTCTCATTTTAATAATAATAATGTCACTGTAATAAACAGCCTTAAATGAGCAGTAAACACGTGTGTATGATGTGGTGAACGTCTAACCTCATGATCCGGCTTCACTGGAACTTCTTCAGCTTCGGCTTTAACCTCCTCTGACATCTACAGACACAACAGATAACCATCAGAGAGAAGTTAACCATATCAGTGGCTGGTGACGTCAAATAAATCCCAAAACGAGTGATCATGCAGAATCATCATCAGTGCCATGATGGTAAACACACAGGATGACTCGAAACAAACAAAACAATGCTTCGAACCAAACTAAAAACTTCAATCAATTAACAACTCCATCAACTCCTCACACACAGGAACCTAACAAACGCTCCATATCCAATCGTCAGAAGATTGACAACATAACAGTCCGTTATAACACAAACCGATTGGCCAGTCGAGTTAGTCTTCAAAACACTCGGTTAATCAAGTGAAGAGAGTTTAAAACTAAATCTGCCAATATTTACACACCCTCATGTCATTTCAAAATCTTTTCCGGTTCGTTTTAAATCAAGAATCAGCCCCACAGAATCACAAGACAAGTGTGATCGAGTGCTGCTGTACTGAAAAGAGCCGTGTAGTTTGTGTTCTACAGATAAAACATCTTCATGAAGGTGAGTGATGACAGAATTCATTTTATGGTTAGCTATCCCTTTAAGCCTCCAGTGCTGTCTGCGTAGCGGTCAAAAAGGACAGTTTTGTTTATGAATATTCTTTATTTTAATGAAATTAATGCACTATCTTGTAATTTGCTAATGTTTGCTAATGTTAATATTCAGTATTTTAGGTTGCTTTATCGCGTCCAGTGTAGGCAGACTGAGGGTCCGGGTATACTTCACTTTCCATGTTCCGTCTCGTGTGGATCCGCACAGCTTTCAAATGATACTCAACCGTGGATCAGTGCGGACAGACAAGCTCAACACATGTGCAACGCCACCTACTTGAGTGGCACTCTTTTAGCATTCTTCTCGCGCATACACTGCCGTACGCGGACTTGAAAAATTGGCTGCACGCGGACAGGATGCTCGGGTGTCCGTGATCCCTCCTGATGAAGAAAATGACGTAATGCAGACAGCCGAAGTATACTTTGGTGTTTAAGCTGGCGCGGCGTTTGCTGTAAACAAAGTTTGTTTAGGTATTCTGTATAGATATTTCTTTGAAAAATGGCTTACCCTGCTTTTAAAGGGATATTTGTGTCATTTGTTTTTATTTATTTATACTTTTTGTGTAATTACTTGCCTGTCAGTTTGTAGCTAAATATTTTGCCGTGTTCACATGTTGTTTATGACTTCATGTAATTCATTAAAATAGTTTAATTTTAAAAAGTTGATTAAAAAAATGGGCCGACATTGTTGGAATGTTTTTGATGAATAAATTACAATTTTATCATTGAGGATTTTTACGAGCTTTACCACGTTTTGTACCTTTCTGATGAATCAAACTAAAAAATACAGTTTTTTTTTGTCAAAACAGCAGCAGAGGGTTAAAGTGCAGTTTTATCTACTTCTGTTGTTAAACGAACACCAGTGTGACTCAAGCACACGTCTTACTTCCAGCAAGTGACCAGGTTTGATCAGAGACAGCTCTGGGGGTCGAGGAGACGAGGACAGTCTCCTGTCCCACTCGTCAACCTCAGACGCTTCACAACGCATCTCCAGAAACGACCTCTTCAGCTCACTGACGCTCAGATGATGCTGCACTAGCTCTGTGGGCGTGTCTGTCTCCTGACCCACCAATCACAGCACAGGGGCGGGGCATACAAAGATTCCAACCAAATGTTATTGACTTTTCATTGCTGCATTAATGCTTAACGTTCAACAAACACAATCTGGAAATCTCAACTGCTTGAAACACTACATTAACTGTAACTTAGAAACAAGCATTTTCTGTGAAGCTGCTTCAAACTTGTGAAATTTCTTTTGAAAACTCAACTGAATGTTAGATTCACAGCAATTGTAGATATTTATAGTTATTAAACCCAAACACACCCCATGCTTCACAAACCTCTAACATGAGATTACTGTGCTTCACAAACACATTCTCTCCTTTAATCCGCTTTATGAAGCTATACTAGAGAAAGAGAAATAGGGAAAAGTTAAGACTAGGACTGTCCGTTTATACAGTTTTGAACAAATTAAGTGAGTCAGTGATTCATAAAAGACACCGGCTTCGTTTCTGAACGAATCAGACGTTTGAATGAATTGGTTGGGTGAATGATTCAATGACTCAATGTCTGCCAATCAGCACATCATGTAATTAATTAGATAAAAATTAATCACTGGATAAAAAAAAAAAAAAAAGTATCGGCCCTCCAACATGAAATTACTGTGCTTCACAAACACATTTTCTTCTTGAGTCGATTTTATAAAACTAGGAAAAAAAAAAAAGAAAAAAAAAAATTTATCCTAAGTTTTGAGTTAGTAACTCAATCATAAAGAGAAGTCATGTGCGGAAGGTCATTTCTCAGACAGAATGTATATATGGTAAGTTTTTGCAGTAAATTAATCAGCACATCATGTAATTAATTAGACCAAATCCACATCAGAGCGGTTTCTGCTACTGGTTATAGCTTGAAACTGAAAACAAAGGCAAAAACATGATGATGATGATGATGGATGATTCTTGACTTTAAACCAGATTATGGAGATTAGCTGGTCTTTGCTGGTTTAGTTGGATTCTCAGCCCAAACAGCTCAAAATAAACCCCATATAAGACCATCAAACCACCTTAAACTGGTTTATTCCTTCTCAAAACACCATGGATTCTCGATACCTTTGTCCTCATGTCAAAGTTGTCCTCAAAGTCAGACTACAATGAGTAATAAGTAAAAAAAAACAGGACGTGAGACACGCTATACACTCTGTAAAAGGACAAAAACACAAGCTGATGAGAATAAAAGTGCTCTAAACTACACACCTCGGTCGCCGATGTGTCTTCATCACAAGTGAAGTCGCTTTGATCGCTGTCTGTCTGTTTGAACAAAGAACGTCCAGACAGAGCGCAGCAATAAAGGAAAAATACTCGATCAGAGTTATTATTATTACAGACGAGAGATGGATGGTATTCCATAAGGATCATATGAGGATGACTGAAACATGAAGGAAGGTTTGTTTCTCATAACGCCACACGGACGATGAGAACATGAACCTGACGTGATGCATGAGAAGAGCATGTCCAAGTTTGAAGATGATGCTGCTTCGTTCATTCTGTGAGGATGATATTTACAAAAGACAAACGCTGAACACTTTCCAGACTATAACAGGCACTGTCCACAGACGACCGGATGATGAAAGACATGCATCAGACAAGAGCAAGTGAACCACGTGTCATCCAGACTCAGGTAAACATCCTTAAATGATCTGCACAAACAACAGGCACTTTCCACAGATAGGTGGCGCATTATTGATTCGTTTATGATATCGCTTATTCGTCGATCTGAATAACAGCACCTGCTGAATGTCAATGTACTGTAGCTCTGTTATCCTGACTGTTGTAGCTTATTTAAATTCAATCCATTACAAGCACACCTATCAGGATTTAAATATGAAAACGCAAAGTCCAATAACTTAAAAAAAAAATGATGTGTGTTGTGTCTATAGAGTGCACATTCAAATTAAGCAATTTTTTAAAAAGGGTTTTAAATTCGTTTTTGGAGAATAAAATGTCAAAATTTATTCTGGCTTAGAATAAGGAAGCATATGAAATTTGATTGCGTTTTCAATGAGTAAAACAATTTGAAAAAAATAATGTAAAATTACAACTAATTAGTTTTTTGGGGTGAAAGTAATTCATCTTTCAACGTGTCATGAATTGATTTTGTTGTCAATTTATTTTTGGTTCAGAAGAACAAAAAACTAAATTAATTTAAACAGAAAACTTTAAAACAGTATTACACTTTGACCAACATGTGTATAATGCATTATATATTTATATACTAAAAATTTAAATAAAGACATTTAAGTTATAATAAATAATT
Organism: Enteromius anoplus; assembly: GCA_032359395.1. Taxonomy (NCBI): domain Eukaryota; kingdom Metazoa; phylum Chordata; class Actinopteri; order Cypriniformes; family Cyprinidae; genus Enteromius; species Enteromius anoplus. Next base: position 3,506,234 of record JAUMHG010000021.1, read on the forward strand.
GCTATAATAAATGAATATATGCGGAAGGTGCCAGTGCAAGATCTTCATCTTAACAATAACCCCCGGGACGAGGTGAATGAGAACACAGATGATGAAACACGCTGCAAAAAAGGATGTTTTTTACTTCGTTTTTATGCTTTGTTTCCAGCAAATGTATTGAAAAAAATTCATACAAATTATTGTCTTGTTTTCTCAAACCAAGTTTTGGCTTAGAACAAGCTAAATAATCTGGCAACGGGTTAAGCATTGTCCCAATTCCATGCCCGAAAACACTACATTTTGACTTGTACTTGTCTAGAAAATGCTTTTCGATTGAAGAATTTTTAGACATCTTGGATAAAAATCCAAGTAAGAAATAATTTTTTTGCAGTGTATTATTCTGAAGTCCAAACATGGAGCTGGATCAAGCGCGCACACACACACACACACACACACACACACACCTCGTCATCTGAAGTGTCCTGGAAGCCCTGTGCCAGAGACGAGCCGAGTGCCGTCGCTCTGGGCTCCAGATAACAGAGACACAATGCCAGCGGGAAGGACAGGGTCAGCGCGTACGGCACCGAGAACGAGGTGGACAGCAGGAAGAAGAAGATGAAGAGGAAGCAAGGGATGAGCGAGGGAGATTTGATGGGCATGAAGTGGTGCAGGCTCTCGGGGAGAAAGCGCAGCTCGGTGAGGTCGGGGAAGCTCAGGTATCCGTCCTCGTCCAGCAGCGAGGGCAGGTCGGGCAGGTGCAGAGAGAAGGAGAAGAGCGTTCCTCCTCGCCTCTGGCTCAGTCTCTGCTTACGAGCAGACAGAAGCAGCGCCTGCTCCTCCAGAAGAGCCGCTTTACGGTCCGCTTGGGCCTGGCGCCGCCGGCAGCCCGCTGTGGTCTTGGCCGGACTGACCGAGGCCGCACGCTTACGGCTGCTTTCCCTGCGTCTCCGCCGCACTTTGGTGGACGAGACGGGAGAAGACGGGAGCGAGAGCTCGGATCCCAGCGGATCAGAGGAGTACGGACACGACTGAGGAAGATGATAATGAAAGAGGTGCAGGGAAAACATGCAGAAGTATAGATATTTGAAACAAAAATGTGTGGCCAAGAGAAGAGCGAGAAAGCTGGTTAGGACAAGTACAGGACAGAAAACAGCAGTTTGATAAATATCACCTAAAAAGTGATTCTACGTGTTTGTTTGTCTGAGAGATAACCACGTATAAAAAAACTTAAAGTATGAATAATTTGAAAAAAACCCAAAACTGTTTGGTCAAGAGAAGAGTTAGTACAAGTAAAAAAAAACCTGATCAGAAAGTCTGCACTTCACTAAAAATGCAATTCTACACATTTGTTTGTCTGGGACATAACGGCATAAGAAAAACATGCACGGATAAAACATGATGCATGTTTGCAATAAAACGAAATGAATGAACATTTTTAAAATGAAACTAAATTTTCACAGGGCATTACTTTTTTTTACTACATTTTCAAATGTAAAAGTATTAATGAATTTCTGATTACAAAAAGATATAGATATATTATCCAATTGTAAAAGTTTTATGAATTCATTCTTTTTGACCGTTACCTTGGTGACAGAGGTGGGCGGGGCTTGTTCTGATTCGTCACTGTTGGTTTTGGTCTCCTCCTCCACTGAGTTCATCTCCTCTGCTTTCTTCTCCGGTGTTTCCGTGGCGATGACGTCTTCTGTAGCGACAGCGGGTTTGGAGTCTTTCCCGTTGTCATGGTGAACCGGCGCTGATCACACAGATACATTGTTACGATCGTTCTGAGAGAGCCAATCCACATTCAGAAAACTGTTACATCCTTAACTTCACAGATTTCATCCCGCATCAAAAGGAACGAATGGCTGTAAACTTTGAACTATAAACACCACGACATAAAATATGTATTTGAAAAAGAAAATCACTTTATGTATTATTATTATTATTATTATATCTGCTTTGCTCGAAATTAATTGATTATATAAATACTAGTGAAGCACCAAAATGAAAATTTAGGGTGGAAACTGAAAATTGTAATTAATAACCATGGATTTTTAAAATGTTTTTTTTTTATTCAGTAAATCACCAATAAATACTTATTGATAATAAATACTACATATACTTTATATATGCATCCGTCTTTAAACAGACTTGCATGGCTCAATTTAGGCATGGTTTTATAAATGAGGTTATTACTCAGTAACTTGACTAGCTGGTTAGTGTAAGTTAGCGGTGTTACGCACTGCTGTCCATGCTGGCTGTGACGGTGTGGCGTCTCTGGAACTGTGGCGCAGCGCGAGCGATCTGAGCACTTGCACGACGCGACTGTGCTTGTGTTCGTCCGCTGTAGCGGAACTTTGAGCCCAACGTCAGGAAGCGCTTGGGAGGAGCTTCAGGAGAAACCAGCCTATCAGGACACAAGAATCAGACCGCTAGTTAGTGATCGCTAACACGGACACATTACACTTACACTAAAAATGTGTCTGAAATGTGCATAAAATGAGTCCTATGGTTTTCAGGATGACATTTACACCACATTGATTTGGTAAAAAAAAAAAAATCTATAAAAATAAAGAAAGAAAAAAAGCTCAAAATATTAATAAATACTATATTAATATCTCAGTGATAGTAAAATAACACTTAACATTTGTTTAATTCAAATGAAAGCAGTAAAATGGGAAACTAAAACAAAGAAATAAGTAAAAAAATAAAAGGACATAAGAATGATTAAAACAATTAAAATTAAAAAACTCAAAAGGGAAGATATGAGAAATAAACAGGAACGAACACTAGAGCATGGAGTGGGTCTGACCTGAAGAAGGTGTGATGCTCCACACACACTTTCCAGAGTCTCTTTGCAGCTTTGTGGTTGGGCAGCTTGAACCCGATGGTGCTCTCGAACTGCTCCAGCTGTGTGAAAACAGAGAGACCACAGCCTTAGACTCGTTCAGACTAGGGTTGGGTACCAAACTCTCTACTTTTAAGGGTACCGACTGAATTCCGTCAGTACAACAGAGTAGCGATTCACATTAAATCAAATTTCGGTGCCTGAGAACGCACCTGAGACTCTGTGACATGATTTCACCCCTGCAACTCTTTAAAACACAACACACAGGGAAAAACGGAAACGTTCGGAAGTGTGCCTACATTTCTAGGGTCATTTGGTTTCTGTGAAACCTCGGACAGGATGCGGAGTGCGTTCATTAAAACAGAATTTACTGTACAGCGCGGAATGCCACAGATTAAAAGAAGGTCTGTCACTTCATTCAAATCATCATATGAACTGGTGTATGTGAATATTAAAAAGCAAAGGATGGTGTAAATATGAATCCTGCATGTTCTGTTCAGTTTACTGAACAAATACGTGAGCTTGCGCTGATTTTCGGCCTCTGTATCTCACTACATGAACTCCAGAGATGCTGTGTTTGAGAAAACTAGCATCGTATCATGCTGCGTACACAGAAACTTCACAGCAACCTGTCAAAATAAAAGCACGATATAACATATAACAAATAAATGACTCCTGTGTTGCTTTTGTACAGTATAATGTATGTCTTTACTCATTCCATTTAAATGAAACAATTGAACGATAAAAAATAATTACTACAACCACTGAATTGCAGAAAAAATACTATTATTATTAAAACTTTTTAAAGGAATAATTAACATTTTTCTAACATGTATTAATTTGAAAAGAGAACCTCTGTTTGTTTGGCAAAAAATAAAAGGGTTTCATTTTTTTTATTGATTAAAAATAAATAAATGTTTTATGTCTTTATTTGATGATCAGAAAAAATAACAAACAAGGATTTCTGGAAGAAAAAAAAAAGCAGGGCCCTATTTTTCAAAATGTTATATTGAGAGTATTAAACGAATTTCTTTTTCTTCACTGAAATAAATGTTTTGGTTATTACACGGAGAGTAAAGTACCGACAAAAAGTACCAATACTGTTCCCGGCACCCACCCCTAGTTCAGATGCATTCAGACAAACAGCAGCAGACTCCAGCTCACCTCTCCCGGCCGGACCTTGATGTAGAAGTTGTTCCTCTTGTAGGAGATCTTAAGTATCTTGGGCCAGGCGAAGCGATTGATGCGTAGTTTATCTCTATAGACGAGGAGACCGCTGGAACACACTCCTAGCATGATCTCCACAGCCTCCGAGTCCTGACAGAAACACAGACACAGATCATAAACCAAACCACAGCTGCCTTCACTGCTGGCTCATTTAAACACTAAAACCACACACACAGAGTAAATACACACACATACATATATATATATTTTTAAAAAAAAGTTTTTTTTACATGAAATAATAGTTTACTGACATAAAATGAAACAAGAAAGATTCATATTATTTAATTTCAGCAAGTTGGCAAGAAAACGTTTTAATTTACTACTACTACTAATAATAATAATAATAATAATAATTCATTTAAAAATTTGATTTAAACAAAATTATATTTCTAAATTTCATAATTTTGTTATTAATTTTCATATCAGTGATATAATACAGGTTTTGTTCATATTTTTAAAATGAGATTCTATTATATTTTACTTTTAAAAAACATTGTCTTGGCAACTTGAAGTAATCATATTTTATTTGATCATATTTTATGTAAAAAAAAATAAAAAGGAAAAAAATAAAACTAATTTACTAAAAGAAAAACACTGATATAAAATATCTAATTTACAATATCAATATAAATGATGTTAGATTTAGTTTTTTCAAAGTCCATTTAATTTCTAAAATATAATAATACATTAGAAATTAAATAGACATTAAAAACACAATAATTCCCCCAAATATTAATTTGAGTTATTTTAGTATTAAAAGTTAAACTTAATTAAAAATGTTGCCTTGGCAACCAGCTGCAATACAGTTTAAATGTAAGTACTAAACATTTGTACTAAAACTCAAATAAAATACATTTAATGACAAAAGCTAAAACCTTAGTCTCCTTTGTAATAGATATGATTATTAATCAAGAACAAGGCATTTACAGCTGTATTTATAAACTGCTTACCAATGACTACTAATGCTTAACTAATGATTCATAGTGTACAGTTATTATAAAGTGTGACCATTTTTATTTTATAAGTATCGATTCAGGCACCGGAACCGTTTAAAAGTATTGATTTGGCACCGGTATCGAAAAAACCCTAAACGATACCCAACCTTAGTTAACAATGATAACCTTGGTACGGACCAGATGATGATGAATGGAGCTCTTGTCCTTTTAGGCTCTTAACAGTCTTGAAAACACGTCTGAGCTGATTTGGTATTGAGAGATGTTTTCTTTTATGTTGCACAGAAATGATTTGATGTTTAGAATGAGGAAGCAATCAAATGAATTGATAAACCAATGCAGCTGGACACGAGCCTCTGCAGCATCGGCGTGACTCAGCGAGACCAACAGCAGCGCTTACAGAACACTGAGCGAAAGAACAATAGACAACCAGCTGTGAGACGCTCGTGTGGAGCTGACACAGACGAGACCTTCATCCTCACGCTCATGCAGAGCCACAGACACACTGTGATAACATCACAGACACACACGAGACCGAGCATGAAGAAACAAACACAGCATCTTACCTCCTCCTGCACCGCTGCTAAACACTCAAAGAGCCGGCTGAGCAGCTGAGCAGGGGCGAGAGACATAGAGAGCGAGAGAGAGAGAGAGAGAGAGAGAGAGAGAGGGGGCAGCAGCAGCCAATCAAGACAGCAGCACACTGATTTATGATCACATGAGCAGCTGCACAGAACCTGAAGCATGTCATTTAAAGGCGCAGTACACACACAAGCGCATCTTTAAACAGAGGACAAATAAGCTGCATCTGACGTGGCATTAGATGTTCAATATAAAGCAGTGTGTTTACAAAAAGAGAGTAAAGCTCAAAACTAGGGATGGGTACCGAAACTCAGTACTTAATCGGTACCGGTGAAGTATCGATAAGCGGTTCTGCTATTGGTACTGCAGGGAAAAAAATCCTATTTATTGCTAAATAATTGTTACCCTGCATATTTTAACCTTTTCTAATTTGCAATAATATTAAAGACATTTGCCTGCACTTTTGTTTTTAGCAGTCTCTTCCGCGCATAGGTTCCGCTGTACACAGACCTCGTGCACGCACAACACCAAAGCTCAACGGATACGACATAACATCTGGCAGGACAGCTCCTTTTCACTCATTAAACTGTGTCTGACAGAAGAACGGCTTTCATTCACGTCTTTTAAAATTAAAAAACCTCTCATAAGAAAACATTTATAATTACTTATGCTAGCAGTCTGCCAAAATAACCATATAACGCATCACATAAGGTCGCTCTAAATTAGTATGTTATAGTAATGTTAATAATTAAACACATTTTGGTTACATTAAAAATAGTCATATAAATATCTAGAGTATTTCTTTTCAGCAGTAGCTTAAATCTTTACATTTTAAACCGTTAAAATGCCTTTACACTGCATTTACGAATAGATGGATAATAAAACTACGCTTATTAAGAAATAAAGCAGAGATAATAGAAAACAAGGAAGATATTAAGCAGAGCTTCCCTAAAAATGAATCTGTAGCGAAGAAATACATTCACTTCATTGAGTGTGCACTGCAAGAGGCTTTTGGTCCCAAACACAGATAAATAATGTATGTGAATGTGTTCTAATAAAACCAGCATTAGCCACAGCTGATTGTTCAGGATGCATTTAGCTACTTTTTTGGTTCAAGCTGCAGTTAAATGGTTAAAAACGGTTGGTCCATTCTTTTACAGGAAAATAGTTCATTTGTTTTGTTTGTGCTATATTTGTTCGAACACTGGCGTTTGTTAGGCTACAGATTATTATTTTATTTTTAAAAACATAAAACATTTATTATTATTTTTTTAATATTAAAAACATAACAAAAAAAAAGGACAGATAAGAGCACTGTTAAAGTCCCGGATGGATAAGTGGTCTCAGTAATACCGTTAAAACCTTAGCGATACCCATCCCTACTCAAAACACACAAATACATCGGGAACCCAGCACATTCCATTCTAAATCAAAACATCACATTTATCTTTAATGCATTTTTGGACCTGTTTAATTGCAATGTTCTGCTATCTGTGTCTCGGTGTCACAGCAGCAGTCCTCAGCAGCACAGCTGTATTTGTAGAAATAGATAATACACCGTATGAGTCAAATTATAAATTTTTCTTTTATGTCCAAAATCATTAGGACATTTAGTATAAATCATGTTTCACGAAGATATTTTGTACATTTCCAACCACAAATATATCAAAAGCTTGTTTCTGATTAGTAATATTCATTGCTAAGAGCTTCATTTGAAGAACTTCAAAGATTTTCTCAGTATGTGGATGTTTTTACTCCTTCAGATTCAGAGTTACTAATAGTTTTCAGATATTGTCCTCTCCTAACAAACCAGACATCCGTGGAGAGATTATATACACCGCTTTCAGATGATGTATAAATCTCAAGTTTAAACAAACTGGCCAATTATGACTGGTTTTGTGCTTTGGGGTCACACATATGTTAATGACCAGACTTTCTTGGTTCAGCTTGTGATAACTGAGGTCCACCGGAATCCAGCTGATTGACTCAGAAAAAGGGTGAATGTTGTTGAAGTGCGCACTGAAGATAGTAGTGTGCTGAAATGGCTGCTTGCAGTCATCTCTTTTTAACTCGCATGAACTTAGCACTTTTTGTACGATGCAGTTTATAAAATAAAAAAAAGACTTTTCCAGTCTGGAGTGGATCACTTGCATATATAGCCATCTTGTATTACAAAAAACTATTGACGGATTATTAATCATTGTTATGACAGGACGAGCTTGAGACAAGCAGCTCTGCAGCAGGTTGAAGAGAGAAGTGTTAGTACAGCAGACACACACACACACTCTTTTACCTTGGCACGATGCAGGTCAACTCCGTACATGGAGAGTTTCTTTGCGTTTTCCAGGAACAGCATGTCAGCTTCAGCAGGAGTCATTCCTCTGTAAACACACACACACACACACACACAGATTACTGCTAAACGAACCGGTGAACACACACCAGCAGGTGCACTTCTCAACACTTTATATCAATATGAAGGAATTCATTCATTCTCGTTCTAGCTAATTACTTAACACTTGCCTAATTACTAAACGCGACAGCGGACTTCAGCTGCTCAAACGTTTAGATGTTTATAGATAAACACACACAGTGTTCACTGTTGTGCTTGCGTTTGTCTGTGTATGAGCAAACAAAGCAGGGCATTGTGGGTAGAGAGGGGCTCAGAACATGGGACTGACACTGACCTCATCATCATTAACGAGCACAATAATCACACTGAGCTCTATCAACTCCACCAGCGCTGTTAGCGCTAATTCACTCAACTTCTGTTCATTAAAATAAAGCAGAAATAATATAAAATATGACAGAAAAAATAAATTAATTAACTGTTAGAAATGTTGCCTTGGAAATAAAGTATGTGTTTTACTCCAAAAACATCTTCTCAATGACTAAATGTAAATCAGGCTCTGGGACGCGTCTGGAGTGATGCAGAACTCACTTGTGTCCGCGGTGCAGCTCCAGCACCTTCTCCTCCAGCTCTTTGGTCTGGTTCGGGGCCAGACGCAGGTCACTGATGTAACTAGACCCCTGCAGCTCAGGGTCACTGTCCCCCAGCTCCGACTGGACCGTGTAGGAGCCCAACACCGTGTGAGTGGCGAAAGAACACGGCAAACGCCCAGAAACCACGTCATCCCTCAGCTGCAGACACAGGTAATACCTGAGACATTTACAAACAAAACCAGTTACAAAATACATTTTTGTTTACCTGTAATTTATTATATAAATACACACACGTATATATTTCAGAAAAAAATGTATGTTTACATACAAAATATATTTATATGAAAAAAAAAAATTTTGTTCACACAATATGTGTGTGTGTGTACTGTGTATGTGTATTATGTTTATATAAATGCACACACATATTTAAGAAAAATGTGTTATATTTGTATTATAATAAATATATTTATATAAAATATAAATATAACTATGTACATAATAAATATGCACAGCAGACATACATATATTATGTAAACAAACTTTTATTTTGTATGCGATACATTGACAGCACTAATATAAATATATTGATGTAAATGCATGCCATTTTTTTCAAAATATATAGTATGAGTGTGTATTTACAGATAATAAATATACACAACACACATATATATTATGTAAACAAAAGTTTTATTCTGAGTGCAATTAATCTCGTTTGCCTGCACTTATCACTAGACTAAATTAACAGCTGAAATGCAGCTATGTTTATTTCTTTATTTGGTACACAGCCCGAGCTGACCTGGTGATGTCCTCGGAGAGCTGCGCTGGATCAGGAGGATAAAACTTCACACTGAAGGCAAAGCTCCAGGGTCCAGCTGAAAAACACAAGAACTTCCCGTAAGAACTTGAAGACGTTTGGAAGGAGACAAAGAAGGAGTGTGTGAGGAGGACGTACTGATGATCTGCTTCTTCATCTCTTTGGAAGCATCCAGCCAGTTCTGTGGGAAAAGCAGGAGCTTCAGCATTGAAAAACAAGCTGAGATACACCTAACGAAATCAGTCCAGAGTTAAAAGACTGACCAACACCTTCTGGTTTTCAGCATCTCGGTACGTAACGCCAAAGTAGTCCTTCTCCAGGAGATTGAGGTGGTCACAAACCTTATCGAACAGAGCCTGACCTTTCGCTTTTTTCTGTTGACAACACACACACACACACACACACACACACAGAGTCATTAAAGACAAACATCCTCACTCAAACCTGTATGACTGGATGTGGAACAAAGAAGACCACATTTTGAAGAATGTTCGCAAACACATAGCTTTGCACGTTTTGTCCATATAATGGAAGTCAGTGGGAACAGTAGCTATTTGGTGATCGATATTCTCTCAAAATATCATCGTTTGCGTTCAGAACAGATAAAGTCATAAATATTTTTTCAATCATCAGCTTTTATTTTTAAACCTTATTTTTATTTTAAAAAATTACTAAACAATGTTTATTTCAACGTTTCCTGTTTTAAATAGAATTGTTCACTAAAACAACTTCAACTGAAATTAAAAATAAATAAAAATGACTAAAATGAAATTGGAATATAGACAGATACAAAAATAACTGATTCAACAAAAATAATAGCATTTATATAATAGCATTTCAATGATACTGAAATAACAGGAACGACACAAATGATAACACGATTTTCATTTTTAGATGAGGCGAGGTCTAATGATGAGGAATGGCAAAAAAAAAAAATCTCGGGGAACTTCACATTTAAAAAAATTAAAAATATAAATATTCATATATTTCAACATAAATAAACATATAAAATAGTTTAAATAATTTAAATTATGTATTACAAATAAAATTATAGAAATAAAAATATTTAAAATATTTTTAATAATAAATAATATTATATTAATAATACAAATATTAATAATAAAAATAGTAGAAGTAAAAAAATATATGTTTATTAGGAATCTTTTTCCTGAACTCAGATATAGTACATTTGAAGTCTTTATTAAATCAATAAATCTCTGTTTTGCCTCGGGTGTTAAATGGTAATTTTAATACACTTCCTCCGCAGCAGTGATGGTGGATTAGTAATTAATATCTGTTGGGATTTCCCCACACTCTGTCCTTGCTGAACACTCGTGACTCGTTTAGACCTTCAGCAGCAAATTAGACCCGGATTCTGTTGATTTAACAGACAAAAGCATCTATTTATATTCCTCTGAGAATCAAGCTCATTCAGATAAACCATGTTTACCAACTAATATTATCAATGCTGACAAGTAACTAGATTTGAACAAATGTCAAAGTTACTCCGTTAATAACTAGACAAAGCTGACTTTCTGTTGTGTGTGTGATTGAGCGTTCGGCGAGTATGAGACAGAATCAGCTCTGGTATGCTGTAATTTATGCAACCGCTTCTGCTCGCGCCAAAATAAGAATGCGCTAAAAATAACGGCCCTGCTGAGTGTTTGTGTGTGTGCTCTTTAACCCTTCTGCTGCTCTCCAGCAGACTCATCAGGAACTCAACACATCTGTACATTTTAAGAAATATTAGTACTGTCATTTTACACTTAAAAAACATATATATTTATTCATTTTAATTTAATTTGTGTATTATTCCTACAACACTTTATGGTACAATTTGTATTATATTATACGTTACATACATTTTATACAATTATATTATTACATTTTATAATATTTCTTATTTAAAATTTTTTATTTGTTTAATGCCAATAGTCAATACCAACAATATTTTATAGTTAAATTGGTATATAATTACAATATTACTTTTCTGGCCAAACATTAAAATCCTGCAAACAAGCGAAACACAGCAAACATCAAGCACTTTCCTAAAACACCTCAAAATTACAATAATGACTGCAGATGCAAACACATACAGGGTTTCGTTATCTCCCCCTCCCCCAAACTAAATTATGAAAAAAAAAAATTCTTCATTTATAAGTACAATAGTATTTACAATATTAATATATTTATTCTTTTACTTCTTATTTTTTCCCTATATTTTATTTAATAATAATCCTCATCTTAAAAAGTATTATCATAATCATATTGATGAAATAAAGCAAACAATATTTGTTGGTCAAATTGTGCAGCCATGCAATCAAACTTAAAATGCAATTTAATAAAGTGTTCCGCTAAGAAATGTAGGATAATGTCACATGAAGCCATCTCCACTCACCTCCACGGTGCAGGTGTAGTCCGTGCCGTCCAGCAGCTTGACCTTACACTCCATGACCTTCAGTCCCTGAGTCCAGGAGAGTCTGCTGCGCAAAGACTTCTGGGAAATGTAGTCGTCCTCGTGCTGCTGCTGACCAGCTGACCTGACCCCGAGGAAACACAGCAAAGCAGTTCATCAAGCACCGAAGCATCACGCAGGCACCATTAAGAGTTTTACTAATAGTTTGAATTAATTAGTAAATAGTTTGATTGTATTTACATTTACTGCCATATCAGATTCATTAAAAATTAAACTGAACACGCTACATAAATAATAAAGTCATAAATACAGTATAATAAAAACAAACATTTAATAAAACACAAGATTCAAGCAATTCTATAAAATATTCTTCAAAGGGACTTGTGATAAGATTTAAAAATAACTAGTCCTGAAGTCAAACATCTCCCACTAGTTTGTAAATATTCAGTTTTATTTGAATCAAATCAAGTCATTTTGTTGTGCTTCACTATTTATATTCATTTCTTTTTAAGTTTTTATTTATTTTATCTCAACTTTAGTACATCATCTTAAACAAAATAAAAATGAGAAACAGCAACTACTTAAAATAAAACACAGTTTTAAAATATAATTTTTTAATGGTTTTAGGTAACTATAAACACAATGATCTAAATGTATTATTTAAATGTCAGTGTCATTAAAAACTCATTTATTTAAACGTAAAAAAATATTTTATATGAAATAAATGAATAGATTTAATAAACATATAAATTTAGTAAAACTAAAAATATAAAACCTATGATATAAATAGAATAAATACTTCTTTTTATTTAAATTAATTTAATATCCCATTTTCTTAACTGGAGATTATATATATATATATATATATATATATATATATATATATGTGTGTGTGTGTTCCCAAAGAAAATAATTTCATAACAGATCCTCATGACACAGCTGCTATTTTCATCACGCAGGTTTATTTCAGCTCTGAATAGATTTTCATCATTAAATTACGTTACATAATCTCAGCTACCTACTTTCTGGAAAGGTCCTGAAAGTCTCGCTGGGATTATATCATCATGATGTCTGATGTCTGACAGGATTTGAAAGCGGGGACTTTGTTTCGTATCGAAAGTAACAAAGATTATTCTGATTTACTAAGTAATTAATAAAGTAACACATTAATTCAGAAGGAGATATCTGAGCTACCTTTTCAAACAATGAGTTCAGTTGCTCTGTTTCTGATGTAGTGACTGACAGCTCTGGGGTTGCCATGTTGAGAGAAATCAGACTGAACGTGATCTTACTGTCGTCCTAGACTAAACATCTATTTACTCAAAAACACATCTCAGAATCAATATAAACTCATTATAATTTATTATACAAACCTGCAATCAATAAATAAGTTAAATAAGACATATATGATTTATGTATTTAATTACATTTTATTAACCAATGTCTTTACTATTCAGCTTTGATGATCCTCTTAAATCTTAAATAAGCAGAAATGAGCCGTCCTCTACTGTACAGACCGGACTTCAATCGTCTTTCACGTTTGGAAAAATAAAAACCTTTTTAATATCAAAAACAAACAAGCAAGCCCTCCCACGATTTAAAAAGTAACTCAAAAGTAAAATAAAAGTAACACATTACTTTCCATAAAAAGTAATATAATTAGTAACTTTTTTAGGGAGTAACGCAACATTGTAATGCCTTACTTTCCCGTCACTGCTCTCTAGTAGTGATCAATCTGACCCGACTGGCTGCTGATCTGCGACAGAAGAGGATGATGGGATGTATGTGAAGCGCTGTGTGTTGTCTGTCTGCTGCGGTTTGGATTCTGATTCCGAGGCTGGATCTGTCGTCATGGCCAGTCGCACTGAAACGACACGCGAGGATATATCTTTAGACCTTGCACAACTGGACTAGACTGCTTCTAGAGACTGGAACGAGCAGTGTGTTCATGTGGGAATCACACAGGAGTTTATATTTAGCGGGATGTTTACGCTGTATTTCTGAAAGCACAAGAACTTTCCGGGATCACAGCAGGAGTGATGGACGCACGGCTGACATTCAGACAGCAGTTCACAACAACACCACACTGACCCTCTCTTAAAGGGTTTGTGCACCCCAAAATAAAAACTCTGTCCTCATGTTGTTTTCAAACCCATAAGACCGTACGGACTCATTATGACCCATATGGACATCACTAACAAGTATCATGATGTAAAAAAAAATTATATTTAGCAAAAGACTTGCCTGAAGTAAATGTAACGTGATTAAACGTTGTTTACAAGCCAACAATACTTTATATGAGGAGTGAGATGTTCAGTCCTGTTCATACTGTATTAAAACTACTAATGAAAGCTGTAGGAGGATCTGAACTGAGGCGTTTACTGTCGTGCCACTGAAGTATTCCCTGAAAAAATGTAATCATTTGTTCGGTACATGAGCGTCGTACTGAAAATGCTCGGTACCGTTACAACCCTAATATAAACACACTGCCCTTACACTGTATCACTTATACAAAAAATATACCACCCAGCCCTAGCAACCACTCAGAACACCTTAGCAACTGTTGGGCGCCGCTTCCTAAGGGCCTGAAGTGTGAGTGTTTTGTAATCTCTCTTCAGAGTGATGGAAACCATCAGCAGATGCTGGAAAATCACAGGAATAACACCACTGCGCTCTGTCAGACTCAATCCCTGAACTTTACCAGCCCGGTGAAGAAATGTAGGTCAAACCGAGCGAACGGCCCCTCCAGATCCGCTCAAACATCACAGAACGAACAGAGCCGCTGATGCTTCTGTTCTCTGAGAAACGGAGGAAACACTCGTCATTAATGAGGAGCTACAGCAGCTGTGCTGCTATTACAATGAAAATCAGTCTGGAACCGCAATCATGTGCGCTCCAACACAGACGGCTAAAAATAGCTGCGGCACTGAAGAAAAACATTAAAAGACAAACGACCGAGCGCATGCTGACTGAAAAATGAAGGCATTTGAATTTAAGAAACGCAAGAGACAGAACTAAACACTAAAGCGATCTTACTCATCTTGACTGATCCAGTTCAGTGTTTTATGCCACTAAGTAATGTGAAACCGTTCTGAATGCTGATGATAACCGCTTGTTTTCCTTATATTTGAAAGATAACATAATATTACCATTATTACACAATAACGCTCTCGTAACATGAACACAGAAGGGCAGCTTATACTCACTTTAGGCATCAATAAAGTGCATCCCTATCTCCGATCAGAAACACACTGAGCTGTGAAATACACTCGTTTGTCAAGTCTTTACACCAAACCCTGTCTAAACAGAAGATCCTGGAGACCAATGACCTGTCCTGAAACCCATTAACTAGGCACAGATGGGTTAAACCCTCTTAAAGGCTTAAACCTCCACCCCATCAAAAAAGGCAGTCTGAGCCGTCTGTGACCAGATAACACAGAGTTCATGAACAAGTTTGTGATAATCCCTTTATTATTAAGCTTCAGGAGAATAACTGACTGCATGCAACACATAACGAGCACACTCCACGCACCTGATCAAAAATACAGCGGCTGTGTGAAATATTGTCACCGATTTCTAGCTGAATCTCTGTTAAAATGCTATTTATTTCTGTGATCAAAGCTGCATGTTTAGAGTATCGTTACTCAGTTGTGCTGCCCAATATTTTTATGGACATTGTCATACGTCTTTATTTTCAGGATTCAATCACAGTTGAATAGAAAGTTTAAAAGAACAGCATTTAGTTGAAAGAGAAAATATAAAAATCTTTACTCTCACTTTTGATCAATAGAATAATTAAGAAAAGTAAAGACTAAATAAAAAATACAAATCTTACTCCAAACGTTTCCACAAAAGTATTGTGCAGCACGACTCATTTCTGAAGATCATGTGACACTGAAGACTGGAGTAATGATGCCGAACATCACAGAAATACACAGATACACACAGAAAACACGTGATTTAAAATGTATTTGTATTTACTGTATTTTTTTCAAATAAATGCAGCCTTGATGAGCAGAAAAGTCTTCTTTCGTGCATTTTTCAAACATCTGAACGCAAATTATAAACGTACAAACAGTCTCCAGAACATGACTGGCCTAGCAGTTAAAGGTTTGTTCTAGTAATCAGAAGGTTGAAGGTCGGATCATAAAAGCAGCATTAAGTTGGAAACCTACTTTAACCTGCAATAAACATGCTGCAAATCAAGTTACACGACCAATCTTTGAACAAACTTTGAACACACACACACAGTCCTCTGTCTCTGGATCAATACATTACATTGATTTACAATCAACTACATTCTACGAGTGCATGCAGAAGAAACATGATCCAAACACTAGAAGCATGCAGTGTTACTGTACTAGAGCGTAAACAAGGTCTAACACCAAGCAGTATGTACTGTAATAAAGCAACAAATAACTCAATAAGGATGACCATATATATTCAAATATATGTAAAACGGTGAACAAATGTCGCAGGAAAAGCTACAAGTTGTTCACACCAAGGTCGATATCTATTATTAATATTATAACGTTTTAATAACCCAATTTTTGTATATAGCGCTTTTTGCTATATATCAGCTTTACAGGAAATTAAGTTTATACAAAATATTTCATATATTGTAGAAATGTTATATATTTAACTCTAGTTGTTGTTTTAATTCTACAAGAACTAAATTGGGAAACACTTTTATTCTCCCAGCTGATTAAAGATAAAAACATGGCAGCCGATCCGATACATTGTACGGTTTAAAATGATCAATGTTTCTTTTATGCCAAAATTTATTAGGATATTAAGTAAAGATTATATTCCATTAAGACTTCATTTTTGATTAGCAATATTCATTAGTAAATACTTCATTTAGGCAACTTCATCTTGTTTTTTGCACAAACAGATTCCTAACAAACCATATATCAATGACAAGCTTATTTATTCAGCTTTCAGATCAGAAAAGCTGACTGTTTTTTTTTTTGGACTGGTTTTGTGGTTTCTAGTACATAAAACTTTACTTCATTAAGTGAATTATTTATTACTTTATTTGTGAAATGTACTATCAATATCTGGGCAATTTCCCTTCAGTGCATTTACAAATAAAGAAATGAACTGAATTGTGAACAGCATGCCGTCAGAGGATGAATCCGAATTCATTTCACAGCGACACCTCTTTCACATCAAGCCCAGTGTTTGGTTAAGGTTAACTATCCAGCGTTTTGCGTTTGACAAATCAGGCTTATTTAAAAAGTGCCCTCATGAAACATCTGCAACGACGTTAATATGCCGAGCTACTGTATGTGTTTTATACTGAACGTGCAGATGTTTCGCAGCTACGCCTTTTAAACATAACCTAACGCAGACTAGTTTCATCCGAAACGTTCCGTGTATCTGTAGGTAAGCATGTCAATCAAACGCGTTTATAAACGCTAGAAAACAAACACAGAGCGGAGAACGTTACCGTACGTTAGGCTCCTCGGGATCTGCGTTCCTCCCTCAACGACGGCACTGGCGGGAGCGCGCGCGCAGCGGGCGGAGGATTCAAACTCACGTCACCGACGGCACGCAGTGTACGTAACAGCTGAGCGCGCGAGGTCAGGCGAACAGCTGTGACGCACGAGGAATGACGCAAAATAACATAAAAAATCTACCGAGCAGAGCTGTAATACGTTTTCAATGAAAAAATATTGAATTATTTGGAACATTTCATATACTTAAAATGAGTACAAATATTATTATCATGCAATTAATAAATTATTTAACGGCTAACACGATTTTACTAATATTATACTAATAATAGTTTTTGCTTGCCTCTCTTAAATGTACTAGAATTGTTTATTACCTAAAGATCTAAAGTTGATGGACTATAACAAATGTAAAACCCTGAAATGTGCTCTCTCTGTTTATTTATAGTTTGTTTGTTCTCAATAATTTTTTTATTTATTTATTTATCACGTTTTATTTGTTTAAATTGAATTTGGGTGAATTCCACCATAGACAGAATTGTACACAAAGGCAATAGATTAAACCATGTTTTATGACAGGACTGTTTCTCGACTCTCTTAAAAGGTACTGATGACAAACATCCAGATGCTTTTTATTTGCCAAAGATTTAATAGAAATGTAAAAACCTGTATAGGCTACTGCCTCAATTTATCATTTTATATATCGTTTTTTTTAAACTTATTTTACAAGTATTTTAATCTCATTCATTTATTTTAATTTTAATATTTGTAAACTCCACAGATAACATGTCGTGTTGCTTATCTGTACTGTATATTCTCTGGGTTGGGTCGATTTTAAAATGATCAAAACAGATGAATTATTATGATTTTACATTCTACAATTACCAAACAGCCAAAGAGCGAAATAAAATATCCAAGCAATATGAAGCTATTTGCACTATTTTTGTGCTTCATTGTCTATATATTGGATGTTTTTAAAATGCAGTAGGATCTGTTTGTTAGTCAAGACAGTGTATTAATACGTCCTGTGGTCACTGTATATACACTAAACACACTCTCACACACAGCACTGAAGCTGTTTTAAAGCATTCTTCAGGGCCTCACACAAACCTCGGGCCCCTATAGAGCGAGTGTCTCTAATGGCAGAGAAGGTCTGCGGCGCTGGCTCCGTTCCTCTGCTTTTAACAGACGGAGGCTCCCTGGGTGGAGCGGTTTCAGATTTAAAGGCATCTAAAAGATTTTGTCAAGTATTAACATGCTAAACTCGAAGACACCGACACATTTGCTCATTGCAGTGGCTAATTGTATTTTTCTCAATAAGATAATCGATAGCAATAAAAGGAGTTTAACCCTACACAGTGTTTGATATCAGTGTGAAGTTAAAACGGCTTGTTCCTGGTCTTACTGCGAACGATTCAGCTCTGTATGATCCTCAAAAACACTCTGACTTTAAACAGCAGGTCATTTAACAACTACTTTCACTTGCCACTCAAGTAACGCTTATCATGAGTTTGAAGTTACATAAAGTCAAAGAATGCTGCTGAATCAAAGAAGAACTACTATAATCTTATAAACGGAAAGAGACTGTAACGTACTAACTACAGAACAAACCAGAGAACAGAAGAGTTAGAAAATAGAGGATCTGCATTTAGAAAATGTCTGATACACAAAAAGAGAATTAAATCCTGAAAGACAGAAACGGATGCAGAAACACACTCATCCTGATCTCGTATGGCCCGGGGATGAGCACACTTACATGCAACAGCTCGTCACTCCCCAAAACCACTGAAGAATAACGACTTACAAGAACAGAAACAGAAAGAACATCTGCTCCAGTGATTTACTGCCACTGCACCTTCACTGCAGCAGTTTTAGCTGAATGATGTCACACACACACACACACACACTCACACACACACTCATGTAGTGTCTCCATGTTCTTGGGTCTCTTCATAGGTGTAATGGTGTTTCTACTGTACAGACTGTATGTGGTATTGTCCTACACCTAAACCTACCCCTTACAGGAAACTACACACTCTTTTAGATTCTCCAAAAACAACATTTACTATGTTTTATAAGTGTTTTTTTTTTAAGCGGGGACATGGGGTAAGTTCTGAAAAGTCGCCTTCTCCTTGAAATACCTGTCATACTAAGTCATTAACGCGCACACCCTAACACACACACACACATACACGTGTCTGTAACGGATGGCAGCGCTCCAGCTCCAGATAAAAGACGAGTTCACACTCGCTGGAAATCAATTCCTCCCTCACCTTGAGCTGCAGGACTCTTACTCTTTCTGTCTTTCATGTCTCTTTCTGTTTCTATTTAATCAACAAAACTGACTATTTGCGTGATATAATAATAATAAAAATCAACTAATAAACATGGCACTGTATGCCACAATTATTGTTCGCTTTTTTACATATTATTTTTGTTCCTCATTATGTATGTAAACATTTTGAACATTATTTATTTCCGTATCCTAAAACAAAAAAATAAATAAATAAAAAGGAAAACCAACACATTAATGAGAAATGATTTCCATTATTTTCAAGACAATTAAACAAAGCAAAAATATCTTAAAGCTGTAAAACAATATATAAATTATTTTTAATCTACATTTAAACATTTAAAACTGTAAATGATAAGTATTGTTGGCTCTTCAAATAGCTTCTGTTTATCTTTTGTAAGTCGCTTTGGATAAAAGTATCTGATTAATGCATAAATATAATTCATGATCATGGTTTTATTGTAAACAATTCAATGCACATTGTTCATCCTGCATCGATATTAAAGCAATAATCTCATTCATTCATTCATTCATTCAGGTCCAGTTCATAATAATGAAACATGCATGCAAATTAAGCAATTAAATAAAATACGTCTCTGTTCTGATGTCCATGAAAGGGACTCTTGTGCAAGAAAATGTGGCTCATATTACATGAAAATTAAGGGTATAATATAGCTATAAATTCACAAATATCTCGACTCCTTCAGTATAGTTAGGAGCGTCTAGCTGAACTTCTGTAAATCATGAGCAGCTTAAACTGGAATCAAAGAAGTTTCTCAAACTCTGAATGACACACAACATCCAGTGGTTATGTATTATTACTCGAACCGGTTTCAGAAGCACAATGACCTCGTACACGCTCCTCATACTGCATGACAAACGCTTTTAGATGCTGAATAAGCAAAAAAAACTACATACAGTGGTAAGACACTAATGACGGTGTCAAAAATCCTGAATAAACGGCCAGTTAGTTATGAAGACTCAGGAAGAATCAAACAGATCTAACCTGAACCTAGCAATCAGCATAAAAAAAAAATTATTTTCAGTTAGGTTTGATCTCATGCCATTAGAAAATTAATGAGGAGGACCCAAAGACTGTCAAAGAACATTTTAACACAAAACTGATATAAAGCAAAATTAACAAATATATGCTTCTACATTTCTTATACTGTAAAAAATTATTTTACAAAATATGATATATATATATATATATATATATATATATATAAAATAAAATAAACTATATTAAAA
>JAUMHG010000021.1:3527095-3542121 GCA_032359395.1 Enteromius anoplus
AAAAGTGTCACAGACACACACGCCAGGCTCCACCCTTACACATTCACATGCTCACTTTCTGAGCACATGCACCTGTCACCGCCACCTGGATTCAGTCATCACCACTATCACCCACAGTATAAAACCACACAGCATTCACCGTCCAAGCTCATTCCTCACTAATGGACTCTAAATAGGTAAAAAACTCAAACTGACGTCAAATCCCAAATCAGTTATTGATGTCAAAAAACAGGTCAAAAATCAAAGTTAAATTGACGTCAAAAACATGATGTCAATTTGACATCCACACATTGATGTCCTTCCTATTCTACACCACCGAATAACAACGCAACAGTAAGAAATGTAAGCATTTTTTATTTATCAAGCAACAATTAAATTGAATTGTAAATTTAAAAACAAGGACTTTTAAAAAACAAACAAATTATGATAATAATAATAAATTAAACTTTCCAGCATTCATTCTCAAATTTGTGGCAATTTGTACAGAATTAGCATTCAATATTGTATCACGATGTGTCAATATAGTACGATGTATATTGAGTAATTGTTTTTTTTTACACATATTATTTGCAACATTCGTTCCATTAACATTTTATCACATAAATTAGGTAATTTCACTTTTTCCTAAATTAGCACTGCACATTTAATTTTAAATGTACACCCTTTCTTGAGAATCACAATCAACAACAAAGCATGTCAACTCCGATTTTATTATATTCTATTGAGGCAGGTTAAATGCATTAAACTGTAAAGCGTAATACACTGCATTCAAAAACTCACCACACAGACATCATATAGCTTTGACAATCAATGTATCTGGTCACATCACAGAGTACATATTACACTGAATATTAGGATCTATCTTCAATGGCAGCAAACTCCTATTTAAGACAAAATAATCCTTACATTCAACTCGACCGCCTCGCCGAGCGACAAGAACTTTTTGAGGAGCAGATTGCGGAAATCCGGCTCGAGGCAGCTCACCATGTCCCGACCCCAGAGTTGCAGCCGCTCGCCTAATTCCAAAGTTAACAGCAGCAGATGATGTGTAATGTTATCTGCAAATGTTTGAAGCAACGCCGCCACAGAGAGGGGGCCTCGGGATGTCTGGGCAGCGGTGCTGGCTCCTCTGCTCACAGGAGAAGCGCAGCAAGCGTATTTCTCCCACCCCGCTGACGATCATGGCGATTATGAGGCATTAGAAAGAGAAATACTTTCCCGACTGGAAACACTTTCATGAATGGGAGTTTAAGCCCTGTCAGCCAGCCCGCTCCCAGGCCGCCGATTTAATGAGACTCGCTGAACATTGGTTGTTGGAGGATGAGCCCACACCGAGACAGGTAGCGGAGCGCGTGGTGGTCGACTAGCTTCTCCGCTCATTGCCCAGAGCGATGCGGCAAGCGGCTGGAATGAGGGGACCCAGGACGCTGCAAAATCTTGTGGATGCCATCGAGCTGGCGGACGCAGCCTACCACCGGGAGGCGGGAGAGAGAGTGCCGTCTTTTCCCCAAAGGGTGGTCCAGGAGCAGCGCACGCCGGAGGGTATCCAGCAACCAATGCAGCACCTGTCTAGGCCCCAAGATGAGCTGATGCCGACGGATCCGCCTGCCCCGTCAACGAAAGCTTGGATGGCAGGATGTGTGGTACATCAACGAGTGCAACAAAAGGGCCCCTGGACGAGGATTGAAGTGCAAGTCCGGAACTACTCTGCCGTACTGGACTCTGGCAGCGCAATTATGCTGGGGCAGCCTGATGTAATTGGCCCCCGGCATACTCTCAGCTGTACATGGAGACACAAAACAGGTTACTTCCTTCCTCGTCTCCTTAAGAAAAGGGGGGAAAACCTGGAAGTTAGAAGTGGGAACTATGGGCCACCTACCTGTGCCGTTCATGCTAGGACGAGGATTCGACGAAGCCCTCGCCTTAGCCACACAGCCGGCCCGACCTCATCGTAGACCCAGCCGGCCATCGCGAGGTGCCCAACCCCGGCCAGCATTCCACACCACTGACAGCGGGAGAGATGGTGAGTCTCCCTCTCAAAATACTAACCTTTTTCATGATGTATTTCAACAGGTGATGGGAGGGGGCTCATTTGGGGTGGCCCAAAGAAGACGATCATCTCAAACACTGCTGGGCCCAAGTGAGAATTATGGAGGGCCAGGAGATCCACCCCACACCCCATCCTCTCCCGCATTTCATCGTCCAGAACGGGTTGTTGTATTGTGTCGCTGAGCGAAGGGGTGAGGTAAAACGGTTACTGGTAGTGCCCAAGTGTAAAACTGAAACTGTTCTTGAGTTGGCTCTCTCTCACCCGCTGGCAGGTCATCTAGGGGCCCAGATTACAATTTCAAATACAATCGTTTCCACTGGCCAGGAATGGATGCAGAGGTGAAGAGGTTTTGCCAGGCCTGCCCTACCTGCCAGCGGACGTCTCCACGGAAACCTCCTCCCAGCCCGCTCATTCCTTTGCCCATCATTGGGATGCTCTTTGAGCGGATTGGGATGGACCTCGTAGGGCTGCTGCCAAAGTCTGGTTGGGGACATGAACACACCCTGGTAATCGTTGGTTACGCCACCCGGTACCCTGAAGCAATTCCCCTGAGGAAGGCCACCTCCAAGGCCGTAGCCCAAGAGTTGTTCCTGCCGGCAAGCCGGGTTGCCTTACCCACCGAAATACTGACCAATCTGGGAACCCCATTCAATGTCCCAGCTAATGGCTGACCTCTGCCGGCTGCTGAAGGTAAAACAACTAAAGACCTCTGTTTATCATCCTCAGACCGACGGGCTCGTCGAGAGGTTCAACCAGACCCTGAAACAGATGCTGAGACGGGTGGCATCTGAGGATAAGAAGGATTGGAACCGACTCTTACCGTACGTCCTCTTCGGCATCCGGGAAGTACCACAGGCCTCCACGGGCTTTACGCCATTCGAGCTCCTTTTCGGACACCAGCCTAGAAGTCTTATCAACGTTGCCCGAGATGCCTGGGAGCAGCAGCCGCCAGCCCATCGCACAGTGGTTGAGCACGTGACTGAGGTGAGGGAAAGGATCGACCGGGTCATGCCATAGAGACCTGCAGATTCAATGATGTGTGTCTTGTGATTCTAGCATAAGCATAGCCAGAGTTATGAATAAAATGCTTCTGTCCAAAATGTAAACCTGGGACAGAAACCTGTCCAAAACCCAACGCACCGAGTGCGGCACGGGACAAGATTTGATGGGTGAATGCGGGCGCGGGCGGTAAGGTCCTCATGTTAGTGCGGGTTGCAGGAGAAAATAATTATTCGCGGAACTCCAGAAAGATGGATTTATCTTAACGAGGCACAATGTCTGAAGAGCATGACACAGATGGATGCTAAGTTGTACTTGTTTTTTCCTACATTGCTGAAGGAATAACGTTAAAAAGGCTAACACACGTTCTGAAGCAGTATTAGGCCAAATGCTTTTCTGTTTGACCAGTTCAGAAATCGACATTCATTATTATTTAGTTTCATTGCAAAATTATCAGCCTATTTATGTTCTGATAAGCTCCTCGTTTGTGTCCAGCCCTTCAAAACATTGACACAAGACCAATTCATCCAGTGAACGCCACATGGGAAGACCTGACCAACCAAATCCACCAAGCGGCGAGCCAAGTCCTTGGAATGACAAAGCCTGGAAATCGCTTCATCGACAAGCAAACTTGATGGTGGAACGAAGATTGGCAGAAAATCATCAAAGAGAAGAAAACGGCCTTCAGGAAATGGCGCCAATCTCAAGATTGAGAAGATCTCCAAAGATACAAGGCCCTCAAACTGGCAGCAAAGTGAGCAGTGGCTCAGGCGAACACTTCACACTATGACCAACTCTACAAGGAGTTGGACACTCCAGAAGGTGCAAATAAGATCTATCGCTTAACCAAGAATCGATATTGCACAACGCAGGATATTGAAGGATATGAAGGAGGATATGAAGTCAAGCACGTCAAGGGCGCTAACCATCAGTTCTTGCGAGACCCAACCGCCATCCTCGTGCGTGTGAACGAATACTTGTCGACAATCTACAATAAAGAATTTCTTCACCCGCCAATATGAAGTGCCGACCCCGTCCCAGGACCGGTGCAACCGATCACCACTGTAGAAGTTGAATGTGCCATCAAGAAAATAAAGAATGGAAAAGCCACTGGACCTGACGACATCCCAGCTGAAGTATGGAAGCTCCTGTGCCAACACGGAGCCCAAATTCTCACCACCCTCTTTAATCACATTGTCCACAAGGGATGACCACAAGCACCACAGTGCCTGTCTGGAGGAACAATGGTGATGCCCACGAGTGCTCCAACTATCGGCCAATTCGACTTCTGTGCCACGCCCTGAAGATCTTCAAGCGAGTCCTTGACGCCCGCCTACGACAGATCGACACTATCACACCAAACCAATGTGACTTTGTTAAAGGCAGCACAACTGATGCCATACATGCAGCGCGACTCCTCATCGAGAAACACAGAGAGAAAAACAAACCAGTACATCTGACTTTCCTGGATTTGGAAAAGGCTTTCGACAGGGTGCATCACAAGCTCATCTGGCATGCCTTACGAACACATGATGTGAGCCAGTCTCGACTGTCGAGCAGCTACCCATGGGTGATCTGTTGCGGGCGCATTATGAAGAAGGTTCCGCTATAAGTCATCAGTTGGACGTTGAGAGATCTGTTCATCATCCTAGCCAGTAGCTCATTCAGGATATCACAGCCCATATGAGTGTGATTCATTCAGCAGTGGTGCTGCATCACCCACATTCCAAGTAGATGTACAAGCCAGAGCTATGTCACCTCCTGTGGTCAGACCAAAAGCTACTGCTTTCTCATCTGTCCCGCTGCTACAGTTAGGCCAGTCATCTTCAGCTCAGACAGCCCAAATCAATGTCACGCAGCAATCAGCTTTGTGGAATGTGGCACAATCCAACCCACCTGCTGCATATGGTACGACTCTGCCATATCATGGGGTTCCCCCTTATCTTTTCCACATGCGATGCTGCCGCAACCAGTGATGTTCAGCACAGCAGATCCTGCATGCCATCTTACCTCATCACTGCCACGTACTGTTACGTGAAGCTGCCTTTGACCACTACAGCATACAGGCCTCTTGTGCCCCCTGTATATCAGCAACAAGTTCGCATGCCCAGCCAATCCACACAGCCTTAGGAGTACTGAGAAGCGCCTGAGAAGAGATGCCGAGAGGGCTAAGGTGTACAAAGCTGAAGTACAGAAACTCCTCGATGCAGGGTATGTCGTCAGGGTACCACCAGAAAGCCAGCGGTTAGTTGACGAGTCTTGGTTCATACCACAACACCTTGTGCAACAAAACGGCAAGTACTGGTCTTTAATTGTTCCTTCGCATACCGGGGTGTCTCCCTTAACCAGCGGTTGCTTCCAGGTCCTACACTTGGAGCCTCACTGCTAGGAGTTCTCCTCTGGTTTCGGCAGACCAGAACCAGGGATTGGGATGATCCGAACCTCCCAGCAGACTTGCTGGAGAAGTGGAACGTTTGGGAGAAGGAGTTGCCTGACCTTTGTAAACTCAAGCTTCCTAGGTGTTACCTTCCTGCTGATTTTAATATAGAAATTCAAGATTGAGTGAAAAGAGAGTGTGCAGGATGTGTGGGGTCTTTAATGATGTTCTCTGCCCACCTTCTGGACCTGCTAGAGTACAAGTCCCGGAGAGAGGGCAGGGGGGCACCAGTGATCTTTTCAGCTGCCTTGACTGTGCGCTGAAGTCTGCTTTTGTCTTGTTGCTGATACAAACCAGATGGATGGATGGATGAGCAGAGGATGGATTCAATGGTGGTTTTGTAGAAGATGACCAACATCCTTTACATCCTCTGCTGTGCTTTTTTGAGGAACCTCCCACCTGTATGCAGACTCATCGCCATCCCGGATGAGCCCAATGACAGTGGTGTCATCTGCAAACTTTAGGAGTTTTACAGTTGGGTTCATAGAGGTGCAATCATTTGTGCAGAGGGAGAACAGCAGTGAGGAAAGTATGCACCCCTGCGGTGCACCAGTGCTGATTGTCATTGATGCAGATGTGGTATTTCTCAGGCGCACATGCAGACTCCTGTTTGTCAGGAAGCTGGAGATCCACTGATATATAGCAGGAGAGACAGTGAGCTGAGAGAGTTTGGCAGTGAGGATTTTTGATATGATGGTGTGAAACAACGAGCTGAAGTCCACAAACAGTATCCTGTCATAGGTCCCTGGCTGGTCAAGAAGTGCAGCCCCATGTTAACTGCATCATCCACTGTGCCTGTGCCTGAAACTGTTCAGGTCATTAGCAACGCCATTGTTGTCCTCAACGATGGTGGGAGGTCTCTTGTAGTTGGTAATGTTCTGCAAACCTGGCCAAAAAGCTGTAGTATCGTTGCTACTGAATTGATCCTCCAACTTTGCTGCCTTCGCCCGTCGCAGCTGACCCAGTTTTGTTGTAAACCATGGTTTACAGTTATTGAATATGCTGAATATTTTTGTTGGCACACAAACTCCTTCACAGAAGCTGATGTATGATGTCACAGAGTCTGTAAGCTCATCAAGATCAGCTGTGGCGTCTTCAAACACACTCCAGTCAGTACAGTCAAAGCAGTCCTGCAGCTCTTCCTTAGCTTCCATTGTCTATTTATTTACTGTTTTGGTCACAGGCTTTGCAGATTTTAGTTTTTGCTTATTGGTGGGAATGAGATGAATCAAGTAATGGTCAGAGCACCTGAGAGCCACACGGGGGACACAGGGATAAGCCCCTTTAAGAACTGTGTATCAGTGATCCAGTGCTTTGTTGTCTCTAGTGGTACATTCAATGTGCTGCCTGTATTTTGGTAGTTCTTGGTTTAGTTTAGCTCTGTTAAAATCACCTTTAATAAAGAGCACCGAATCTGGATACTTTTGTTCTGTAGAGTTTATTTGATGGGCGAGAGTTTGCAGTGCGTCACTTACGACAGCTTGTGGATGTATGTACACTCCGACAAGAACAAATAAAGATATTTCTTGCGCTGAATAGAACGGCTTACAGTTCAGAAAAAGTAATTTTAAGTTCAGGCTGCAGTGTTTACTTAGCACTGTGACATCTGTGCACCAACCTTCGTTTATGTAGAAGCAAATTCCACCTCCTTTCGACTTACCTGTTAACTCCTTTAGACGGTCAGCGCAATGTAAACAAAAGCCAGGCAGATGTGATACATTTTCCGGGGTGAGTTCACTAAGCCAGGTTTCAGTGAAGCATAGTGCAGCAGAGCATGCAAAGTCCTTGTTTGTCTTGTTCAGAAGAACAAGTTCATCCATTTTGTTGGAAAGGGACTGAACATTCGCCAAGTGTATCGCTAGAAGAGGCATGCGTAACCCCCGCTGCCGAAGTCGCACAAGCGCACCGGCACGCTTCCCTCTTCTCTTACTCCTGTTTCTCCAACAGGTAACTGTTCCTCCGGTCAGAACATTCAATAAATGTATTGCATCGACGAGGTTATATGGAATTTTGTCTGAAGTTTGTTCTCTGATAGACAGCAGTTCCTCTCTGCTAAAACGAATCAGGTTTGCATCACTAGTTTCCACGAAAATAGACAAAAACAACACAAATAAGAGAGGGCGATGTACCGAGGCTACCATTCGCGGCACCATCTTGTTTAAAAATATAAACAAGAAAAAAAACAGAAAGAAATGCCTGCATGAGGGAGAGGAAGACAAGTACCAGGACAATTGAGAGGAGTGGGGCAAGGTAGAACGAGAGGAGTTAGAATGCGTGGTGGCGCTCAAAGCAGGACCAGAGCTAGGGTTACTGATCAAAAAAGAGCTACTATCATTGACCATGTCATAAACCACGGGCTATCATACAGAGATACGAGGTGAACGAGTGAACGAGTACGAGTGAACTGGTGAACGAGTACAGACAAATCTCAGCTGGGACACAGTGGCATCCATTGTCCATATTTTCAGAGAAACTAACAGGTAGAATATTGGTTCTCCTATAGCACAGTGTACAGTAAATAATTTGACCCTTTACTGTATTAGAGTGGCTGTATGCCTTCAGTCTCTAATATGTAACTGTATTTTGTCCTTGTATTTTTTCCCCCATAAACTGTAAATTTCATAAAGCTACTCTGATATGGTCATTCATTTTTTTGTATTGAATTTCTGCATCAAAAGAAACAGAATGCATGCATTTCCTAAACCCAATAAATCACAATTTAGAAAGGCTTTTTTTAAATTTTATTTTATAGTATTTGTGTATGTGTGTGTATTTGAGTGTGTGTGAGTGTGTGTCTGTGTGTATAGTGTATGTGCACCTGGTATTTATCACCTTATGGGGACCAATTGTCTCCACAAAGATAGGAATAGCAGTAAATGTTGAGCTTGTGGGGACATTTTTTAGGTCTCCATGAGGAAACAAGCTTATAAAGTTTTAACTTATAACTGTTTTGTTTAACTTATAAGTGTTTTGAGAATCTAAAAGTGTTTGTAGTTTCCTGTAAGGGGTAGGTTTAGGTGTAGGGTCAGTGTAGGACAATACCACATACAGTCTGTACAGTAGAAACACCATTACACCTATGGAGAGACCACATAAAACATGGAAACACACTAGACACACACACATACACGTTGAGTGTGTGTGTGTGTGTGTGTGTTTCAGACTCAGGGAAGTCTAGACTCAGTAAATGAGTTCTGGGATGCAGCAGGTCCCTGGCGTCTGTCTCATGGCAGTGTGTAATTGTGTTCATCGGCGCGATGCTTCACACCTGTTCCTCATAATTAAGTTCACATATCGAAGCAGGCCAAAAAGTTAGATTTCATTATTCTTCTGTATCTAGGGCGATGTATGATCAGCTGGTGATCTTCCAGCACATTATGAACGCTTCTGTGTACTTTCTCTGCTCAAACGTGAATAATTGAACTGCTTCTGTCTCACACAGGTCATGTGACGCAGCATTAGTGACAGAACCTCTGATCACATGACTTGACTAATTAAACTAGCCAGGGCAATCTCTCCTTCACCTGAACACACACACACACATGTGCTTGTATTTCTGTGGATTGGGGTCGGTCTGTAATGACGGATGCTGTGGAGAGCAGAAGTTCTCATGTTATCCATCAAGAAGAAGTCACCCAGAGCTGATAAACCCAGATGAACATCATCTCAACATCACAATAATGAGTCATTCCAGATAGAAGAGTTGTTCAAATGGTTTAAACTGATTTAAACCTCAATATTATGATGATTCACTTAACCTTCATGTCAAAACTCTTACTGTGTGTGTGTGTTTGATTTTGCTGCCCTGGAAGATAAATAGAAATTCATTTTATTAAAAAAGACACTCCGAAAGAAAGAAAGATAGAGAGATATATGTCTTATTGATTTTTTTTTCATATCTAAATAGTTTTTTTATTGTTTGTGTTATGTTTTTTTTTTATATTTTACATAAATTTTATATAACCTTTTTTTGTCAATTTTATTATATATTGTTTAAACGTCCATTACATTTTTATTATTTGTCAGAATTCTTTTAGATTGTATGTTTTTATTTTGGTTTCAGTTAAAAGTTTAATAATTTAGCTATTTTTATAAGGGCCCGAGCCACTTTGCTAGGGGTGCCCAACCGTGCTCCTGGAGATCAACTGTCCTACAAAGTTTAGCTCCAACTCTAATCAAAATAAATTAAGCTAAACTTTGCTGGACAGTCGATTGGTAGGAGCAGGGTTGGGCACCACTGCACAAGGGAGAGAATGTTTTTATTTTTCCCTCGACTATTCGGGGCCTTTTGGGGACATTAACATGCTCAAAAACTCTTGAAAATTGGCACACACGTTGGAATCTGTGGTCATCAGGACACTGCAGAGGCTGGGACCCAGGCATGACACAGGGGCTCTACACAGGGGTTCTCCCTGAAACGCAGCCAGAAAACAAGATGTATAGCTCACAGATACTTGCACATACTCATAAGAAAACTCAGTACACATACTGTATAGATCTCACTGAGCCAAACATTTCGCGCTGACAGTCCGGGCTCCGCCCAACAGGAAGTCAGGGATTCAGGGCTTATTAAAAAGTGCAGCTGTCATACAGTATCTGACCAACCTCATCACAATCATCTCCTGCATCCAGAGCCATGCTTCCATCAATTAAACAGATTTCAATAGAGTTCAGCCACTCTTAATTATTTACCTGTTCTGCATCTGTGTGAAGACTATATTTAGAGTTTCTAGGACACAAGAATGAGCAGAATGAACACACACACACACACACTCAGAGCTCTTATATAATTAAAGCAATCTCAGACACACATCTTTCCCAGCAATCAGAAAGTTGAATAAACACGTTGTGTTCGGGTCATTTTGACTCAATCTACCCGTTATCCATTCCGGAAAATAAACCAATGAAGGAATATATTCAAGAAGCTCTTAATCAAGGTCACTCTACGTCCCCTGCTGCATCAAGCTTCTTCTTCGTCACCAAAAAGGATGGTGGATTGCGTCCATGCATCGATTACAAGCACTCAGCCAGGTAACAGTATTATTTAAATATCCGCTTCCACTCGTCCCCGGAGCCCTAGAGAAGTTACGTGGTGCCAAGATCTTCACCGAGCTAGACTTAAGGAGTGTGTATAACCTCATAAGAATTCGCGAAGGGGACGAGTGGAAGACAGCCTTCATTACCCCAACTGGCCACAATGAATATCTCGTTATGCCGTATGGATTAGTAAACGCACCCTCAATATTACAAAAATTCATGCACAAGATTTTCCGAGACTACCTCCATCAATTTCTAATTATTTACATAGATAATATTCTGATTTACTCCTACAACAGCCACAAACACCGTCAGCATGTCAAAAAATTAACCAGCCGTTTACAAGAGCACCAACTGTTTTTCAAAGCAGAAAAGTGCTCGTTTCCATCAGCCTCCGATGCAGTTTCTGGGGTACCATATTGACCACACTGCTGTCAAGATGGATAAAGGGAAAGTAGATGCAATCACTCACGTGCCAACAACTTCCACTGTTAAGGATCTCAAAAGTTTTCTAGGATTCGCCAACTTTTATAAACGTTTCATTGACGGATATAGTACCATTGGCAGCCCTCTCACCTCTTTGCTTAAAGGATAACCTAAAACCCTACCCTGGACCGCAGAAGCTGCCTGTGCTTTCCAAGACCTCAAGACCGCCTTCTCCACTGCACCCATTCTCTTCCATCCCAATCCTCAGTTACCATTTATAGTGGAAGTGGATACATCCACCACCGACATAGGAGCCGTGCTATCCCAGCAGCAAGGGAACCCACCTCCTTGTGCATATTTCTCCAGGAAGCTCAGTCCGGCGGAAAGAAATTACAACATTGGGAACCGGGAACTGCTGGCGTTGGAAGAATGGCGACATTGGCTGGTAATTGTACCAATTACAAAAATTTACAATGCTTACGTAAAGCCAAACGGTTGAATCCACGACAAGCCAGGTGGGCACTCTTCTTTAACAGATTCAAATTCACAATATCCTACTGACCGGGACCCAAGAATGTACACGTTGGCGTGCAGTCTCGACTTTAGGCCTCTGAGGAGGACCCAGATATCACAGAACCCATCATGCCCGAGAATCTCATTGTAAATCCCATCCAATGGGTCACCCCTCCAGCTGCCACCGAGCCAGCTCCCGAGACTGTCCACCACATCTCTGCTTTGTCTCCCAAGCAGATCGTCTACCACTCATCCATTTCGATTTTCTAAATTCTGCTGTTTACAACCTCTTAAGGGTCTCCCCACAGCCTGGGAAACAGCAAGACTACTCTTCGATCACGTCTTCTGATACCATGGACTCCCTGAAGACATAGTCTCAGACAAGGGACCCCAATTCATATCATGGGTATGGAAATGATTCTTCCGTCTCCGTCTTCAGTTTCCAACTCAGAACAAAATCCATCCAACCTTTAACGTGTCCTTATTGAAACCACTTCATGACTCCCTTCTTGTCTCCACAGAGCCTAGCAGTGAAGAAGAACCCCCCCTCCTCCTATGATCGTAGAAGAAGGAGCCATCCACAAGGTCCAGGAGATCTTAGATTCCTGACGTCGTGGTGGTAAATTTGAATATAGGGTCGACTGGGAAGGTTACGGCCCAGGGGAGAGATCTTGGGTGGCAAGGGAGGACATTGTAGATCCAAGACTGCTCTCTGAATTCCACATTACCCATCCCAACCGTCCAGCACCCCAAAAGAAGAGGCCGACCACCACGATGTCGGAGGGGCCCAGCTTCAGGAGGGGGCCCTGGAGGAGGGGGTAATGTTACATCCATGCCAGGCTCCACCCTCACTCCCTCACAACGTTTACAGTCTCCCGAATTCTAATCACCAGCACCTGATCTGAATCACAGCACCAATCAGGCACCACATAAAATGACACACCACTCTGCACACTTTGTCCGAGCTCATTCCAGAGATGTGGACTCAAGCTATGTCAGTGAAAACCTTTATACTTACCAGTTGAACTTACCTCTACTCATTTGCTCCTCGATTCTCTGTGTCTCCCCAGGTTCCAAGAAATTCCCTCTTCGTCTCTCCAGCGTCTGTGGTGTGCGGTTGTGGTCTCCGTAGTGGCATTGTCTTCGTCTGTGTGTGTGAACTTCTCCGTCTCCATTATACCTGCAAGAAAGATACCAGTCATCATACATTTGCTATTGTGCTACCAGCTATCAAAGTCCATATTGCTCACCTGTCAACTCTCCCTCCTGCATCTGTTTGAACTCATTGCTAATAAATTTTATATTGTTGCAACTTACCACCTGTGTCCTGTCCACTTCGTAACAAACAGCAGACTATGAAGGATGATTATCATCTGCAGCACAAACACGAGAATAATAAAGCAATAGATGATGTAGGAAGATGAAAAGAACGTTTGAGAACTTATTTGCTAAGAATGTTAAGTTAAGGCCTGTTCTGTCTAAGAATTATTTAAGGACCAACACTTTTACCTTTCTTGTAGAATTGTGCTTCAAATAAAGAACTTTAAGCTGACCAGATTGTGACACCGAGTCTACATCGAACAAGAACGGCGCGACAGAACAAAATACTATAGAACAGATTCTGCTGTCTTCACTGGATGTGGCGCAGCATATTTCCGAAAGAAAACTAATGCTGGGTTCTATTTTTTGGTATATTGACACAATTTTCAAATTATTTTCAGCTGTGACTTTGTCGCATCCAGTGACAAGAACACTGTGTCTACACTGTAAAAAACAACGTATAGAATCTACTCAATAAAATTGAGGTAACAATTTGCACTCATTTTTTTTTCATTTCAAACAATAAGAAACTGTGATTTGAAGTTATTTGTGACTACAATAGTTCCAAGAAATGAGAGGCTGGGTCCTCCTCAGCTGTGAGATCATGCATCAACAACAACCTAATTATTTGGTTTGTGTGGCCCTCAAGTTCATCCTCCTGCTAGAGAGAAAAACGTGAAGAATAGAAATAGTTTGTTTATTTTTAATGTGTTTTTACCACCTTAAACCACATAAACACATTGCATTACACCAAATACACAAAATAATGTTATTTTTAGTAACATCATATAAATAAAAAAAATAAAAAATTTTTTTATCTATATATTGAGAAAATCATCAAGTTGTCCAAATGAATTTCTTAGTAATGCATATTACTATTCAAAAATTAAGATTTGATATATGTACTTTACTTAATATCTTAATGACTTTTGACATCAAAAAAGAAAATTAGATAATTTTGACCCATCCAATGTTTTTTTTGTATATTGCAATATAGTCCTGATCATGCCACTTAAGACTGTATTTGTACTTTACACAAAGTTTATTTAAAAGGTATTAAAACTGGTAAGAATACGTAAAATACAGTATACTGTAGTACAGTTCTTATTCAGTAAAGTGTTTTAGATCTAGCACCAGAACACTTTAAATGAACGATTGTTCTTAACTATAAGAGAACCTTTGTACAATGTAACCCTGGTAACCGAGACATCAGTTCTCAAAACACATGTTGATATTTGCAGTTGTTCATATGTTGCAATTTTTCTGTTACTAAATATTGAGAATTGAAAAAAAAAAAAATAGATAAAAGACTGGAGATTCAGATTGTATATTTTCTCCTGCCAGGCTTGTTTTTTTTTTTTTTTAATTTTTAAGCAAAGCATAATGTGAGTGTTATATTTAATTGCAGTAACACGCAGGTCTCCGGCGTTTTGGCAAATCCCACAGATTCCCTGGAGAACTGTGAACAAATGAGCAAGACTCGAGGTCAGACGAGACTCGACAGACTCCCACTGGTCCAGAACAGCAGAACTAGAGCGAGACGATGAATGAGACGCAGACTCAGCTTCTGAGAACCATTCTGGGTCAGAATCACTACAACATGCTTTAGAGGCTGAAGGTCTTTAAATGAGCTGGACTCTCAATCTTTAATCACTCAAGAGAATTAATGAATGAGCGCCTCACAGATACAAACCTTACTAGTGATCCGTTTAATAGATTTAATAGATCACATTTAGATATTCATATTCAATACAAACACTTAAACATTTGTTGAGATCAGATGCACCATCATGCAACACAGATGCAGATTACAGGGTAAATCGAGTCATTTTATTAATGGAGTTAAAGAGGTCATATGATGTTGCTAAAAAACATTTATTTGTGTATTTTGTGTAATGCAGTGTGTTTGTGTGGTTTAAGGTTCCAAAAAACACATAATTTTCCACATACTGTACATTATTGTTTCTAATCCCCGCCTCCTGAAACCTTTTGTTTGTACTAAGCTCATAGTGTTGGTGTTGCATCACGCCTCATAAACATAACAGCATGTCTGCATTCGTGATCGAAGAAACAACAAACAACAAGCACTACCCTTCACTGCTCAAAACTCATGTTTGAATAGTAAGTATGTAGTTTAAAGTTTAATAAGAAAAGCTCACTATCTTATAGGTTGTGAGTCGTCAGCAGCAGACTGTTCTTGCCTCTCTTTCTAGTCTCTGTGCACAGCCAGCATAGACTGCTCTG
>JAUMHG010000021.1:3570507-3581144 GCA_032359395.1 Enteromius anoplus
GCAACACTGCTTCCAGTGTAATGATCCGCCGAAACTCATCAAGTGAGAAACGTTCCACGGTTAAAAAAAAAGTGCGATTCCCGGCCCTAATATATATATATATATATATATATATATATATATATCTTTGGTATTTTATAGTTTTTGTTGTGCTTTAACTAAACAATGAACGATTTGCAAAAGGAATAATTGGAAATGTGTATTTGCACCAAAATAAATAATAGAATTGCTCATGATGTTGTTGTGAAGCATGTGATATGTGGTGGTTTGTATGTGTAAATGTGACTAAAGTAGTGCTTATCAACCAATTATTTAAATGCAGCTATATGCATTGAAAATTGCCATCTTTTTTGGGTTGGTTAGTATGGTTAAGGAGAGAGAGAGGTTGAGAAGCGCTGCTCTGAAGTCGTCTGTTCTGTTTCTGAATGACATTTGCATTGAGAGACGGCTTTATTCACACACGCGTGTTCACTAATCTCAAACACCGGATTCACCAAATTTCCCTCCCGGAGAGATGAGCGTTGATCACTCCGCAGACATTTTAATTGAATCCCGTTCAATAAGCTTTAATCAAATGAACGAGCGTGATTGAATCTCTCGCATCTATTTGGTTTAATTTGCTGAATTAGATTAGAACGTGAGGAGAACATGTTTAATTCCCCGTTTAAGACCGAGCACACGCTCCGGACGCTGCGTTCGGTCAGTTACAGTCAATGTTTTTTTTATATTCCTCTAATTACATCTGGAAAATATAAGGAGACACACTGAGGAAGGTGAATTAATGTTGGGTTTATTACTAATGTACAGTGTGTTCTGATGTGTCTGTGCTCTGATTGACCTTTCACACATCACATCGTCCTCATAATGACTTATTAATGCACACATGAATGCTCACAGACAGATCATAGATTCAGAACAGCACTTCATAGTAAGAAAGAATTCTCTTCTGCTCACCAGAGCTGCGTATATTTAATGTGAAGTGCAGGAAAAACTGTGAAATATAATTACAATGTAAAATAATGGTTTTCTATGATAATACAGTTTATTTCTCTGATGCAAAGCTGAATTTATTACTCCAGATCTTCCGAAATCATTCCAATATACTGATTTACTGCTCAACAAATATTTCTGATTATTAGCAGTGTTGAACACAGTTGTGCTGCACAATTTTGTGGACCAAAAATGTTCTATTCATCTGTGAATCACGCAAAATATTTTTTTTACATTTTAATAAAACGGTTTCCACGAAATATTCACTATTTGCAACATTGATGATAATGTATAAATACTAAATAATTATTCAATTCAGAAGTTTAAATCAAATGTTAATTATGCATATGAATTATTTTAATTATGTAAATATTAATTTATTGTAAATTAATATGAATGTTATTAATGTATTTAGGAATTTTCAAATGTACTCTCTTGATTTTAGATATGAAAACCTCATCTTGATCATGTCAGATAACTTTGATAGAAAGGTATGTAATGAATTGGGTTTAAAATGATTGTTAGGTATATACTGTAATACGCGAGAGTTAATTTGCGACCCTCACTAGTAAAGAATCTCAAGAGTAATTTGCGTATCTGGATCACATGACCCTCCGTCTCACGGGTTCAGGCTCATCTCTTTCTCTCACGAATGCCACCATGTCTGCTTCTGTTCATTTTCAATCGTTTCGTAACATTAATATTTTTTACTTTTTCTTTCCTCCCATCTCCATCCCCCTCCACTGCTTAACCCCTCCACCACCTCCACCACCACCACCACCCACTGGGCAGGAGAACCTATCAGTCCTACACTTACTACCTGTAAGTAACACACCTTTGTACACTGTTAGTGCCATGCTGTGCTCGACCTGCATGATCCGATCCAGATCCGCTCCAGATCTCCGTTCACACCCGGCCCCTTCTTATTGATGTGATTCTCCGTCAGTGCCTGTCTGTGATTTATATGATGATTATTTGCAGCTTCGTTGAAGAATCACTCTCACAAGGAAACTTCTCCTTGTCTTTCTGTTGCCCAGCTCAGGGAAGGAAAACCTGCTTTTCCCCGACCTGGAATTCCCCTTCATCTCATTTATCATCATCACCCTCATTATTATTATTATTAATTCTGTTTTCCTGCATGGTTGCTGTTTGTTGCATGAAATTGAATGAAGTGAATCATCCTCATGTCCTGATGCTCGATCCATGCTGTTTGTTTCTATGGGTGGCTTTGGTTCAGAACAGAGCCACTACAGCGCTACGGAAAATAAATAGTTTAGTTGTTTTATGAGACTGAATGCACTCATGAGTTTCTATTTTCAGTTAAATTCAAGTTTTAGTTGTTTTTTATGCTTTTTTCATTTTTTAGTAGGTTTTATTTATTTATTTATTTATTTTGTTACTTCAGTTTTAGTTTTTTAGTTATTTTTTTATTAATAATAATTTACTTCGATTTAAATTTATATTATTACAGTAACTGACAGGACATTAAACATTTTAGTTTTTTATTTAATCTATTATATTAATACTTACATTTTAATACATCAACTTTTCAACTCAATTATTATATTTCAGTTATTATATATAATTTTGATTGAGTTTTGTTTTTTTATTTTTGTCTTTATTTTTTATTCCCGTTTTAGCTTTAGTAATTTTAGTATTTCAACTTAATCTTATTTTTTTCAGATAGTACTAGGACAACATTTATTTATTTTTTTTAGGTTTTAGTTGATTATTAATACCAAATTTATATTTTATTTTGCCTTTTATAAACAAAAAAATATTTGTAATAGTTTCAGTTTATAACACACAGTCAGTGTCAATAATAACGAGTGAAAAGGAATTGCTAACAACTTAACCCACTCACTGAATCAACAAAAGTGTCTGTTGAGGTTTTATTTTTGTGTGATACAGAGATGAATTCTGTTGTTCATTAAGAGCCTGATGAACTGTTGAGGAGTAAGAAATAAAGAATATCAGTATGAGATCATGTTAAATTAGACTGACTTCTCATGGCATGATGAGTTAGTGAAGTGCCTACACACTATAAAATACACATATCCTATGTAAAGAAGTCATTGTTAAGTACAAGTACAGTTTTTTATTGCAGGTATGTTATCAAACTAGTTTGTGGATGATAGCACAAAATACCATTTCACCAAAAAATAACCATATAAGCAAACAAATAAATAACAACGTCCTTGAATTTACTAATAGTTAATGTTTACTGTGGGCAGCTGCTAGTTAATTCTAACGGTTATGAGTTAATAGGTTCATGTTGAGGTTAAATCTGTAGCTCCTCTTATCCTCTAGTCTAGTCTTAACCCGTTTAATAAGGCATTTTCCCAGACATGAAAATCATGTCTCCTTAGTAATGCTTTGAAATGATCAGTTATTATTTTTTTAAAACATTTTTGGATAAGCGTGTGGGGGAAAAAAATTGTGTTTTATGGTCTGGTGGGATAAAGTGTTTACTGAATTAACACATTTCTACAGTCATCAGAATTGTTAAACATCTCAGCCGAGTTATTTTAAACAGTTACAACAGACCCTTACAACATTGACAGCAAAAGACTAAATAACACAACCATTAGAGGATTTCAAAATTGTTACTTATTTGTAACACATGCATCATCAGAATACTGTATGTTGTTATTTGTTATTGGTGCTACCAGTATTACAACATCAATATTGTAACTTATTTTTAACATTTGAACTTTAACTTCAGTACTATATTATTTACCATTGCAACATTTTAGTGCAGTCTTTGTTTTGGATTGATTTGTAAATGGACTGTTATTATTGTGACCATCTACATGTACACTTTTTCAACCTCCTTTAGGCAGGGATTAAACTGCTCTGGTCATGTGACAGTTTGCACTAATCGTATGAAGCTGCACATATTTAATTGAGACCCTTTATTTTATTTTTCCATATTAGCAGGAAGTGCTCTTTAGAGTCTAATAAATGGAAAGGTTTTCACGCTCACTGTTGAGAGCCCTGGGACTGAAAGGGTTAATGTTTCTGTGTGGTATTGATGTCTGTGTAATTGTAGTTCAGCGTGTCTTTAGTCTCGGTCGGCTTTCGCTCATGTACTGATCCCAGTCCAGCCACACAGCACGTATCCCACAATTCCCCACTGTTCCTCGCGTCCGAGCTGCTCTGATGAGGATGCTCGCGTTAAATACAACGACCCCGCTCGTGTGTGAGAACACAATTCAGTTTCATCTGCGGTCTTTCCTCTGCTGGACACAATCAATTAGGACTGTGAGTGTGTGCATCTGGTATTTATCATCTTATAGGGACCCACAAAGATAGGAATACAGTAAATGTTGATCTTGTGGGGGAATTTGTTAGGTCCCCTTGAGGAAACAAGCTTATAAATCACACAGAATGAAGTGTTTTGAGAATCTAAAAATGTAATAATTAAATGTGCCTTTGGGACATGAATAAAGGCCTCCTGTAGCAAATCAATTGAGATTTATATATCATCTGAATAAATCATCTCTCCACTGACGTCTGGTTTGTTTGGAGAGGACAATGTCTGTCTGAGATACAACTATTGAAGCTAGTAAATAAATCTATATAAAATCTAAATATTGAGAAAATCACATTTAAAGTTGCTCAAAGCAAGTTCTTAGAAATTAACATTACTAATCAGAAAATTATTTTTGGTATATTTACAGTAGGAAATTTACAAAAAATCTTGATTAAACATGATCTTTATTTAATTTGCACATGATTTTGGCATAAAAGAAAAAGATGTCAGCATATTAAATATATTTATTTAAAACTTAAATTATATTGATTTACAGTAAATATGTAAATACAGTATATTTTCAATAAACTGTATGTGTGTGTTTATCAGTGTTGGGCAGTTAACTCCATTTTTCAGTATCGTGTTGGTAGCATCGCTGTTTTCCGAATCAAGTAGCTTTTCAGTAGCGAAGCTCTTTTATTGATCAAGTAGTGTGGTAGTGTCCACACAAGCTAACGTTACATTTTCGTTACATTTCTGACGCAAATCGTAAATACAAATGCTACGGATCACTGATCCTAGATCAGTATATGACGCCACCACCATACACGGCCATACCCAATGCAGCCGCAGTAATGTCAGGGACTTCTTACTGCGGTTGGCAATGATCTTTTTGGTGTTAGCACCACCTTCTGCACTGGACGCGTGACATGCTTGGGCAAACACTTTTTGGAAAGATGGCAGATGTAGGAGAGAAATTGATCCCGAGGGGGAGTCACCGTGGCCGTACCTCGAGAAGTTCATGACGCTGACTGAGACAACGGTCTGTTTTTTGCCATGTTGGTACAGTTTGGAGTAGTTTATGATTCTACTAATGTGGTTTGTCCTGTGGTTTAAGCTGCACTGAGTTACACATATGCATGCATTCAGATAATAATACATACTAGGGCTGCACAATTTGGGAAAAATGTCACATTGCGATTACGATACAATATTTAAGTGGTTTAACTCAACTTGCTTGTTATCAAGGAAAATGCACACACAGATTACTAGTACTGCTGAAATCTGTATTTCTCAACTTAAATACAGTATACAGTGCAATCTAGCAACAACAAATTAAAACTAAATTGGACAAAATTAAATAACAGTAACATCTTTATATTACTGAATTAAATTACATTAAACTAACATTAAAATAAAATTAAAACCTCAAAAGTACAGATAAATAAAACCAATACCAGTTTTTATATATTTACATGTTGTCCCAAAACATTTTAGCAGGATGTAACATATACTTAGTATATTTCTTTTGGTATCTCTTGTCCAGTGTGCCAATCATTTTCTCAAATCCCTCTTTGCTGAAAGTCCGTTCACACCTGTAGTTGAACGCTTGAACATGTCGAGTTTACGCCAGTTTCACACTGCACGCGTCAGCAAGGCGTGAGCAGCGCATATTTTTTTTGACGCCCATGTTAACGGATGACAGCTTTTACACAGCACGCAGGGGTGTTGCAGAAGCGTGTTGCAGGTGCAGAAAAATGACATAAATCAAAGCACATGGCACACAGTGTTCGGAGAAGAACGCTGAAAAAGACGACAGAAAGATGCTTGTCTACTGTATAAACAGTAAAACCGGCTTGTTTAACGCGCCGCTTAATTTGCATGAATTGCACTGCAAGATCTCTTATTGACTTAACATGTACTGTAAATCACTCGCGCTTAACGCTTGTTTATTTAATATACCCTATTGGTCGTTTGTGCAAGTACTTTTTACAACCTATATTTACGTTTTAAAGGTAAGCGCCCTCTAGCAGGCGGAAAAACGATGACAGTGTCGTATTGAATCTGTCTTCATGAAATGATGTATGACAGTCATTACCAATTTAAATGCGTGTTTGTTTAAATGCAATGTGTGGACGTTTTACACAGTGATTAAAACACATTTTACTAGGTGTAATAACCCACTAACCCACCCCTAAACCTACCCGTTACAGAAATCATGAATAATAGGGTTTTATGAGCACATGCGTTCTCTGGGTTCGAACCCATGATCACATCTCGTCTTATAACGCATCCCTCTACGACTGAGCTCTACACACACACACACGGGCAATTGTTGTGCACACTCTGATGGGTCGTATTTCACCGCTATTGTATAAACCACCTATACGGGCATATTAGTTGAGCACAGGTTGGCTGACTATAATATACATGTGTTTAACTATCAAATCAGAGGTTAACGAAGCATTTGTGACTCAGTAGGAGAGTTTTTGGGAATGTCTCTTTCATGTGCTTACTCATATAATTGAATGCATGTGGCCTATTGGGCAAAACAACAACCCAACATATAACCCAACAACCTCAACCCAGTAATTGTGTAGAAAACAGTAACCCAGCTGTTCTATTTCCGTCGCTATACATACTTCACAACATCAATACTTTGCAGTGATTTGAGAAATTTGGCAGTGATTTCCGAGTGTAAATTGTGTAGTGTGGAAATGAATCAAATGCAGATTGAGTTTGGACTCGGGGCTGATGGTTGGTGTTGCTGTTGTTTAGCGAGGCTAATCACGTGGCGGTGTAAACCGTTAGCGCTGCTCATCAATCATGTCTTCTGCGGATGTTCACCAGCTCACTTTAGCTTTAATGGAGTTTGTAGTTTGTAGAAACTTGCTGCATCTCCTTACTTTGTGGTTTGGCTCCGATTCCAAGACCTCATTCGGAATTACCCGCGGATTTGCTTTGGGAAGTCGAGCCTCGGGCGAGGAAATGCATGCTAATTTCCCTCCCACGGATTGGCTGAGTAATTTGGCCTCATTTGCATTTGCAGATCGTTAGCAGACAAAGGCAGGTTAACTGAATTAAAGCAGAACTCGCTGTAATCACGGAGAACCAGCGCTCCTCGAGGCTCTTGGTGGGGCACTGATTAAAATTAGATTGGGCTTTAATTGGGAGGGTGACTTCGCCACCTTAATTAGGCCCTGCTTATTAAAATAAGCCTCTTTTGATTAGTTTAATGGCCGACCACCTTGTGTGCTTGCTCTTTCTACACTAAAATACATTTGTTGAACTAACCTCTCGCTCCGTTTCTCGTTTATAGTGTTAGAAGCAGATCGTACGGTACAGCTGTGTTCAGAATGACACACACAACTTTAAATACTGTTTAAAGACAGAAATGGAGTATGAAAATATACAGTACACTTTTCAGAATAACCACTATAACACAGTGAGTTATACAGTACATGGAAATTATTAGTTTTAATTCAGGATCAAATATAATGAAGACAAACCAAAGTGAATAAAAAATAGATCCAAAGAAAATAGAAAAATGAAAAACTATAAGTATCTCATTGATGCTAAAATGTCTCAAACTGAGACAAAAATGCATTAAATAGAAATTTTTCTTCACTTTTTTAGTTTTTAAAAAAATTTTTTTTTATGAAAATAGCTGTACTAAATGTAAGTACATTCCAACAGTTTTATACTGCATACTGTGTGTGTGTGTGTCATTCTGAAATGTGTGTGTGTTTCCTGTCAGAACTGTCAATCACGTCACTAATGCTGTTACAGTATCTTTATCTCTGATTGTGTGATTTGCAGAAAACTGGCGAAGAAGCGCAAAGAGACTCTGAGCAGCACGAGACAGGAGATGACTGTGATGGTGAACTCCATGGACAAGAGCTACACTGAGCAGGGGACCAACTGTGATGAAGCACTCTCATTCATGGACACACACAACTTCAACGGACGGTGTGAGTATCACACACACACACACAACCTCAACAGACGCTGTGAGTGTCACACACACACACAACCTCAACGGACGCTGTGAGTCTCACACACACTATATAAACACACACTATACACACAAGCACAAACTCATATACTTTTTATGAAAGAAATTAATACAAAAATTTTTTCATCAAGGATGCATTAAATTGCTCAAAAGTGACAGTATTCCAGATGTACATGCATGTATATATTTAAAAAGATATGTTACATTCATATATTAAATATATTTATATATGATATAAATGATATGATTTTTTTTCTTTTGAAACGTATTTTTATTAATTACATTTAATCCTGAGCCAGCTTCTTCAAAAACACATCTCTTTACCAAATCTTTATTTGACATTTGAACCCTAATCTTTTTGTGTTGGATTAGTTTTCTTCTTATTTATTATA
Organism: Enteromius anoplus; assembly: GCA_032359395.1. Classification (NCBI taxonomy): domain Eukaryota; kingdom Metazoa; phylum Chordata; class Actinopteri; order Cypriniformes; family Cyprinidae; genus Enteromius; species Enteromius anoplus. The sequence goes on from JAUMHG010000021.1 coordinate 3,579,161, forward strand.
CAATTACCAAAACCAAAAAGGCCTCTAACACTAGCTTACTCTATTGTTTTTTTACTCTGTTTTGTTTTTTATTTATGATATAATCAAATGCCCTTGCTTCATGTACTGTGTGAAACGGACTGAGACTAGTTCTAGCACTTGTGTGTCATTGCTTCTTTGTGAATTTTGATTGCTTCTCTGTTTAAGTCGCTTTGGACAAAAGCATCTGCTAAATGACTAAATGTAAATGTATTTTATTTTTAGTTTCAGTATTAGTTTTTTATCTTTTTCATTGAGCCATTTTATTAACTTAGTTATTTCAGTTAGTTCATTTTTGTTTGTTATTTTTTATTTTATTCATTGTTGCTGTTATTTATTAATAATATTGCAAATATTGAAACGTGTGAAATCTTTTAGTGAATACAGTTTTCAATATTTGCTATATTAAAATATTAAAATGTTTTTTTATTGTTTTAACTTTATCTGCATTGACAGAAATGTGTTTGTGAGTGTGTAATGTTTTTTTTCTGTTTGAAGCCGGATCTTCTCCGTGTTCTCTGACGGTGAAGACAAACACACTGAGCAGCAGCATCCCAAAAACGTATTACCCAGGTACAGACACACGCACACACACACACACACACTCGACTCATTTACTGCAAACCCAGCACAACTCATGCTCTTCCTCAGCCTTTCTGTCTTGTTTTCTTAGAAATTGGTCAAAATAAAGTGAGATAGTGGTTAAAAACCTAGTGGGGTCAGAAAAATAAATGTATATCTAAAAGAAAACATATTTATTGCCTGACCCCACTGGTTGATATTTCTTTTTTTTAAACCATTAACTTGAAGAGACTGCACTGGGTGAAGTTTTGTTGCGGCGGTCCTCCCATTGACAGTCCCGACCTAGCTTCGTCCACTACCCCTTGTACCCCTTGGTGGGCCGTAAAGGCTCCTCGATTGCATCGGCTAGTGGCTTGGCAGAACTCAGGGTGACCATCAGGAACAACCCGCCACAAACTCCTGACCACCCGACGTGAAGTCCTGTGGAGCTTCTAAGGTATGGCTGAGGTGAAGTTGGCAGCCATGCTCCTCCGGGCAGCCAAGAGCATCGGGCTGGAGGTGACTTGCTTCCCAAGTAATGTGTTCGCTCCAGTCGCCTGTCGCAACTCGCCGGCCATCTCCTCCTCTGGAGTCCCCAATGGTTCAAATCGCTGCGGCCATTCACATTCCGGAGGAGCTGAATCGTGCAGCCGATGCGCTCTCATGACAGCTGAATGGAGAAAGGAGACTCCACCCTGGGACGATCCAGCTGATATGGAGTCGTTTCGGGGATGTGCAGATTGACCTGTGTGCCTCCCAGGAATCCTCCCACTGCTGGTTGTTTTACTCCTTAAACGAGGCCCCTCCTGGCTTGGATGGCCCCGGGGCCTTCTCAAGTACGCCTTTCCCCCAGTGAGCCTCCTTGCAAGATTCCCCACACAACCCCATCTGGTTGCATAGTTTTGGCTCACCCAAACCTGGTTCTCGGACCTCATGCTTGTGTCGATAGCCCCTCCCTGGAAGATTCCCCTGAGGAAGGACCTTCTATCTCAGGAGATGTGCACAAATTTGGCACCCGCGTCCTGTTCTGTGGAACTTGCACGTCTCGCTGTCCTAGCAGAAGGGAAATACTGTCTCCAAACAAATTGGGTGGTGGATGTCGTCACCCTGGCATACCAGGGACAGGGTGAGCTGTGCCCCCTGGGGGTGAGAGCCCATTCCACTCAGAGTGTGGCCTCCTCCTGGGCACCCAATACCTTCGCCATATTCTATAATCTTCACGTGGATGTTTTGGGTAACATCAAGTAATTCCAAAGACAAGAGTCGATTGGTCAGAGTCGATAGGCGGGACCCCATGACTTTAGTCAATGACGTAACGTCTCTGTTCTCTAGTTCAGGGAACGAAGGTTACATACGTAACCAAGTCGTTTTTACGGCGTCACAAACACACACACACTCACATATA
>JAUMHG010000021.1:3611126-3626165 GCA_032359395.1 Enteromius anoplus
CACACACACACACACCAAAACACAGGTGAACTAGAGTAATAACCAGCTTCACTAGCAGCTTAACCCTGACACACACATACACACCAGAACACAGGTGAACTAGAGTAATAACCAGCTTCACTAGCAGCTTAACCCTGACACACACACACACACACACACACACACACACACACCAGAACACAGGTGAACTAGAGTAATAACCAGCTTCACTAGCAGCTTAACCCTGACACACACACCAGAACACAGGTGAACTAGAGTAATAACCAGCTTCACTAGCAGCTTAACCCCATACACACACACACACACACCAGAACACAGGTGAACTAGAGTAATAACCAGCTTCACTAGCAGCTTAACCCTGACAGACAGACACACACACACCAGAACACAGGTGAACTAGAGTAATAACCAGCTTCACTAGCTGCTTAACCCCATACACACACACACACACACACACACACACACACATACACCAGAACACAGGTGAACTAGAGTAATAACCAGCTTCACTAGCAGCTTAACCCGAACACACACACACAAACACACACACACACACACACACACACACAGAGTTTTTCTCTTTCATACACGCACACGAACACTCTCGAGTCAATTTTCAGTTCAATTAAAATGTTCTTTATTGGCATGACTGCAAATTTACAATAATGACAAAGCTTGAATATATGTGTAGAAATATTATAACAACAATGAAAAGATCAAAATAATAGGAATAAAATCCTTCTATCAAATTTAAACTTAAAGAGGTCATATGATGTTGCTAAAAGGAACATTATTTTGTGTAATACAGTGTATTTATGTGGTTTAAGGTTCAAAAAACACATTATTTTCCACATACTGTACATTATAGTTTCTCCTCTCCAAGCCTCTAATCGCTTTTCTTTCTAGTCTCTGTGCACAGCCAGCATAGACTGCTCTGTCAGCTTCAGGAATCAGTCCTCTGTAAATGTGCTGAACACACTCCAGTATTTGTGTTCAACTGTTCTGGAACAGTGTTGGAAACACAACTTAACACTGATTTCTAGCCGTGTCCTCTTTTGGAAGCACTTTCACAACGGCACACAGCGTCTCCAGAACATGGCGCCCGCAGCAACACTACAGACAGAATAATAGCCCCGCCTTCTTTCTTTGTGGAAACATTTGGGTGGTGTTTGAAGATAAACCCACTCTGTGACGTAGAAAAGTGGAGGCGTATTTTAGGAGGTGTGGACATTCATAACTTTAATAAAGAAGATCTCTTTGGTTTTGAGACTTTCATCTTTGAAACTACAGATCTTCTTTATGCACTAACAGCTCGTAACACTCCTGAGAGAAAGGGACACTTGAAATCTCGTCATATGACCTCATTAAATTCAAAGTGTAACAAACCTGAATGTGTGAATATTTCATACCAGTGTTTAACATATAAACAGACTGAGGGTCACTGTGGTGGATGGTAGGAGACACACTGAGGTTAGACACAATACACTCATTACACTCCTTCACACACATGTCTTTCCCTCTCCTAGTATTATCTTCATTTGTTCTTCTTCGGTCAGTGCTGTAAAGTTCTTTATTTTATGAATTTATGTTTAGGTCTTTTACTGATTTGAATTTCTGTCTCGATCTGTCCTGTCTCACAGTGAGCACACACCCTTTGCACTCTGGGTAACCAGCTCTCGATGGCCAGACTGTGCTCACTGAGCCTGTACTTGCTCAGGATTTGTCTCTGACGCTCTGGAGATATTCTTCTGATTCATAATTTGATTTTATTGTTCAATACAGCTGGAATTTACTTTGCGTTTTAGGTTCTTGATCCCAAATTTCCAGATATAAATTTTTAGATTGTTTGATCATTTGAATTATTTTGATGTTTGGGTGAGAAACAGTGCTGGTCTGAGACTGGTTAGTAAGTTTCAGAACTAGTTTACTGAGTTGCCTCTCTTCAGGGTTCAGTTCTTGAGTTTGAGTTTGTAGTGATTCTGTGGGATCTTTTTTTGTATATTAATGATCAGTGGGAATTGCACTGCATGTGTTACTGGGTGGTGTTCTCCATCATTTTAGACTCATTTTGCAGAGTTGAGTGTAGCTCTGATCATTGAGTGACGTTTCCACGATCAGAATCTGCGTGGCTTTCTGAGCAGACGTCTCTAGAAAGTCTTCATACAGCGACGTAAACTTCTGAAAAGCTGAATAACTCACACAGCACCCTGCATGCAGTTCTCCAATTTTATTTAAAAAAATCCTGATGATTTTGAAGCAGACACAAAGAAACAATGAGTTTAAAAACACAGTTATTAGAAAGAGCGGCGGCTGATCTGAGCAGAATGAGCCTTTACTACCCGATGCTCAAAGCGTCTGATAAACTACAGAATGTTTTCATAACATTTATACAAACAAAGGCTATTCCAAATCAAAATAATGACAACGATTATAATATTGTTAAATGTAGTATATAAATATTCAAACTTTACAAAATTTAATAAATGTATTTGTTAAAACTACAGAGGAAAAGAGGTAAATACCTTTAAAAGAAAAGACTGTACAGAGGGTAAAACATGAGACGTGCAGGTACAAAACAAACGTGAGTCGTGTGTAAAAATATCAGCGCATAGAAAAGTGAAGACTGCCGTCGCACACAGATTCACAAACAGCTCTGATTCAGTCTCCTCTGAACACAAAACACAGCCACGGCGCCCTCTGCTGGTCACCTGACCTCCACTTCCTGACACACCTCTGTTAACAAAACACCTCCCTCCCTCCCTCCTCAGCCCAAAATAATGGAAATCAAGCTTCCTGTCATGAAAGTCAAGCAGTGACGTTATTTTCTAGCATTCCTGTAAGCACATAAATACTGTAAAGATGTTTTTACACCGGCGGAAACCCAACGCAGAAATAACATGCCAACAAAATGTAGATTACAATAACGAGAATTTGGAGGTTAAATGTGTCATGAAAACATGTTCCGTTTCTTCGAGAATATGAGCTGAATATGAACCCGAGATGAGAGCTTATGGATCTGAGGACCTGTCTGTGAGGAGCGACGTCAGCGTTAAAACAGAGCAGAACACAAACACGCTGTGACCTTTGACCTCTGACCCCTGGGGCTGCCCTTGCTATGAACACAGCCTAATCAAACGCAACCGAAGACGTAAACCATAAACAACTCAATAAGTTAAAATCTGAACAATACAAGAGAGAAGTCTGCAGGTGAAAGGCATCGGAGAGTGTGTGTGTGTGTGTGTTTAAAGCAGGCTGGCCAGGCTGGTGGTGGGTCCGTTCTGAGCTTGAATCTGAACAGGGGGAGGGCCTTCAGTCCACTGAAACACAGAAAACCTTGTCAAACATCTTCATTCATACATCATTCAGATCAAAAGAAAAAGTCTTGTGATCAGATATTCTTCATCAAATAAACGAGCTGTCGGTGTCCAGGTTATCAGTTTAAAGCCAAGCACTTACTAATGGACAGAGATTCTCCTGATATTTCAACTGTCGGGTGACCGAGTGTGTAAATGAGAGTGTGTGTGTTCATACACTGATGAGGTTGTGTTCTGGGAGGCTGCAGGCGGCGATGTGGTCCTGCAGGAGCTGCTGGGAGAAGTTCTGGTGCATCTGAGCAGCTTCATGAGCATCCATTGAGTTCCCACAGGCCTTGTTAAGATCTGGACAGAGACACGTGACGAGAGATTCTGATCAACACACACCTTCACACCCACACGGTTCATGAAATCAACTTCTCAGATGACTCTGATAGAGAGGTGTGTATCGAAGAGCTCTTCAGTCTGTGGTGGGAAAAGATCCCATCAGCATTTAAAGAAAAACCCTTCAGCAAAACATGCTCGGGTCAAAGGGCTCCCACATCTTTATCAGTTTTACGGTCAGTGCACTGTATGAAGAATGATTGGGTATAATCAGTGAACTCAATTGTGGTCTCCTCACTAACAGAAACTGTGTAAGACATACTTTTGTTATTTTTTTTTAAGTTATTTTAAATCGCCGTTATAACTGTATGAATAAGAATGGTGACCTAAACAGAAGAGAGGGACATGCACTGAAATACCTCTCTGTGACCAGAGCTGACTAGAAATATTAACCCAAGTATGTTTTAGACTTTTTATGAAGACCCTAAAGAACCAGCTTGTGGAAAACTGTCTTATGTCCCCTTTAGCTTTTTAAATTTAAAGGGGTGGTTCACCCAAAAATAAGTGTGTGTGTGTGTGTGTGTGTGCGCTGCTGAACTGACCCTTGAGCAGAGCTGATGACCAGAGCTGGACAGACATGTCTGGGATCTTACTGGCCAGCTGCATCGCAGGAACCACCATGTTGTTGCTCTCCTGAACACAAACACACAGAATGACTGAGAACACTTCTACAGGAGACAGCTGCAGTGTGTGTGTGTGTGTGTGTGTGTGTGTATGATTTACTCTGTGGTTCCCCAGCACGTAGAATATGTGTCCCAGCAGCACCAGAGAGCAGGCCGTCAGACGATTCAGATCCTCCGCATTCGACATCTTCAGCGTCTCACGCAGGAAACGCCTGCAAACACACACACGATAATCAGCATCACTAACACACACACGCAGGTCTGAGAACAGGAAGAGGAAACTGACTTGGCTTCATTGTAGCGTCCCTGGAAGAAGGACAGAAGGCCCCGGATGTAGAAGGCAGCGGCGCGCAGACAGTGTGAACTAAACACAGAGAGATGAAGAGCTTCATACACAGTTATAAACGTGTCAGTGCTGTAAATTGATCAGTACATGAGTCTCTGAGCGACAGTGTGACTCATTCCTGAACCAATCCACGGTGTTGAACAGCACTGATTCAGTTCTGAATGATTTTCCACCTTTAGTTCTTATATTTGCAGTATTTCATATTTTCATATTTGTGTGTTTGTGTGAGAGAGAGAGAGATTGTAGGCGTTACCTGACAGGAAAGTTGTGGTCTGGGTTTATCCGCTCTAATAGACTGTAGAGCTGCACAAATGAGATGAGAAGAACATGAGTCAGTGATGATTACAGAAGATGATTATTAAAGTGTTTAATGATGACTGACCTCCTGATGTCTGTTTCCCTCTCTGATGTACACACTCGCCAGGTTAGTGACGATGAACGTCCACAGCTCCTGATGAGAGGTGAGCTGCACGCACACACACACACACACACACAGTGAGCTCAGCTCCATCACGTCTGTAAAAACAGTGCGTGTTTTGTGTCTTACCCTCAGTGCTGTAGTGAACTGGGCCTCAGCGTTATCCATACAGTTAACAGAGATACAGTACAAACCCTGAAACACACAAACATCACATGAGTGACACACACACACACACCGTTGTCTCATCTGACCGATTAGAAACCAAAAAAAAAAAAAAGAAAAATCACAATATGACAGTCCAATAATAAAATCACAAAGGCTGTGATTTAACTCAACAAATTTCTGTGTTTCAGTACCCAACCCAGTGTCTGTGTGTGTGTGTGTGTGAGTGAGAGAGAGTGTGTGTGTGTGAGTGAGCAGAGATGACTGATGTTGTGGAGTGTGTCCTCACCAGCAGTGTGTGGAGTTGAGCCGCGTGATTGGAGAAGAGCCGTGGAGACTGCTGACAGAGCTGACACACCTGAGAGATCTGACCACACAGACATACACTTGTTACATACAGTACAGTAGCAGCATCAGGCCACTCCGTCAAACAAACACACACCTCCTGAAGCGCCGTGGCCTTGTGTCCTGTCACCAGACGACACATGATGATGTGTTCCAGTAGAATGACTTGAAACGAGGACAGGATAGGGCTGCAGTCCAGCACTGACAAACACACACATCAGAGCATCAGTTACCACACACACACACACACAGGTCTCTGCATGATGTGAGGAGACTCACTCTTCAGCTTCTCCAGCTGCATCAGGGCTTTATCAGTGTACTTCTGAGCTTTCTCCAGATACCCAGCCTGCATTGAGTGCATGACCGTCACCTGAAACACACACACACACACACATCAGCACCTCGCCTCTCTCTACCATCATCACCAGCACAATCACTCAGGTGCAGATGCAAATACAAACTATAAGCCTCACTTTTCATATTTTTGCACAATTGAACCGGTCTAGTTTATAATTCTATGAGAAAAATTTTAAGTTTGCTTACATTCAATATGTATGTTCATTTAATAAGTTAATATAATATAAAAATATGTATTCAATACTATGTATTCAAGAAGCCATCATGCAAAATTATTTAAAAACAATAGCATTTATTATAATAATAATAATAATATATTTTTATAGCACCTTTCAAGAACCTAAGGTTACTTGACATCATGATACAAGAAATTAGCAAACAACACACCAGAGAGTCAAGTACTGAACTAATAGTGACCGTTTAATAACAGTATTCAACTCATTTATATTTGTTTATAAAATCTCATTTTAATCATTTTAGAAATGTACAATTACTTTTTAAGTCAATTGTTGTAATTATTTTAATTCCTTTTCACGTAAAGCACTTTGAATGAACCAGTGTGTGTGATACGTGAAGCGCTCACCAGATAGACGAGGACACACATGTGCTCTTTGGGCAGCCAGTGGAAGAGATCGGCCGAGTTACTGGGCAGGATTTCATCATCGTGGAGTGTGGAGATGGTCTGAATACACTGCTGCAGCTGCTTCAGGCACGGCTTGACGCTCTTCACCTGCTCTCACACACACACACACAGGCCTAGGTCAATCACAGTCGAACACCAGGTGAGGAGGTGGAGTGAGCGGCTCTCACCTGTCCAGCGTCCAGGTAATGGGTCACCTGCAGCACCAGGAAGAACACACGCAAAGACTCCTTCTGGATGGGGTTTCCCTGCCAGGTCTCCACGATCTGACCACACAGGGTCAGGAGAGGATGGACCTCCTGCAGCTTACGCTCCATCAGCAGCAGCTTCAGACAGAAGAAGAAGAACAGAGACTCTGAGAAACACTGCCCTGTTGTATTTTGTTAATTTTACAGAAGAATATTTATTTTATTATTTAATAAATGTTTTCATTGGTGATGCTAAGCAACAATTTGTCCCCCTTTCTTCCAAATGAGAATCGATAAGGGAATCGATAAAGAATCGAATCGTTAAGCAGAATCGAAAATGGAATTGGAATCGTAAAAATCTTATCAATTCCCATCCCTACTCATCTGCCACATGTTTTAACCACGTTTCATAAAGTTTTGTGTTTGTATAGCCTTTAGAGTATATGTGGCCACTCCCCTTTTTAAATGACGCTATTACAGCTAACCAAAGTACAAAATGTAACATTTTTTGGATAATCATTAATTATAGAGAATTGTTCTGTACTGGTTTGATCCAGATTGAGTGACGAACCTGAGACTAGTTTGAAAAAGTAGGTTTTTAACACAAACGTTTTGACTGACAGCATTAGTCCCGGAGGGAAAGTTTCTCATTATGAGCAGCTCTATCAAATGATGTGCATATTGTGTGGGCTTGTGAAAGACCACGTGATCACTGGGCCAAAAAAGTCATTAGCGTCAACTAGCGGCCGATTTGTTTTAAAATTCTTACAGACCTTTAGGGCCGTGAACATGCCCAGCGAGTTTCGTTCCGATCGACCTTAACCTTGTCTAACTAGTCCTCACACTTCATTAGCCGATGGCGGCCATGTTTTTCGATACACCAGTGTCCTCATACACCCTTGAGCAAGCTAAGCCAATCGGATCAACAGTTGTCTGGTTATAGCTGAAAATGTTTTTCCGACTCACTGCGCCCTCAAGAGGCAGAGCTACGCAGTTTTCTTATTTGACTGACGTGTTAGGTTATACAAATGTGCACCGAGTTTGGTGAAGATAGCTCCAGAGTTATAGTATGAATAACATTTGGCAAACGTTAACGTAGACGCTAATAGGCTACTGCCAAAGTCTAAATTTCTACTTTTTTTGCACATTACTGATATTGTAATATGATACATGTCCACAGATTATTTCTGCAGTGGTTTGGTTCCGATCGGCCGAGAAACCTAGGACTAGTTGGTAAACGTGGGTTTGGGATATAGTTCCATTTTGCTTGAAAACGCTGCATCGTAGAGCGACTACCCTACGCACTCCAACCTCTAAAAACGAACTCTTCTGACTGCTTTTGTGGTTGAAGGGCACATGAGGATAAAATAAATCCAATTTTATTTGTATTGACTTCACAAGACACTGAGGGTTACTCACCATGCCTTTGCTCAACAGGAACAGAGCTCTGTGAAAACGAGCAGCAGAGTGAGCACATTAACACCTGAGTGAGATTACACACTGATCATCACAGTAACTGATGTGAAGCTCTGAAACACCTGGTATACTCCGATCCTACCACTCTGGCGTACTCGGCACCGACCCCGAGGAGATCACAGGCCGACACCAGATCCTTCTCCAGCGTGTGGAGTTGCTGCAGAACAACATCATCGTCATCACAAACCTGATTCTTGTATTAGACTCGGCGTGAGTGTTGTGGACTGTAGCAACACACTGTGTGTGTGTGTGTGTGTGAGGCGTACCGCCAGCTGGAACAGAAGCCTGCAGTGCCAATACGGAGTCTGCTGTGAGATCTGGATGGCCTTCCGCAGCAGAGGTTTCGCCGAGTCAACCAAGTTCTGTAAAAGAGAAGAGGATTTATTTGTTTTTAAAATCATTCTGTGGTGTGCCAGGAGGAAATATCAGCTTACCTTTACAAACATTCGTTTAGTCAAATTTCTAAACGTTCTTATATCAAGAATAATTTACTTTAAAAGGAAAGATATAATGTCTCGTTTACTGGAAAAAAATAAAATAAATAAAACCAAGAAGAAATTTCTGCCAATGGAGCAAAAAAAAAAAAAAAAGACTTAATATCTAGCCATTTTTTCCAGTAAACATCTCGACTCAAGAATGTTTACATATCTGTACTTGAAAACAAGACAGAAATACGGAGTAGGAAAATAATTGTATAATTTACTTGAATTATAATACCACTGGGATGTGTGTTTTAGAGAGAAGGAAGAGGAATCACTCACCTGCTGGCAGTAAAGCTCTGACAGGAGACTCGCCGCTTCAAACTTGACATCCTCAAACTGTGCTACCTGTACACCTGGCTAAGGAAAGCTCAAGAAAACACCGCTTTCATTAAATATCACACACTTACAGCAGAGCTTCTGTTACTCACACTGATCACAAGCTCAACACAAATTCAAATGATCAAAGTTTGACATGTGCTTAAAGGATACCTGCTGTGAGATAAGCCACTGAAAAAGAGACAGAAAGACAAATATAAGTCATACTTGTTCATATATACAGCAGCACATCCCATAATCCCACAGAACAAATACAGATGAAAGAGGGAAAACACAACAGACTCTCATTATACACGCTTTACTAGAATGAGCCCTTGAAACACGAAAAACATAACCAATAGGACACTCCGTCAATGAATCTGTGGATGAATGGTTAACAATAACAATAATAACACTGTAAAGCGCAGGCCGAGAGTGCGGCCTAGTCGCTCGGCTGAGGCCTCGGTCTTTCCTGCGCGCTCTCACCGCTTTCTCGAGGTGCGTGCGGGCCAGCTCGCTGTTCTTCGTGTGGTGGTAGAGCACCGAGCCGAGCTGCAGGTGCGTGCGGGCCTCCACTCTCTGTGGCGGCTTGAACTGGAAGACGGCCTGCAGGCAGTGCACACACAAGCGGATTTTGGGAGGACTGGAGGTTCGGAAATGTTCAGCGAAACCGAGCAGAGCCAGATACCAGGAGTCCGGGGCCTCCGCGCCTGCCGCCATCATTACCACAACAACAACAACACGAGAGCTCGGCCAATCTCGCGAGAGCTCCGCGGCCCTACCCTGAACGAGAGCTCGGCCAATCTCGCGAGAGGACGGTTTGTGAGTTGCCAGTGACGTTTTCTTAGTAGATTTAGCACCGTTTCAGACCACTAGCAACTTGTTTTTCAAAAACACCTTGCGACAAATTTAGCTATTTTTTTTAGTTACTGTAATAATAAAAAGGCATGCATTTTCCTCTTAAACACACACAAATGGTATTGAACAGCTACTGACATGGATTGCTATACACTGCTGATGTGTAGCATTACTAGTTATCTAGAAAATAAATAAAATGTAATTGCTTAAGAATGTGTAACTTTTCAATACATGTAATATAATACATATTTTACGAACAAATTTGAATCAACGCATTTCAAACTACACTCTTTGCAGAGATTAATTCCAATTTCAGTGTTTATTCTATGCAATGAAGCAGTTTTCCGTGGTGGTCACATGATGACGTCACAACGCCATTTAAGCAACTTTACCTGGACATTAGCTGGCTCCACTGAGGATGCTCGCCTTTTCTGGACGGTTTACGAAATCAAAGAGAGAACTATTAGGAGTTAAAACTATAATCTATTCGCAGCATATACAAATAAACAGAGCTAGTGTTCAGTTCATGGCTTTGTAGGTCAATTTAATCTTCTAAAAAGATTGCAAAAAATATTTGGATTTAGTAGAATAATAACAAAAGTACTATTTAAAACTTCTAAAACATTTTGGGGCACTTACAGCTCTACACAGAACATGTTTAATAATCATTCTGTAATGTATAGACAGGAGTCATTGCTATTCTTGTGTGCCTCCTCTAGAACCAATTGAATACTTCCATTGTATTAAAGCAAACAACAATAACGCACTTTCTGATTCATAAACTTTCACATGTTTTTACTCCATAGAATATCTGTACCTAAAAAACCTAATTGGTCACTTAATGTAAAATGAACCTAAGAGATGCTTCACAAACACCGGCTGAGATCCTCCAGAGGTTCACTGCGGTCTTATTCTCATAGCAGAACAACTGAAGGTGAATAAATCAGCAAACACACAGAGCGTCTGAGAGCACAGGCTTTAATTGATCTCACAGAGTCAAAGACAGACGGCTGAATGAGTTTAATCAGGACTGTACCGAGCTAACACCACTGCTCATCAACGGGTAAAACACACATAAAACATGTCATCATTATCAGGGCTTGTACGGTTCTGATTGAATGTAATAAATCAGCTTTAAAAAAACTAACAAGCAGAGATGTGTGACTCGAATCTGTGAGGGCTCATTAAAATAACTCAGGTGAAAAAAAATCTATTTTCTGAATAAAGCACATCATAATTCAACCTGTTATGAGGGGAAAAAAAGAAACGGACAAAACAAAACAAAGAGTGTTTCCAGAGGAGATGCTGCGCTGTTCAGTAGTACGGCCTTCTGGGATTGTTCTGTGGAGAAACACAAGACACGTGTTCATGACTGTAATCACAGGCTGCTCTAGATCTGATCATGAGATGAAGAGAGTTCTGCTGGAGCTCAAACAAACAACACTCTGCGAGCTCAGAACGTCTGGTTCACGAAGCCGTAAACACGCCGAAGTGGCTGATGGGTAATGAGAGGCTCACCAGAGGATTCGGTCTGAAGCGATACGCCAGCATCATCCTCTTCCTGAACGCATCGTACTCATCATCAGTATTCGAGAGTTCAGCTGGTCTGTCCACTCCAAAGCCTGCCCCGTCCACCGCTGTGGTGCCCCTGCGCGCACACACACACACACACAAGCATTAGGTAGTTTTCTGACAGCACTAACTTGACTCTCTCTGACCTGGTTAACAGCGAGCACTGATCTAATACAAGAGTAAAGCACATTTACACACACGTCATGTTTGTTCTATGAGGGCTGTCAAATAAAAGATGAACTTTAAATATTCATTGGTTTTAAAATAATAAATCACATTGGAACGCAAACACACCATTCACAGAACGCATGTTTATCACAGTCTCTACAGAGACTCTTGTGTCTCGCTCAGGTTCATTAATGTCAGTAAACTGTTCTCTCAGTCTCATTGCATCTCAGCTTTTCAAGAGAAAAAGTACTTGTGATTGGCTTTGTCTATTAAACTACACATACATGATGTTTATAATCGTTTAAGCAACTTAATTATATTTGGTTTAGAAACATTATGCACTTTTTTCACAGATAGTAGTGTTTTTATCACTTTAATAAACATGTATTCGTAATATTTAGCCAGTTGCGCCCTCTCGTGGTCTTAGCAGAGAAGCCAAAAGCCAAGTCAGTGTGTATTCACCTGTGGACTGGGTTTTTGATGCCCTGTCCATCTGAGCCCAGTCCTTCTCCCTCCTTCCAGCCCATCTTCATTAGCATCTTAAAGCCGATGTTCTCCACGGTCAGCTTGAACTCCTTGTACTCAGAGTAATCGGGGTCTCTGCCCTCCTGCTCGTCACACACACACAAATCACACCACTACTTCCTGTTTCATTTAGCAGATGCTTTTATCCAAACAAAAGCAATTTTGTCCTATTCACAATTTACAGTTCTTCATTTAGCAGAACAGCAACAATAATGGCTGCTTTCAAACAGGTCCGGTGGGTGTCGGGTCACATGATGTGATCAGCCTCACCTTCAGAGCTTTAAACGTCTCCATGAACTTCTCCAGCTCATCCGGAGGCAGGAAGTCACCAATGAAGTGCTTCCCTTTGCCCATCTCTGTCAGCTGCTCCGCCCACTCTGTGACACACACACACACACGTCACATGCATGTCACAGAACAGCTCACATCATGAGTGTGTGACCTCTGACCTCTGGTCTTCTCCATCTCCATATGTCTGAGGCGATGCTCCCAGGTCCCGTCCTCAGGGTCCAACTCCTCGTCGCTGTCGTACTCGTGCTGGTGGTTCTTCATGGCCTTCTCCCACAACAGCTGCATGTCCTGCATCGCCCGCTTGTGCTTCATGATCATGTCGTACATCTCCTGCATCTGATGCGCGCACACACACATACAGAACTGAACTGACACCTATCTGAAAGTGAAAGTATGTCACTTATACAATTTAAATGTGTAAGAAAGCGAGGGAACATTCAGACGAGCTAATGCCACCCATGGTGTTGTCACACATCAGTGAACCGGTGGGAAATTTCCTCACATTACAAGCCATTTACATCATGATTTTATGTAAAGCTGCTCTGTGAAAAAAGCGCTGTAAAAAACAAATTGACTTGAATTTTGAGCTAGAGCAGGCATGAATGCTGTTTAACGATGATGCAAAGTTCCCACAGTTGTATTATTATTATACATTAAGTATTTATTATGAGTCACGATTGTTTGCGACCAGAATATGAGCCCAATAAACTAAATTGTATTTTCCATATAGAACACACACACACACACACACACATAAGGAGTGCCTAGCTGCCGCTAGCTAATGCTGTATACAGGCGAGACTGCTGCCAGCTGTTTGTTCAGTAAAAACGAAATGTTGTCACATGCTGCATGTGGTGGTGTTTTTTTAAATGATGATCCACACATTTTATGTATTTTTATGAGTCACGGTCGTTATATGTGTGTGTGTGTGTATATATATAGGCACAGTGTTTTTAAAGAAATACAAATTTAAAAATAAACACAAGTATTAAAAAACGTGACATTAAAAAGTGTAAAAAACAATATTATGTAGAAAGTAATTCAACAGCGACACCAGCTGGTAAAGTTATTAACAGCAGACAAATGACATATTTTTGGATAGTTACTGATGTCTTATTATTTTGGAATAAATTTTGAATATTTATTGGATTTGAAAAAACAATATTAGAGAGCGTATAACTATTTGGAAATGACAACAGTAAGGATATATTAATATAACCCCCCAAAATGAACATGATTTTGCAATTTAGCAATATTCCCGTGCGACGCCCTTATTCTGGTCACATCTGCTTTAATGCATCATCCAAACTTTTATTTATTTAAAATAAACAGCGACAAACGATTGTGACTCATAAAAACTGCCTCCATAAAAATATATAATAATAATTATAATTGTGATAATAGGGATATTACAATTGTGCAAACTTTGCATTATCATTAAAAAAAACCTTTTTACCGAGCAAACAGCAAAAACAGCGATAAAAACCATAGCAGCTCCCCCAAGAAGTGGCTCTGCCAGGGAGAGCGCTAGTACCTGCAGCGAAATCATTGTATTATCAATGTAATCATTGTGAGTCAAAATTATACATGTTTATAGATGCCAAATATCATTAGGATATTAAGTTAAAATCATGTTCAATGGTACACTTCCTATCGTAAATATATCAAAACTTCATTATTCACTAGTAATGTTCATTGCTAAGAACTTCATTTGAACAACTTTAAAGGTGATTTTATCAGTGTCTAGATTGTTTTGCTCCCTCAGATTCAGATCTGCTAATATCATCCTCTCCTAACAAACCAGACAGCTTCAGATGATGTATACATCTGTATTTTGAAAAACAGACCCACATGACTAGTTTTGTGCTCCAGGATCACAGATGTATTTTACTTTCAGTTTCAGCGCTAGTTTATTTTGATGTTATGGCATGTTAACGACATGACTGAGCATTTACGGGGTTTATGGGTAATGTGTGTGTGTTCGTACTTCCTGTTGTTCTTTAAGTTGTTTCTTCTGTTCGTCTGACAGCTCTGTCACACCCACCAGACCGACTGGCTTCCCCTTCTTATATCCCAGACTGCTCAGCTCCTGATCTAAACACAGAGTAGAATACACAAATTATACATAAAGATGTAAAAGTGTGTGTGTGTGCCTGTCAATGCAAGAGTGCTGTGTTTCTTTGATTCTGTGTGTATGTGTGTGTGGTGATGTGTGTGTGAGACGTTTGTGTATGTGTGTGTGTGTGTGTGTGTGAGTGAGTGAGTGCCGGTCAGTGCAGGAGTGCTGTGTTTCTTTGATTCTGTGTGTATGTGTGTGTGGTGATGTGTGTGTGTGAGACGTGTGTGTATGTGTGTGTGGTGATGTGTGTGTGTGAGACGTTTGTGTGTGTGTGTGTGTGTGTGTGTGAGACGTGTGTGTATGTGTGTGTGGTGATGTGTGTGTGTATGTGTATGTGTGTGTGTGAGAACCGGTCAGTGCAGGAGTGCTGTGTTTCTGTGTGTGTGTGTGTGTGTGAGACGTGTGTGTATGTGTGTGTGGTGATGTGTGTGTGTGAGACGTTTGTGTGTGTGC
>JAUMHG010000021.1:3626265-3646109 GCA_032359395.1 Enteromius anoplus
CATGATGAAGCTCATCAACTTTCTTTGTTAACCCAGGCTTGATCCTGAGTTAATGTAGCACCTGCACATGAAAGTGTGACATCAGCAATAAGCAGCCAATCACATGCTTTTTTACTTTCATTCACTTCTGTGAGGGAGTCAGATTCACTACCAAAGATGAAAAGATTGAGCAATATGAGGAATTTAATTACATTTACACAGCGAGAGATAACGATCTTTTAATGAAAGAGGAAAACTTAAAAAAAAACAAAGAGGAAAAAAAAAACACAAAAAAAAAAACTAGCAAGTAAGCTGTATTATCCATGTTTATATTAATTTACAAGCCTATTACTATTAAACTAAACTGGCTTGTGTAATAGATTAAGGAGATAATAATTATATAAATAATAATCTAAAAAAATCGGATGATTTTATCTTCAATAAATGTTTTACTATGCAGGTCCTTTAATTTGAAGTAAGAGAAGCTGGGGGAGTGGCTTGCTGGAAGCTGATTGGTCAAATTTAGTTTTGAGATCTCAAACCCAGAACATAACCTGCCCCGGAGCAGGTTAGCCTTGCAACACAAGTTACCATGGCAATGAAGACCAATTGAAGCTGAGTTTATTTCATGGTACCTAAAACTCAGGGTTGGTGCAAACTAATTCTAAACTTACCTGGCTAGCCAGCTAATCCGGGTTCATGGTACAGGCCCCTGCTCAGTAATCACATAGCAACACCCTTGCAACCAGCCATATCACCTTAGCAACACAGAAACTTCATGATCAGTCCTCATCAAAAGAGGACCATTAGTTGCTCTCGCACACTCATGTGCTGCAAAAATAATTTTTAATGATTTAAAAATATATATTTTATGGTGGCTGAGAGAGCTCAACGGGCTGCAAACAGAAGAAAACACATGCATACTGCAAATTCTCACAACACAACCAAACACAGAAACGCACTACAAACAGCACGGACCACAACGGAAATGTTTCAGGGAGACCTCAAAAAGTGACAAACACATCTGGGACCTGATTATTTGTGTGTTTGCAGCGCGTTTCTGTGTTTGCAGAGCCTGTGTTGTCAAACTTATGAAGAGTTTTTCTTAATGTGTTGTGTTTTTTTTCTGTTTGCATGTGTTTTCTTATGTTGCAGTGCGTTGAGCTCTCTCGGCCACCGTAATATTTTCTTACTTAGTATTTTTGTCTTGATTAAGATGCATTTAACTTGACAGGTAAAATGACTTAAGATTTTAAGTGTTGTTTTCTAAAAAGAAAAAAAAAGTATTAATATTTAGCTTTTTTTAGTTTGGGTTTTGCTTAAAATTTAGCCTGGGCCCGCCCATACTTCCTTTGACACTATATTCTGTTCGCGTGCAAAGTTAGTCTGGCCAAACTGCCGTTTAAGAGCATTTCTGTTTCCCAAAAAAGTGGCAACCAATGAGAAACGAGCTCCCTCACCCCCGGCACGACTGTGGCAGGTGTAATGCGATGACGCAGCATATCGGCTTTCAATCATGGCGTGTATCGAGCTGCAACAATCGTTCGACTCTGCTGTTGCAGCTGTTTTGAGATATTTTCATGACTGGTTTTCTTTGAAAACGGAGCAGAAGTAATTAAACTAAGTAAAGACATGTTGCTTTAATGAAGCTAGCTACAATTGGTTACGGTGTCTTCTGTTTCCGTTGCTATTCGTCATTGGAATGAGTGTTCTGATTGGTTGTAGATTCTTCCAGTAATCTACAGAGGCATGTAATGGACGCAGGCTAAGCCCTCCTCCCAGAAGGCGAGCAGTAAGGTAGCTTTGCCAGACTATATATATAGCTCCTATGAGCTTTATAGTGGCGGTAGCCAGCCTACTTAAAATTACCAGAAATATCTGTCAATAGAGTAAGAAAAGTAAGACTAAATCAGATTAACACTGCAAAGAAATGCTTGTTTTAAGCCCAGAGATGTGAAAATAGTAAAAAACTGTTGTTTTCAGAAAAAAATAAGTCAAAATGAAGTGATTTTAATCTGTTTACACCTATTTTTTGCAGTTCATCCCCTTGGCAATAATTTTTCCTTATTTAAAAAAAAAAACCTATAACAATTTTTTTTTTTTTTTTTTTTTTTTTACCAAGACTTAAAATCTGAAGTCAGTAGATACGTATTGATTCAAGAATGTTTAGATATACAGAAATACTGGGTGACAAATCCTTGTTCACAGTGCGGATGGATGTTGTGTTTGAGCGAGGAACACGCAGCGAGCGGTGTCACGAAGCTCTTAAGATGGTGTTCTTCACCTGAACACAGACACAGATGAAGGAGATGGAGGAGAGCCGGAGCTGGATTAGGACTCAGGATCAGACGCTGCCTGCAGAGACTCATCTCACATCCCGCTGGAGCTCAGTCAGACGCTCACACTCTGCCATTGTGTGCTCTAATCCTCCGTCATGTCCTTCATCTCCATCCCACGCTCTGCCCGAGACACCGAAGGCACCTGACAGAGGTCAGGGGTCGTGACTCCGGCTGATGACGTCTTCTGTCATACTGAAGTAGTTTTCAGTGTCGGTCTGGAGCTGAATGTGAATCAGATGATTAATAAACACTTGATAAAATGTTTCATAAAAATTAGTGCTGTCAAAAGATTAATCACAATTAATCACATCCAAAATAAATGCTTTTTGTTTACACAGTGTATGTGTGTGTACTGTGTATATTATGTATATATAATATACAAACACCTGCATGTATATGTATATATATTAAAGGAACTTTATGTAGAATTGACATCTTGTGGTTGAACTACGTATTGCAGTCCAAGTTCAAAATACTGGAGAGGGGTTTTTCACCTGGCCCCTCCTTCTCAGACTTGACACACCCTCAGGTTCCCATGATTGACGACACCAACAGGACAATGAATTAAATGAAATGCACTGTATTTTCTGCCGAAACACTACTGACTTGGTGATTGGGAGATAGATGGAGGGTGGCGCTTCAGACCAAAACAAAACATGACAACATAAACATCAGTTGAGGGCTGCAACTGTGCTTTTTAAACGAGAATATCCAGGCTGTGCTACTGCTGTCAGTGATACGAGTACTTGAAATTAACATGCTTTCTTATTGCCTGTTGAACATAACAGAGACAGTTTTTTTCTTCTTCTAGAGATTCTAGAGTCTGATTTTTTATAGTTGCTTGAATAAAAGAATTAAAAGAATAAATAATTAAAAAACTGCTAAGGTCAATATTATTATTAGCTTGCTTAAGAAATTGTTAGCTTTAGAACAAACCACTGCTGTCCAATGACTTGCCAATTTAAACTAATTGGCCTGATTAACCTAGTTAAGCATTTAAATTGCACTTTAAGCTGAGGATTAATATCTTTCAAAACAACTAGTAAAATAATATGCACTGTCATCATGGCAAAGACAAAAGAAATGAGTTGAGAGAAAGACTTGTTAGTGTTCATAAAGATGGAGAAGGACATATGCGTTTATCAAAGCGTCTTTAAGTGGTAAGAAGTTTAAATAGTGCAGATAAAACTACAGGTTTCTAAAGACCCAAGAACAACTGCCAAGACACTAGTGAATGACTTAGCCAAGTCTGGACTGATGTCTCGAGAAGAGCCCTGCACAGGAATGAACTCCACTTCAGAAGAAGAGACACCTCCAAGCTAAAATGAAGTTTGCTAAGGGCAACCTGGAGATGTTGGTTTGGAGAAAGAAGGGAGAGGCATTCAACCCCAAGAACAGCGTCCCACAGTGAAACATGGTGCTGGAGAATAATGCTGTGGAGATGTTTCAGTGTGTTTGGCCATGGGAGTCCCCTCAGGGCTGAAGGAAACATTAAAAAAGGAAGACTAGAAGAAGATTTTGAAAGACAACCTCAGACAGTCTGCAAGAAAACTTGGTTTGGGTCGACATTTCGTCTTCCAGCATGATAACGACCCAAAGCAAATGAGCAAAGTGAGTGTACTTGACTGGCCTGCACAAAATCCTGACCTGAATCCAAGAGAAGATCTGTGAGGCACACTGAAGTCCAGAGTCTGTGTCAGAAGACCAACAAATCTGGAGGAGCTTGAGAGATCTGCTGAGGAAGAATGGGCTGTCCTTCCTCAGGAGACATGCTTGAAACTACAACAAACGACTAAAGGCTGTTATCAAGCAGAAAGGATACACTATTGACTCATGAACATCAGAGGGTACCCGAACCCGTGAAGACCCGAGAAATAGCTTAAATGTACTAGTTGGACCCGAACCCGGCTGGGAAGACACAATAATAAGCTGCGAAGAAAAAAAATTTGTTGGCATAAACACTGTCAGTAGCCTTCTCCCTGACTTCATCTGATGCGTACAAACCTTCTTGCTAATAAATTCACATCCATGTTAGGCTGTTCTTCTCTCTTGCCGACAAAAAATCACTATTCCAGCTTTAATAGTCTACTCGCGGTCATGGTCGGTGAATTACTCATTCAATACTTTTTTCTCTCTAAGTCAACTTCGACTGTTGTTTTTACCCTTTTGAACTACAATAACCATACCTTTTGTAGGCTGTAAAAGACCCAATTATTAATTAATTTTTTTCAAAAACGCACAGAATAATGCGCCAACTTTACTTCGTGCATGTTCTCTTCTCCAGTAAAATAAAACAATACAAAACATGTTTACAGCTCCACCTACGGCACCTACTGGTCTTCTTATGAAACTTAAAGGAGGAATTTACCCGTATGGCACAAGACTGACACTCCCTCCAGAACTCTGAGATCCGCCAGTGATCGACGCCTCATCGTGCCATCACAAAGAGGCACAAAATCTCTTTCCAGAACATTCTCTCACACCGTTCCTGGCTGCTGGAATGATCTTCACATTGCTATCAGAAATGCCAACTCCCTTACAACCTTCAAACGACTTCTGAAAACCCATCTCTTTCAACATAATTTGACATCATAAAAAAAAAAAAACTTAACCCTACTCTTTCTTTCCCTTTCTAGCCTGCACTTGTTTGAACATTGCCTATACGGTATAATGAGCTAGGTTGTTTTTGCGTCTTCAGTACAAACTGCTTGTTGTTTTTCCCCACCTGTAAGTCGCTTTGGATAAAAGCGTCTGCTAAATGAATAAATGTAAATGTAAAAATGATGTACATTTTTCCTGCTAAGGAATTTCTAAGATTAAAATTGAATGTAGATTGTAACATTTGTCAATTCTGTAATAATTATGTAGAAACTGTAAAAAAAAAATGTTGTAGACTTTGTTTTAAATTGTATGCTTCTAATTTTTCGCAAATGTTACGTTTTGCAAACAGCAACCCAGTTTAATGTCTTTAAAAAGATACAGTATACAGCGTATACAGAGGACTTAAGAAATATGAGTAGACCAAGACAATTTTGATTTGTTTATAAAGCATTAAGATTTAGTTTAAACCCCTACATTGTTTGTGGTTGGGTGAATGTATTTTATTTCTTGTAGACATGTTGTTTCTCCAATATAGCATGATTAATAAGAATAGTCAAGTATGTCAACTTATTTGTTGAAATATAAAAAAGTGCAACTGTGATGACGTCAGAGGCCACCAGGCGGCACTGCGGCATGACGTCACACGAGCAGAGACGCAGCAGCAGAAGAAGAAAAAATCGCGAGGACCGCGTTAGCAGAGCCAGCGCGAATATATATGACATAACATAACGTGCGCTGTACACGCAGAGCGATCGCGACGCTTCCTGGAAGATATCGCGTTTCTGCATCGGCGTTAGGAGCCCAGGCTGAGAACAAAGGCGGAATCATGGCAAACGACGAGACGCTGCGCTCGCTGATGTTTACGCTCAGTTACGTGCTGATGAAGCGGCGGCGTGACGTCACCAGCGCAGACGCGCAGCGCAGACGCGAGGTTCAGCGGCGCGTCGCGCACAGACAGTATTTCCAGCAGAGACACAAGAGGATGATCATGGTGAGATGCGCCTTCCGTACTAAACTAACATCTTCATCAGTCTGACTACACATGACTACTGAAACATGGTTATATTATAGCAAATAAATGTGTGTTTTTTAGTTGTATATTGATTACCATTTGTATAAGCACAAGTATTTAAAAAAAAAGCTGTATATTGAGTTTGAGTTACTTTTAAGAAATTACTTCATTATGCTTATTCTTACAAGAATTATATCTTGTAAGAATTTTACCTTTTCATTTTTAGTTTCAGTTTTAGAGGGACGATCCTGGTGAGAGATTCAGATTCACATTAGATCTGCTTCAATTCACTGCAGTGTGCTTTAAATCTAGTTTTTGCTATGTCCACTTTTACAGTGGATCTTCAGTTCAAATCATCAAATAAAAAAAGTAATCAAAATATATTTTGATAGAGCACAGCTGTTTCTGTAGAAATACACAACATACGTTATAAATTTTTCTTTTATGACAAATATCATTAGGATATTAAGAAAATATATATTCCATGAAGATGTTTAGTAAATCTCATACTGCAAATATATATCAACTTCTTTTATGATTAGAAATATATATCGCTAAAAACTTCCATTTGAACAACTTTAAGATGATTTTCTCAATATTTAGATGTTTCTGCTCCCTCAGATTCCAGATTGTCTAATAGTTGTCTCTCAGACAGATATCGTCCTCTCCTAACACACCAGACATCAGCGGAGAGATGGTTATTTAGCTTCAGATTGTTGTGCTCCAGTTCTCTGGTCTCTCTAACAGACGTGTTTCTCTCTCAGATGATGATGGCTCAGGCGTCTCGTCCCATCGGAGCTCCTCCGGCTCGACCCACGCGGGTCTGGAGCAGCATCGAGAGCACCGATTGGTGGGAGCGGGTGGTGATGAGGGAGTTCCAGCCCTCAGATTGGCTGGAGAAGTTCCGCATGACCAAAGAGACCTTCTTCCTGCTATGTGGGAAGCTGAAGCCGCGTCTGAGCCGTCAGGACACCCGTCTGCGTCCGGCTCTGCCGCTGGAGAAGCGTGTGGCCGTGGCTCTGTGGCGGCTGGCCTCTAACGTGGAGTACCGCACCATCAGCGCTCTGTTCGGCGTGGGCCGCTCCACGGTCTGTAAGTGTGTGCGAGACGTGTGTCACGCCATTGTCCTGCTGCTCCGGCCTCTGTACCTGCGCTCCCCGAGCGAGCAGGAGCTGGAGGACTCGGCCCGTCTCTTCGCCTCTCGCTGGGGCTTCCCTCACTGCGTGGGAGCTCTGGCCAGCCTCCACGTGCCCATCATTGCCCCGTCCAGCAACACGCACAGCTACTGGAACAGCCGGGGCTGGCTGTCGGTGGTCACTCAAGGCGCGGTCAATGGGCTGGGTCAGTTCTGGGACGTGTGCGCCGGGTTCCCGGGCAGCACCGAGCACGCCGAGCTGCTGCAGAACTCCACGCTTTGGGCTCGAGGCTGCGAGGGCTTCCTTCGGCACGAGCCCGAGCGCCTCTTCATGGGCCGCCCGCTGGGCTTCCTGATGATGGGCGATGCGGGCTACCCGCTGAAGAGCTGGCTGCTGAAGAGCTTCCCGGAGTCCGGCGCACTGACTGAGGCCCAGAGAGCCTTTAACCGGCGTCTGGAGCGGGCTCGAGGGGTGGTGGACGAGGCCTTCCTCCGGCTCCGGGCGCGCTGGCAGTGTCTGCTGAAGAGGAACGACTGCCGCATGGACGTAGTGCCCACCATGATCCTGGCCTGCTGCGTGCTGCATAACGTCTGCGAGGTGCACGGCGACGAGTTCGACGAGCGCTGGGAGGAAGCGGTCCGGCACGAGGAGAGCCCGCAGCCCGCTGACGAGGTATCGCCCACCGCAGACGACCGCCACGGAGAGGAAGTCCGAGCGCTCTTCTGCGAGTACTTCCTGCAGCAGGAGAACCAGCAGAGCACGCTGGGATGCTGAGACCGGACCAGAGCAATGCTGCACAAAATGATCTGCTCGCCCAGTGTTTGTGTCTTCATTTCTGGTTTAAATATCTAAACATTCCAGATGCATTTACTTAAGAGGTGAAGTATCTTAAAGGAGTAGTTCACCCAAAATAAAAAAAACTACCCTCAAGACATCCAAGGTGTGTAAAACACAGTCAGTTCATCTGAAAGAAGAAAGTCATATGCACGTTGGATATCTTTAGACCACAATCCCTAGATTGTGAGGTAATATTCATTTTGGGTGAACTACTCCTTTAAGAAATTGAGTCTTATTTTCTTAAAACAACAAATGTTTTTTTTTGTTTGTTTAGGTTTTGATTTAAGATTCTTACCTCATTGGCAGATATTTGTTGCTCATTTTAAGCAAAAACTAACAAAATATAAAATCTCAAGTCATTTTAGTTGTCAAGTAAATGCATCTTGAGCCAAGAATGTTTAGATATATGTACTAGAAAACAAGACTCACATACTAAGAAAATCATTTTTCGCTGTGAAAGAATGTGTTTCAGAACTCGATCTCAGACTCATCTGTTGGTTTGAGTCGTTCGATAGGAGCAGAGCGTCATGAGTGTGCTAATGAAGACATCATCAGCTCGTTGGAGACTCCAGGACCTGGAACACGAGTCTCACTCTCCAGCGCTTCAGGAACGGTCAGGAGTCAGGAGTTTGTGCTGACTTCATCCACCAGAAGTTGATTCAAACACTCTCAAACATCAGGAAAGCTGAAGATGTGGACAAGACATGTGATCCGGAAGACTGTGTTTAATTTTTACATGCTGTGTGAATGTGTTTCAATAATCCTTCACTAACATTCTTTAAATCATTAAACATGAACAGTAATGTCTCTCATTATGTCCTGTGGTTGTTTTTTCCTAGTTACTTGTATTGCTAGTTCTAATCAGGCAGCTCACCTGTGACTAGTTACTTGAAGGGACTCTGAAGGGAGGCTGAGGTTAGTCCTGATCCTGCAGACAGCAGCTGGGCTTGTTTTCATCACAGTCCTTTCTTTTCCTCCTTTAGTTTACTTAATAAACCTTATTTTAATTGCTAAACCTGTTTAGTGTCCTTGATGCTTAACCAGGGTCATATTCTGCGTGATGTTTCTACAGTAACATGTTTTTGTCGGGACAATAAAACACAATGGGGTCAGTCTTTCTTCAGAATGTCTTCATTCGTCTCCTTCGCGTCAGGGTTTGAGTAAACGATGTGTTTCTGTGTGAGTGATAACCGTGTTCGTCATAACATGCCATCTGTGTTTGTGAATCTTCAGATTAGGAATAAGAAATCTGGCCCAGGATTATATCCCCTGTTGTCTCAAAGGGAATCTAAGGGGAGGGTCAAGGGTCGTGTGGGGTCCAGTAGATGGTAGTGTAACGATGGTGTTGATGAGCGCTGAAGTGTTCTCGGCACACGTGTCTCTCATGATTAGCCGGATTATCTGTGTCTGACGGACGCTGGTCTCACTGCTCTCAGAGACGGCTCCTCACCGGTCAGCATGCTGCATCCGCTCATGATCTTCATGGTCATCGTCAACACCTCCATGTCCATCATCTTCTGGACGCTCTTGATGTCCGAGGTCTTCTTCAAAGAGGCAGAGACGGAGGAGGCTAAGGCCGCGGCGGCCGTGTCTCCGGCGTAAACTCGTCAGCATGTAGATCTTGTTAGTGTCTTTCTGCTTCATAGAGCTTCTCTGATTAGACGGATTTCCTTCAATAGAAGCTTCTGCAACAAAAGCACTGTTTGGGAGGTATGGAGTGCTTTTTTTTTTTTACAGGTAAGAGAAAAACTATATTTCAATGCATTACAGCTGTCTTTCAGTTTCAATCAGTACAGTGTGAAAAGATTAGGTTAAGGTCCTTAGATTAAATATTGCTCTAAGAAATTATTTATCTGATAAGAAATGGTGTCTCTTTCATTCAGTTTCTGTTGAACTTGGGGGGGACCAGAGCCTCAGTTCATGATTAATCGGATTAAGTGTTCTCGAGGTACGTCTTAAACATGTGCCGTGTAGATACATACGTCATTACTAAACCCTCAGCACCGCATTGTAACATTTAGAGCCCATATATCTCTCAAAACGTTTTGTCTAACCGTAATGTTCAGAATGTTTGAGGTGTGCTTTTTCTTGAAAACTTTAAGTATTTTTTTACATGATGAATGATAATAATAATCTGATAAAAACAAATGCATTTCTTGGCATCACTCTAAAAGAAGTTCTTAAAGGAATAGTTGGCTCAAAATGAAAATTCTGTCATCATTTACTCACCCTCGAGTAGTTCTAAACCTGAATGAATGTCTTTGTTATGTTTGTATCCAGAAAGTTTGTAACCAGGCTGTTTTGGTCTCCATGGACAGCCGTAGTATTTTTTTTTTTCCATGGAAGTCAACGGTGACCAAACCAGCCTGTTTACAAACTTTCTTCAAAATGTCTCGAGGGTCAGTAAATGATGACAGAACTATTCCTTTGAGAGTGTGGCTGGTCAGTTTCCAGGTTATTACAGAGAGCTTAAGGTGTGTGCTTCTGCTGGAGGTCCAGGAGGGGCTCTGAAACAGTGCATTATGGGATGTGTTGCAAAATGCTCATTACATAAACTGTTGGATTAGGTTTGGAGATGCATATGACAGCGTTTTGGAAGGCGATCAATTGATTACAGTAGAAGAGGGTTCTGCACAGATTCAGTCCTGCTCTGTGTGTTAGAGAGTCCTGTCCGAGGCCAGCATGCTGCACCCACTCATGTTCGTGATCGTCGTCTTCAACACCGGCATGGCCATCGCGGAGTGGACCTTCCTCTTGTATGAGGCCATGAGGTTAAACTCAGAGAATCCAGATGAAGTTGAGCCGTCCGAGTAGACGCAGTGGAGCGGCTCATAGCAAGAGGAGTTTAATCTTAGATCATGTGCACAAAGAAATTAAATGTCAAGGTAAGAGCTGCGCTTAACTTCCAGGTCTCTACAGATCCATCGGTATATTACAGTAGAGTCTGTCAGTGAAGGGTTTCTGTGATCCCCATTATTGTGGGTTGGATGGTAATCTTGGGAATGTTCGGTTCTGACGGTGATTCAGGATTTGATTAAAACAGGCTTAATCTCCTCTTCATTCTCTGCAGCTCAATCACTCCCCTGTAATCCAGGCAGATATGGTTTGTTATTAGAAAACGTTTAAATCTTCTTTACCTTGTGTATGTCATAATTAAGAGCTCTGCCCTATATGTCTCTCTCTGGTGAGCGGCAGATGTGTTGGTCATCAGCGGAGCTCAGTCAGGAGACATGCACTCGTCTGGGTCAGGAGAGGGGCTCTCGGGGGCCCGTTTGCTTCGCTCTCTCAGGTCAGTCTCGTCTCCATTCCTGGAGTACAGGCCCCCAGCGCGAGACTCTGTCTCTGTTCCTCCACACGTTCTGTACGTCGCTGTGGGTCTGCTGCTGGTCATTCTGGCCACGTATGCCATCGTGGGTCACCTGATCCATGACCTGCTCCATGACCTGGCAGGTAGATCCTCGGCCTGTTGTTTTTCCGGTGCTCTCCTGGTGTTGTGTCGTGTTTCTGCTGTAAGTCCTTGCTTTGTCGGACGTCTGTTGTGATGCTTTGTGTCTCGTCAGGGTCGTCTTGTGTAAATGGCCGGTACTGTCATTTAAAAATAAAACATTGTTTGTTATGTCCCGATGGAGTTCTTTCACATCACAGATGTTGACGTGTTTTGTGACGGTTGTGCTGATCATTAAACTGTTCTTCAGGTAAATCCTGATCTTCTGCACATTTGTGAGAGCGTATGATTTTGTGCTCCATCCTTTCACACTGAGGATGACTGATGCTGAAGCAGACACTGCTCTTTACACGTGTGTGATCACATCTGTGAAGTGAGAAGAAAGCGTGTTCATCATTGCACATTACTCTTTCCTGTGTGTTTTTAGTATCATCTGTTGTTTTTTTGTTCCATTAAATGAGTAAACAGCTGCTGCATGAAACTAATAATCACCCTCCAGCGCTCATGCAATTAGCTTGATGTGACCTGAATGTGTTAACGAACTGAATAATTACTTAAGTGTGAACATATAAATATTTACTTTAATATGAATGTATATGGTTTGTAATATAAGCAGTGTGTGTTGTGTCTGTTATGAGTGGTGTTCTCTGTCTCTGCTCAGACTGGGTCTTCGGTCGTAAACCCGAAGCCGGTGAAGAGGAGCGTGTCGGTCTGGAGGAAGAGCGAGCCGGTTTTCTGCCGGGATTCAAAGAGACCCATCATCTCACAGGATCCGGTCTTCATTACGTCACATCACTATGAGTCTGTGCAAGCCTTCGCTTTCCTGGCTTTCATGTTTTTACCTCGTCTGTAAGATCTCTGTCTCAGACCGGATGCTCTTTTTGCTGCTGTAGAAAAGTAAAGTATAGAAAACAGTCTTTGGGTATGAAAGAGGGCGAGGTCATGTGATCGTTGTGATGTCATCAGTGTAATTGCTGTATTCTGTGACGCCGTTAAAATGAATTCTGAGATGGATATATTTTGGAGACTGTATATGAATAAACAAGAAGGTGTGAATGATGCATATGAGATCTAGAATTAAAGCCTCTCCTCATTAGGAACCAACAGCTTGTGTCTGATTCATCTTTATGAGATTATTCTAATGCCTGTCTAGAACAACAAGGTCATAAACACATGAGATCTTCAGCTCTACAACACCACAGCAGAATCTCACGAAGTCTGTCGAGAACCCAACATCAGAAGAATTAAATACACTGTGATAAACTAAAACTGACCTGAAACTTTATTATCAACTATGTTTATCATGTTTTGGTTTAGTTGATCTCTGTTCAGGGAGATGTTCCTGTAAGTTTATCAAATGCCAGAACATCATTGGTGAGGTTTTATCTTTTATTAATAAAGTAGTGTACCTGTTCTCTCAGTTCATGATTAACCATAACCATAACCAGTGTTAACTGTAAGCCGTCTCAAAGCTGGATAATATGTACAGATAAAGCCTGTGACCTTGAGCGTCTCAGCCAATCACAGCGCTGCAAATGTGTATCAACACTCGCTTCTGGAGTCTCAGAAGAAAGGAACGACATGGACATCTATGATTTCTCCAGACGGAGAACGTCTGAGCTCCATCACGGCCTGTGAACAAACTCTCATCTGGACGGTATGTATTGAGCTGCAGATCCACACTTTCATAAGTGTATGAAATATTTATAGTGTGCTCGGGTGTTTGAGGTGCTTAGTTCAACAATTATATTGACAGGTGCTTAAAAATGTTTATAATATACTGATGATAAAAGTGCAACACAGTGAGTGTTGTGAAACTATTAATATGTGCCGTGATCAGCTCATTGATGTTTGGGCAGCAGGGTTAGGGTCAGTTATTCTGGTATCTGTGTTACATGTAAGCATGCGTTGAGGTTCTGGATGAGAGCGTGATGGCCGGTCCGCGAGAGCCTCCTCTGCTGCCCCCTTCTGCTGAGGAGGAGCTTTTCTTCAAGACTTACATCCCACCTGCTCGAGATGCCATCCATCTGCCCATTCATATCTTCTACATCATTCTGGCCTCCATCATCATAGTGGCCACGCTCTACGCCATCATCGGCCACCTCATCAAAGACCTGATTCACGACCTGGCTGGTGAGATCCTCAAGACCTTAGCTTAACTTAGTGAATGTGTGATGTGTTTATGCAGTTCGAAGTTAAAAAACACAATTTTCGTCTTGAAACGGGTCGATTTGTACAAGCTCATTGTTCTAAAAAAAGCGATGTGTGCTCTGATTGGCCAGCTATCCAGTGCAGTGTGATTGGCTGAATACCTCAAGCGTCTGATGAAAATGCTCTGCCCCTTACCATAACGTGATGCTGCATCCCGGCGCTACGACACCAAAACAATAAAACATATTACAAAGGAGTGAGACATAATTACTGATGATCATGACTTAGTTCTGTCTTTTTACACATGGTGTAAAGTCTGTGTGGACAAAAGACATAACTTTTATAAAAAAAAAATCTCTTTGTAACTTCAGGATCTTATCTGTGCTCTAACAGCTCGTTACACTCCAGAGAGAAAGGGACACTTGAAATCTCATCACATGATATCCTTATCTTTAAGGATGATTTTTTCTAAATTTGTTGTTTTTATCACTCATTTTTGATGCAATACTTCAAAATGCTCTTAAAAAAGGGTGATGGAAACATAGATGGTAGCTGTATTTCCATCCAATTATTTTGGGGTATCACATAGATAAAAACAAAATTTGCTAAAATTCTAAAAATGTGCATTAAAAATGATGTGTTTAAGAAGGATAAATGTCTTATCTGATAAGATCACATGCACATAAACTACGATGGAAACAGCTTTGTCAAATAAGACAGCATAACCTGACTTACCAAAACCTCGTCTGCAAAATGTGAAGCCAGTAATTTCTTGAATACAAAAATTATTATATACAGTGCCTTCTCCTATAGCAACAAATGACATTTTTCAAGTTATTCAGGGAAACGACAAAATATAAAGGCAGCTAGTCTATCAGTAAGTGCTGATTCTGTTAGAGACATGATATCCAGTTTACACACCACTGTTAGAAGAACAAGATCTTTGAGATTCGATCAGATGCAGCCAGTGACTTGTTTCTCAGAAGAGTTGTTCTAGAACGCTTTGGTCTTAAACAGATCAAGGCTATTTCCCAAAAGCATCTTAAGCCTAAGTGGATTGCTTAGTTTTCAGATGTTTTTGGCAAACACAGCACAGGTTAGTACTGGTAACCCGTCTCCTCCTTGTCTCTGCAGACTATCTGTTGGGCCAGCAGCCCGATGAGGTGCCCATCAACCTGTGTGAGGCCAGAGACAAGTTCATGGCCGACTGGTGTCCGGAGACCAGCCCGGAGCTGGAGGAGATGGCCCGGGCCGAGGAGATCCGGGTGGTGATGGAGGGCGCCAGATACAGCCCTGCCATCTGGATCATCTCAGACGGCATGGAGCCCAGAGTGCCGCGCACCGGCCCGCGGGTCGCCTTCGGGAAGAACGTGTAGAGGGCCCGGCTTCAGCTCTGAGGAACAGAGACTTCATGAACACTCACAGACAGAAACAGTTTACACCAGTGTAGCTCAACACTGATGGTTCATGTTCATGTTTTACAGTGACCGAGCGCTGTGGAGATGCCTGCTGGTCCCTGCTAGTACTGCAGCTCCACAGATTTACTCTAAAAAGCACTTTTCAGTATTGATCCTGGAGAACTTCGGTTAGTTTCTCTCTCCTTTCTGACGGCAGAGCTCATCTAACTCTCTCCAATGAGCTGATGACCTGAATTGGGTGTTTTTGCAAAACGTGTCTCCCCTCAGCAGGACAGTTTTTTTGTGAAGAGCGCCCTCTGGTGGAAAAAAACAGCGATCTACACGATTTAAACAATGAAGGATGTCTGTAAGCAGGGTTGCCTGTAAAATTGGATTGCAATATATTAAATTGCCTGAAAAATATTGTGCTTGAAATAAATCACAAAATATCGTGATTGTGGTGCATGTGTGTGTTTTTAGATGCAGCTCTTTCACACACACTCAAACTGATAGAAGCAGAACTAAAATAAATGCCTTTTAAATCAGGGATTGTCATTTAAGGCTAAATTCAAGAAAGTAGAAATAAAACAAATTCAAAGTGAAATTCAAAGAGATTCAGTTGTGTGCCAAAACATTTCCCCCTGAAATGAATCGTACACACTAAACATACGGCATTTTCGGAAGCATTAGTGGGACAATTATAATTGAGACATTTCTTTATTTTTTTATTACATGAAACGGACACTTTAATGTTAATCTGTCATACAGAAATATAATTTTCGACTAGAAAAAAGTTTGCCCGCGGTCAGTAAATGTGAATGAGATTGAATTAAAGCGCTGCTCGGTGCAGAGAGACGCATGCGCAGTACAGCCGGGGTTCTGCTGAGGTTCGGCTGATGTAGGTCAGATGTAACCTGACGGAGTCCAGAAGCAGCTTCACACGGGCCTGCGAATGTAAGACAACCGAACCGGACCAGAGAGGAGCTCTGCGTTGATCAGCGATGGAGGGATGATCGGAACCGGCCCGGTGTTTAAGGATGGACCGGAGCGACGGAGCGGCGGCGGCCGAGCGGTGAGCGTCGATCGCGGCTTTATTCTACATGAATCAGCGTCACAAACACGGGCCTTCGTTTCATTGCACCACTCTTGTGTTTATGTGCTGATGCAGTTCATTTGACAGCGGGTTTCCATCAATGCATGAATGCAGATGCACCTGATTCATTCGGAGAGACACCTGCGCTGCATTAACATCAAACATGATCCATTCATCAAATAATGTTAACCGTACACGAGCATCTGTCCATCACATCATACGGGTTCTGCGTTCATCTGCTTCAGGAAAAGCTCCGTTGTTGGTTCTGCAATAGACTAAAATACAGACGGGATTCACAGTCTCTCTCCATCATAAATGATGATAGAAATCTGCATTCATATATTAATGGAAATAGAAGATAGCTAGATTTACGGAGCTGTTATTGCAGATAACAATAGGCTCAGCTGTTTCTTTACTGAGCTTTGTCTCAGATGATGCAGCTAAAATAAAATCAGCCCCAAATGAGCCGTGTCCCAGTAAGAGCACAGATAAAGCTGATGAGACATGTTTGAGTTCAGATGGAGAGCATGAGGTCCTGGCAGATCTGAGCTCGGTTTGAGACGCTCTTGAGATCTGTGTGTGAGATCACTGAGGGGTTTTCTTCAAGAGAAGGGTCTCATCCCATCCATGTAATAAAGGTTGGTTTGAGAGGAACCGTGTGAAAGTTCTCATTTACACCTGACTCGAGTGTGTGTGTGTGTGAGCTGAACTATGAACACAGTCTCGTACTCTTTCCAGCTGTTCGCTCAGTCAGGAGGGTGATTGATTCCTTCTGTTTGTATAATCTACATCTTTAATTTGATTCTTTAGTTTATAGTGAGTTTTGGGCAATAAATATTGGATCATTCCATGTAAGTAAGTTTCCCTCCGGAGATATTTGTCAAATCAACCACAGGCCCCGCCTCAAATAGTTTGATTTAGCTAATATTTTTTTCTGAAGAACGATAGTGATGAAAGCCAAAATATTAAATGTCAAATATTTACTGATAGGAAGTAAATTGTTAGATTGTACACATTTCTTTTTTTTTTTTTAAAGAGGAATGTCAGAAGAACAAAAAATGAGATGAGATGTGTCCTGTTTACATCTGTCAAAACAACTGCCCTGAACAAACCTGTCTTAGTGTCATAAATATTATGTTTCCAAAGTTTGCATGCCTATAAAGTTATATAACTTTCTATGAAAAACATGTAATGACAGTAATGCTAAAAATTCGTTTTTTTAATCATTATTAAAATGATTGTTTTATTTTATTTTGTGTTCATATTTAAAAGACAATTCTATTTTAGAAAGGTTACTTCAAGAGTTCACGCTTCCTCATAGTAAATAAGCGAATTTGGCGTGCTGTCTGGGGAACGAGCCGGGAGAACGGTGAACTCCGAACCCTAATGGTTTGAACCCTAGCATGGGCAAGAGTTCGGCGTTCGGCTCAGTCTCCGTCTGCCGTCTGGAAGGTGTGAATCAAAATGGGGAGTGAAAAATGGTGAATCGAGATGCGGGAGAAGGGAAGGTGGGATATTTATAGTGAAGGGGAAATGATTTGATTGGGTGTGAATTCACAAGGGAATGATTAGATGACGGGCTTCCAGCCGTGTGTGATTAACTCGTTCACGATCCTCTCGAAATTATGTTATTTGCAAAACATTCACATAAATGCAGTTCAATTCATGTCCAAACATGGGTGTTGTTAATCTTTCTGTGCTTGCAATGTGTGCTGGTTTTAAGTGAAATAAAAGAATGTCATGCAAGATTACACTCATTTATCTGTTTGTTTTGTTAATTTGAGCATTACCGCCTCCCACAAACGCTCTTGTGTTCTGATCAATGATCACAGCAAGCGGTCACTTTCTGAATCCTTCATTGTAACATGTAGCATGCCTATAATTCTTTATAGTGATCGTCCAATCAGGATATTTACAGACATTCATTTAGGGCCTGAATCTCTTTTCTGAAAATGGGGGGAATTTCCCTCTTAGGTAAATCATATGGGGAAATTTGCTTTGATAATTGCAAAAATTGCTAATTTTTATTTTTAAATATATAATTATCTCACGTAAACGATTGATTAATGCAGTGTATTTTAGTTTTTTTGCAATGGGTTACTTCCTTTTTTAAAAAATTTTTATGAAGCTGCAGGCCATAACTTTATTTGGTTAAAAACAGTCTGAAATTAATATTTGAGCAAGAACACAACCAGCCAGTGTTCAAAACTATCGTCTTACTTAAGCCCGATTCACAATGCTTAGCTTGTCATTTTTTTCTAGTTTAGGTGGGACAGGTAGGTTTTCGCAGGAAATCCAAGAACACGGCATCATTACATCACTTCTGTAAACATAAAGAAGCTGTCCTGGCTTCTAGACAGTCTCCTGAGGATCCTGCAGGACGCACATCATTTAATTACAGCCTTTTCTCACAGCAGCTGGAATATCTTAATATGACATTCAGATGGTAATTTTAAAAACTTAATTTTTTGTTTACAAAACCTGTTGATCTGCTTCAGGTGTTAACCCCCCAGAGGTGTATAGGTTAGTGGTGTGGCAGATATGTTCAATTTATGGAGCTTCAAAATAATGGCCACAAGCGTTACCAAGCTCAGAAGAGCCAGGACAATTTTTTTTTTCATTTTGTTTTCATCTAAAAGAAGCAAGTTAAATACACCTAGGATGGCTTGGGAGTGAGTCACTAGGGTCATTTTCGAGTAAACTGTTCCTTTAAGTCAACATCAAATACTGATGTAAGCTTGATTTTCAACATCTCTCTTTCGGATGAGACATTAAAACTGAGGTCCTGGCTCTCTGTGGTCATTAAAAATCCCATGACACTCATCGTAAAGAGTAGGGGTGTAACCCCGGTGTCCTGGCCAAATTACCACTGGCCCTTGTCTATCATGGCCTCCCAATAATCCCCATCCATTGATTGTCTGTATATCTCTCTCTCCTCTCCACCTGTATCTGGTGTGTGGTGAGCGCACTGGCGCCGTTGTCCTGTGGCAGCCGTCGCATCATCAGGTGGATGCTGATGGTGGTTGAGGAGAGACCCTTAACGCTGCACAACTCAAACCGCACTAAACATGGCAGACAATAGTCGAACTCCACAAATAGTCACGTTTAGCGATAAGGACTTTGAACCGGACCGTACCAATAAAAAAAGATTTTCCAGATGCAGAGAATGCAACGCAAGAATAGCCGACACGACAACAACGTCAAATTCCATCCGGGATTTCAAGAACCACAAGGAAAGTTAAGAGTCGGAATTCTTTATAGTCAATTTAATAAAACGCCTACTTATGTAATTAATTTATCGTTTCTGTTTGTCATAATTTGGCCTTGGTTGCATGTTTTTATCAGAAATGTGATGATCATCTAACGTTATTACGGCTCATAAGTAAAACGCTGTGTCAGTGGCGCAGCCCGAATTTTAATGTTGGGTGCATCTTAAAATGAAGGGGCTTCTCGATATTGCATGTAAGCTATAAAGTTAATGTCTAAATTAATTTTCAAGTGTTATGGACTGACGGCGTGTGGTAGTTGAATGGCAGCTCGTGTATACTGCATGAAAATATAAGATGAACGCGTCGTGCAATCACTTCTCCTTAAAACACTCTTTTAAAACGTTTTGGTCATACTGAACAAAAATAATTCAATCTCTGAATCGGTTAACGTTAAGTGTTAATTTTTTTGTGTGTGCACTCACAATAACTACAAAATGTTGTGTGCTGTATAACAATGAAACCAGTTAAAACAGAAAACAAATACATCAGATTATATATTACATATGAGACGTGTATATTGCGCGTCCACCGCGGAGATGACGATTAATCTTCATAACTTCATCACTGGGTTATATTAACAAACAT
>JAUMHG010000022.1:0-15337 GCA_032359395.1 Enteromius anoplus
TGAGCACGAGGGAATTGTCAAAGACAAAACAAAACAAAGACAGCAGAAAGCAGGTGATCAGCCACAAGACCCAACACCTAAATGCTCTGTTATACCACAGGTCATGTTTACTCTTCTATGAGGACACTCAACAAAATTTAATAATTGTGAATTCATATAGTAACATTAGATACCGTAAAGAAACTTTGGATAAAAAATCAAATGCAGTATATTTATGTTAACATACCATGCTAACCTTTTGTTTTGGAGCTTTGATGCAGTTACTAGGTGTGTTCGACTTCATGCAGTGCAGAGCATATTGATCAAAATGTGACTTGAAGCACTGCATGCTGGTTAAAAAAATTTTTTTCGCACTAGAGCTGATGCCACTTTACTGTAACTGTCTGATGTGACTCGTTGTCTTTTTCTGTCTTCAGTCTGTGTGAATGCAGAATTACAGAGAAACAGTGTTTCATCCTGACTTCAGCTCTGTGTTCAAACCTTTTACACCTGAGAGAGCTGGACCTGAGTGGGAATAAAATAGAAAACAAAGGAATGCAGATCCTGTGTGACATACTGGATAATTCACAGTGTAAACTGGAGAGATTGAGGTCAGTAACAAATGCTTTTTACTCAATATCTCACAATGAGTCCTAGTTCCCATTATATTTGCGGACAATATTTCCTTTTGTTTCATATTTTCCTTCAGTTTTATTTTAAGACATTAGGCAACTTCTAAAAGTTAATGTGAATTTAACTGTTAAATTTGAACTTTGTGTGAGGAGGCATTCTCCTTTGGTGTAATTTCAAACAAAATTAATAATCTGGGTGTAACTGCACCAAATTGCACATTTTCATTCTGTCTCCTATCCTCTGTCTGTCTGTCTTTCTCTTTCTAGTCTAAATGACTGTGGCATTACGGATGTTGCTTGTTTGACTGAGTCTTTGGCCGAAACAAAAATACTGTTGTTTTTAAAAGAACTTGATCTGAGTAACAATAAAATAGGAGACTCAAAGCAGCATCTCACTGATATGCTGCGAGACTCTAACTGTAACCTGAGGTGAGTAAACATCTAACGGGCACACAAAAACAAACAAACAAACATGATGCACTGTAAATTATATTTCAAACAAATACTGTTTTGTGTGTTGAATAGTTTAAAATCAGTAACTAAACTGATTACAGAAATGTAACATTTGTTACAGTCTACTTTGTACTTTATTGAAAATATAGAAACTATTTCTACTGTTTTACTCAACACTGTTGTTCTCTTCTGGTTCCTCCTCAGCCTGGAGAAAGATCATTTGCTCAGCTGGAGAGCTGGTGTGAACTACATCGGTAGCTTAGGTGGGCGGTTAGCATCCTGGTCTAAAACTCCTGGGGAATTAACAGATCAAGAAGACGTCACAGTGAGATGAGCAATCCTCAGAAAGTTCTCCATTTAGTTCTGTAATAAACTAATATGTGTGGTGGTAATTTTGCTGTGACATTGCAAAGCTTACAGCTACTAAAACAGCTAAATAGCTGCTTAACATATAGAGGGTTTACAGGTGGAAAAGAAATAATGCAATATTAATCTGCTTTAGTAGCTGACAGCAAATAAGCTTTCAGAGTCAGCAGTCTGGATAGTATAATGCGCTTTTTTTTAACTGTTATCCTCCTCCTTTGTTATTGTTTTTTATTGTACTGTATTGTTGTGTTGCGTGCTTCGGAGTGCGCGCAGTCTCTCTCTCTCACTGTCTCTTCTAATAGAGCCTGATTGGGACCAGCTGCAGGACAGTACGGGGACAAGCGGGAGAGTTTAAATCCTAGGAAGCAGAGCAGAGTGTGAGGAGCTGTGTGTATGTGCACAACTTGTGTGTGGTGTTGCCAACTAGCATTGTTAATGCATAGGGAAATTGCTGAAGTGCACAGCGGGTGCACTAATGTGTAATAATGTGACTGTCAGTCCTCTGGGACTATTACCTCTCCGTTCCGTTAATTGTATATAACTTTTCATTCCTTCTGACATTTAACTTTTACCTGTTATTTTTCATTTGTTAACCCTAAGCTGTAGGTTGGGGATTGCCTTTTTGTTTAATGGTGCTTCTTATTTTCTCCTGTTTTTTGGCCAGTTAGGGAGACTGGCCTTTTTCCTTTTTTTTTATTGTTTGGTAGGTAATTTAAGACTTTTAATCCCAGTTAGTCTCCCGTCCTGTTTATTATCTTGGCCTGGATCCCCTCCCGATGAGATGCTTCCCGCCTACTTAATGTGACCAATAATAAATCTGTAATTTTTCAGAAATTTCTGTTGTGCTTATTGGAGCTGGAACAGGAGAGGGGCTTTACTTCAAAGGAACTAAATGGGGACCAAATGAGAACAGAAAAACAGAAAAGACCAAATTTTTTTGGTTTTCGCAACATTTTCATTTTATTTATATATATATATATTTTATTTTTTTTTATATTAAAAAAAAAATAGATTTAACGTTGTGAGCAACTCTATTGTCTCAGTGCCTCATCCTGACTTCAGCTCTGAAATCAAACCCATCACGCCTGAAATAACTGTACCTCAGTGAGAATCAAATAATAAAAACAGGAGTGAATTATTTATCTGACATACTCATGAATTTACACCTTGTGCTATGTAAAGAGCTTCATTTACCTCTAATATGTGAACACATTTTTTTAATATTTGTGAAAATAAAATATAATTTAGCTTTATTGAAACACAGGGCTTGTGTCTGAACAAAACAAAATTAAAATAATGTTTAACACAAAATCTAAGAGAGTATCACAAAAAAAGTAATTATTTTTCTTACCAGATGATTATTAACTGGCCCAAAGTCGTTAAACCTAATTACAGAAGCCCCCAAGATGATCACAAACCCAAATGCAAATCTACTTTATACAATGAAAAGAGTCTCTGTCTATAAATATCTTCGACCTTCTGACCCAGTCTAGATTTATATTGAAACAGTTCGAACGGGTATGACGTAACGCATCCGCTTTCGCAGAAATCACGTGACTTTTTTCGATTCGGCGCGAGTCCATTATCAACACACTGAATCACTGCTTTCATTCAGTTTAGATGCTTTCAGAAGCGACATTTAAGTATGAGGAACCTTTCCTTCATTTGTTGGGTATTATTACTCGTGGACGGTAAGTAACCTTTACTTTTATTAGGATATTTGTATTAAAATCCAGCACTTTCAGTTTCAGTATAAGCCGTAAACGGAAAATTATCATTCGCTGTAATCTCTTCACTTTAATATATCCAGTGATTTAATACAGACAAACTTTCATTACTTTTCAACAAATAGACCAAAAAACCCACACAGCAACAACGCGAGAGTGTTTTGAGGGTGAGGCGGTTGTGTGAGGTAATGTGTGTTTGGTGATTATAGACACAAGAGGGCGCTGACCGCCTGGAATATTCTGGGCGGCATTTATAGAAGCGCCTGTATGATAAACAATTGTTATTCACGCTAGTCATGTTGTAGGTTTTGTCAGCAGCACTCTTTGCACCTGATACTGATAATCTGCACAGTTTACTCAGTTTATTTATATGAGATTAGCATTAGCCTACGAGACACTTTTGATTATGTTTATATTGTTGTTTAATATGACATATTTTGCTGAGTCATCACTGTAATATCCAAACACATTTTGGATAAAAGGACACTAACCAAAGTTTGTAAAGCTGACATCTGAAGCTGTGAATAGAAACAAATCGTGTGCAGTTTATTTTTATTCTCTTGTTTTTTCCAGTTTCTCCGTCTGGTCATGTCCAAACTAATGATGGACACAACATGGCAAGGATAGAGCAGTATTCTGGCATGAGTATGTTTCCTCCTCTCTTTAATTTTAATTGATGTAATGCGTAACGCCTATTATAGGCCTTGGCCTATTTATGTCTTCCATACTGGGACTATGGGTAAAATTAAATTCTACAGTAAAAAAAAGTAATAATAATAGACAGCACACGTATGAAGAATTTTCTTGACAGTATGCTCCTGTTTGTTCTACAGATGTGTTTGTGGCTGTGTCAGATGGAGTGAAAACAGTGGTAGTAATGGAGGGAGACCGTGTCACTTTAAGCACTAATGTTACTGAAATAAAGAGAGATGATACAATACTGTGGATGTTTGGAGATGATAACTCTATCATAGCTAAAATGAATGAAGCAGATGGTATTTTCTCTGACAATATTGATGAGAGATTCACAGACAGACTGAAGCTGGACAAACAGACTGGGTCTCTCACCATCACAAACATCAGAACTGAACACACTGGACTTTATCAACTAAAGATCAAGAGCACTACTAAAGAGATACCGAAGAAATTCAGTGTCACTGTCCGTGGTGAGTAACCCATCTTATAATAAATGTAATCTGGTAGGTTTATTAGATTAAAAGTGCAGTATGTGATTCCTGAGAAACGGTGTTGAAAGTGGATCAGACAGAACACCAAAACACTTGTAGCTTATCAGCAGTAGTTGAGCGAGACACAAAGCTCACTTCTCTTGTGTAATTATTATAGATTATTTAGTCTAATTTGTTTGCATTCGATTTGAAATATTTATGTGATGTAGTGTCACACTGAGAGCTTTCTTTATTTTTTGCTTTAAATGCTCCTTATTATAGTTTAATACTTCTCCCCTGACCAATTAACTAATAGCTTAAATTAACTGACTTGGAAAGTCTTGGCCAGCCCTAGGGATATATTAAATATATATGTATACAATATGAATTCTATCAATATAATTGTAACATGTAAATATTTAGCTATAAAATGCACATTTTATGCTGTATGTATGTTTGTATTCATATATACATAATAAACAAAATGTTTATTTGGGGTTTTTGACAGCATTGCTAGTTTTCTTTCACGCCCAAAATAAATTACGTATATACCCTCCAAAATCCAATGGATTTTGGCCAAATGATGAGGCAGAAGTATATTGTTAGTAATATTTAAGA
Source organism: Enteromius anoplus (assembly GCA_032359395.1). Lineage (NCBI taxonomy): Eukaryota > Metazoa > Chordata > Actinopteri > Cypriniformes > Cyprinidae > Enteromius > Enteromius anoplus. The sequence continues at coordinate 4,942 of JAUMHG010000022.1, forward strand.
AGAAGTTATTACAAATGCTCAGTTGATTATTGATAGCAGCTTTTAAGTAAAAGTGTCTCATCAAATGTGTAGCTTGAAGCTGATTATAGCTATAATTTCTCTGTTTACCATATACAATTATATTCCATGATGAATTTTATCCAAATAAATCACATAAGTATATATAAGATGTTTCATTCTCTAATACAATTTATTTCTGGATCAGAGGTATAGGCAAGCTGTTTAATGCCAAAACTTAAAAATAGATATTGAGATATTAAAATGATGAAAATCTAGGATTTATTGGATTTCAAATCAGTTGGGGTTGATGCACCAAAAGGTATCAAGCTGTTTTAAAGATGGTAGCTGTAATATTATTACTGATTTTTTTTTTTAGTAATATGTTACACTGCTAAGTGGCTGCAAAAAGGAGCTTGTGGGCCTGCTCTTGCTTGTTTTTTCTTCATTTCATGTTAAAGAGACTTCTACACTCTCGTGGTTGTGCATTTTGGGGAAGGAGCAATGAAGGTGTTAATGAATTAATTCAGTTCAGTCAGACTATATTCAGTGTTTCTCAGAAATGGCTTAGCGCACCTGTAATTTTTTGAGAACAGCTCGGTTACAGCTTGTGAAATGATCAGGTGTCACCTTTATAAATTGATTTCTGATTTTTCATCTGTAAAATATATAGTTAAAAATAAAAACGGCAAATGGCAAAGACATTCAGAGTACAGCGTGCTTATTCTGAGCGGATCTGGTAACAGAAAAATTGTAATACAAATAACATTATCGAGCAGAATTGAACTTTAAAATTCAGAAGTTTATTTTCTAACAACTTTCAATTGTAGCTTTTAACATTGCATATGTATGAAAAGATGAATAGGTGAGACGAGAGAGTTAATCCAGCCATGCAGTATGGTAATGTTTAGTGATTAGTAACATGTATATGTACAAGTGTGGAAATTACTAAAAGCGAATTTGACTTAATCTCTTTCCAAAAACTGTCTGTGTGTTTGTTGCTGAGACAGATGATGTGCAGTCAGTTTTACTGATGGAGGGGGATTCTGTCGCTCTACAGACTGGTGTTACTAAAGTTCAGAAAGATGATCAGATAGTGTGGAAGTTTGGAGATCAAGGCACCATCATTGCTGACTTAACCTGTTAACACTCACCCCCACTAGTTGAGCTCAAACACAAACACGACCTACACAACCTAAAACAGTCACAGTTCATGAACCCTCTGGACTACAGACATAACTGGGGGCTCTTTAGAAAGATACAAGTTCAGAGGTTGTAGTTCAAGTATCCAACAATATTATTGCAATGTGGGCAAAAAATGAAGAGAAGCTTAACAATTTTGACAAGTAATAGTTAATTTGTTTACATTAAATATATTTAGGAGTAAATGTATGGAAATGTTTCAGAGAAACCTAAAATGCGATTAAGCCAAAGCCACAATTCTAACTAGGTTATAAATCTATAAATTAGAAGACGCAGCCACTGAAAATTAAGTTCATCTTCGCTTTTTTTCTGAAGAATGCAAGTTTTAAAAAGTGCACTTAATACAAGTATTTTAAAAGTAGCTGTAAAAGTACCTCGCATTCAGTTCAGGCTACAATTCCCAACAGGAAAACTCACTTTTTCAACATCAAATCGATTCTGATGTATAAAATCAGGTTGTGTCCTAATTTATTCCTCACTGAATTGGTAGCAAAGCACCAAATTGGATCAAAACCAGTTGCAATAAAATGGGCTGCAAAATTAGTTTCACATTGGCTTTAAGAATTAAAAGTGATGTATTCTCAGAGTTTCAGTGTCTCATCTCCAAGTTTAATAAGCAGGGTCATCTCTAAGTGAGACGCTCATAGATTTTACTGAAAAAGGAAAAATAAAATAACATTGCACTGTTCTCAAAACCTGTTTGAGCATCACAATCAGCTTGACAAAGCACCACTGACTTTAGGGAAGCGAGATTAGGGCAGCACTAAATGTTTAAGTAACCAATGAAACATGAAAGAAGAAAACCTGTTCAAATACTGTTTATTAAAACTAATCTTTTTTTTTTATGATGCCAGTGGCCTATGAATTACACAAGGTAAATTCAGTAAGAATAAAATCATTAGGATTCTCTATGCTTGATAATCTACATGTGATTAACCGGAGAATCAAAAAATCTGTGCAATTCTCTGTAATCATTAGTTGGCTGCATTTTACACCCATCAATAATTGAACAAGCGTTACATTGAATGACTAAAATCAAAGCTGCAAAGTGACGATGGGGTTGGGCAGTGTTGGAGAATATGCTGTTAGCATGTTTTGAATCACTGATCAACCAGTGCTTTAGAAAAAACATGAAAGGTAGAGTTATTATGTCTGTAAGGCTCTTATAAATACGATAATATGGGGTTTTTATTAGTGAAACAACCTTGAGTGTAATGTTTAATGTACAGTAAAAATAAATGTAATTCTCTCTTGAGACATATTACTTAATCAAAACAAATTTCACATCATTATTTGTCTTAAATTTATTAACTTCAAACTAAAAGTTTAACTGATTTTTTTGTTTGTTTGTTTTTTAGATAGTTATCATGGACACTACATTGATGTTTGCATGATCGAATATCTGTCATCATTACTGGACAAAAACAGAACTCCTTGTTTCAGTGTTGCGTGTATTTATACTAACTCCCAATACAAATAAAACATATTGTTGTTACAATATCAAGATCATAGATTTAGAATCCTGAGCCTTTAAACTGTTGAATGACATATTGCAAGTCTATATTTACTAAGAATTTGCTACTAAAATCATTCAGTACATGTAAACGTACAAACCTCGGAACCGTCGATGGTCTCGAGCAAGTTAATGGATTAAATGGCGCTACTGACGCTAAATGGAAAAACATGATCAAACTAAGCGTAACTACTGGAGACCTCACCATCAGAAACCTCCAAACTGAACACTCTGGAGACTATGATTTGGAAATCAACAACAGCAGCGTGATCTTACACAGGAAATTTCGTATTGACGTTAGTGGTGAGTGGCTCAAACTTTTCTATCATGCATTGTTTTTTGGTTACACTTTATTTTCATTGTCTGCTTCAGACATTCAAGTATCTACATTTCAACTACATGTAAACTAGTTCTCATTAATTCACAACTAACTCTCAGAGTAGACTTTTAGGGTTAGTAGAATAAGTTGACATATACTTGCAAAGTTTCTTATATTAGTTATTATGTTGTATGTTGTGGACCCATCAAAATAAAAGTATCAAGCTGACAGTCACTGAATGCTACTTTACATGTAGTTGCAATACTGTTAGTAGAATGTATAAAGTGGACTATAAAATTAGAGTGTTACCTTTTTTAAATGTATTTATTAATTTGTAAATAAATGGGTCTGCGTTTACCCTATATCATTCCAAGAACAGTTTAAATGCTCAGATTCACCAGCATGAACTTACAGCAATTTGTACATATTTTTCTACTGTAGGTTGCTAATTCGTATGACCTCACAAAATCATATGATTTTTGCTAAATTGTTAATTTGAAAGAACAACCTACACCTAACTCGTCACTGACGTTTAGACAAATGGTACAAAATTGTACAAATGAGGTTATACAAATTTGCCACTTTGTAAAATACATACAAATTGGTTGTGATACTGTGTTGGATTTTTTATTAATTATACAAAAATGTATTGTTAAATGTACAGTCAAAAGTTGGCATTATATTTCTCTAAACTGGCAATTTAACTTTATTATTCAGGTGTAAATGACAGTTCCAGAAGAAAGTAAGTAATACAGGTTTATAAAGATGATGAGAGGAAATGATTATGTTTATTGTAAATTTCGGGGGAACTTTTATTTCAATGCGAAACAATAAAAGATTCATTTGCGGCAGTCAGCCCTGGAGGATAGCCAACTTTGGCTTGGATGCGCATTATCAAATCAACAGTTATCAACCTTTAAAAATTAACAAGTTCCCCTTCAGTCGAGTCACTCGTTACATATGGGATGTAATGTCTCTGTTCCCTCCTTCAGGGAACGAGGGTTCGCTACGTAACCAAGACGGCTTCTTTGCCTGAGTACATAATAAATAATTCTGCTGATCTGTTACAGAGCTCCCCCTGAGATCAGTTTGGGAGACAGCTGGTCCAGTGTTGGCAGGCATTGTTGTGCTCTTAATTGGGATCGGAATTGGAATCTGTATTGCATTCAAAAAGGGTTGGCTTAAAGTATGTCACACAAAGAGTAAGTATAATTCAAGCATCTGACATATTCAAATGACAGTAAATGTTTGTTTAATAGGATGACGCTAGAGATTTATTGACTCAGATGGTAAATTAATGTGCTTTTTTTCAACTGGAGTCTGACTCCAACAGGGTATCTTACATACATAAAACACCCGACTAGAAATGAAAGATAACTGTAAAATCGTCACTTTTTATTTTGCTGATTTTGTTTTGTACATTATCTTTGTGTTTGTGTAGCATTAACATGCAGATCAGCACTATTTATCTGTCTCCTTGTAACTCTTGTGATTCTTTTCTTTGTTTTATTAAAGGTGGTGGAACAAAATCAGAGGGTGAAACGTTGCAGAATTTGAACAGTGATAACCAACAGTAGTATTTCATAGTCACTTCACATTAATTCGAAAATCGACCATTTTGCACTGTAAAAAGGAGTTAGGGCTTTAATTTTATTTGAAAAAAATAATGGAGAGGCAATTTAGTTTATTACTAAGTTGATGTGTGTCATTTAGATTAATTCATTATTCTTTATTTGTGCAGTTTTCCTCGAGGGAATGGGAAGTTTGAGAAAAAGCAAAACTTTTGAGAGCATTTTTTTCTGCCCTATGCAATTGTTTTTCCACCACTACTGTATATCCTTTTAGGATGTCCATACAAATGTTCATTGAAAATATGTGATTGAAAATTCTTGTAAAACATGAAAAACAAAAGCATTTGAAGTGTGGAAATGATCAGTTTGGTAGCATCAAAGGAGGAGCATGAACAAGATCATTTTAAAATAATGTTTTATTAAAAATAGAGTACTGTCTGTTTATTTTGATGTATAATTTCCTTTCTGTATGCTCATTAAGGCTGTACTACATCCAGCATGTTGACATATCGCTATTAATGCTCCAACTGACTTGAGAAACATTTTCCCTTAGAGTGTTTAAACAAATATGATGTGTGTTCGGTATTTCTGGCATCTGTTCAGAATTGGGATATGTTTACATGACAACTGTGTACTAAATTCAGAAAAGTTTTCCTCCGTTATGCATACCAGGCCAGTGGTTGTTAATGCCACTTTGTAAAGAAACACTACACGTTTGATTCTTTCAGAATGCTTTTTTACCAAATAGTTTAATTTCATGCTGTGGAGTTAAGGTTAATCTTCATTGGAATTACTGGAATAACCAAGCTTGTTCATAAGAACATGGTGTCCGTTGTACTTTTTGCTGTATATATTCCAAATATACTGTACGTCTTTCTTCTGCATTGTTCTGTTCTTATCTATTGTCAGATTGGTTGTGTTGAGTAAGCAATTGTTGAATTGAAACACATACTATATACACTACATTGCAATAGAATAAAAAAAGAAATGTACTAATCATTTGAGTGATTATTTTATAGAAGACACAGAAAAAAAGCAAACAATTAAGACTGTGTACATCTATTGCAAACTGGAGGTGAATTCGTACATCCTGTTTATACCCTACCAAAGGGTCAAAAACAGCAACACTTGTGCAACTGTTATGTTGCCTGTACTGATAGGAACAAGAATAAACTTCAACACAAGGCAGGCAAAATCAAGACCACAACACGCATAAAATGCTAAGAAACATTTGGGGAATAAGAAAACAAATTAATTTAATGTGTAAGTTAATGTTCCCCGTCCTATGGCAATGTTCGTGTTGTTGTTGTTGTTGTTGTTGTTGTTGTTGTTTTTTTTTTTTTTTATAAATAATGCAAGTAATGCAAAATTGCTCAGCCATGCAGACTTACTGTAACTTGTAGTTTCAGGTATTGTTTTTCTTGTGATTGGCAGCAGAATAATGACTGGAATGCTAATGGTGCTAATTGTGTAATTCCTTTTTACACCATTATAAAATGTACAATTATAATTGTGAAAAAGTGAATATATTTTAGCTTTTATTTTTTATTTAAAAAACCCAGAAAGAACAAAAAAAGCACCTTTCTTTTATTGCCCTTTACTGTCAAGTAAATAATAATTATATTAATAGCGCTATAATTCTGTACTGACTTTATACCAACATACATTCAACTATAAATGGAAATATATATTAAAAAAAAAAAAAATGAAAAAACAACAACAACTATATTTGCAATGCTGATAAGAAACACATCATCACAGTCTGTGAAAAGGATTCATTATTGTTTTAGAATATGTCCTTGTTCCACTCTTCTGGATCTGATGTCATAAACCAGCACAATGAAAGCAGCCACAGCAGCCACACCCACCAGAGCAGTGACAAGCAATCGGATCACAGCCTCAGTCCCTCCACCATACTGGACTTCACCTGAAGAGGGAACTTAAACACAAGAAACAACATTTTCCAACTTAGTAAATATAACCTAACATCACAATAAAGTACAAAACGGTAACCGCTAACATACCTGAACACAAACGACAGAGGTCATTAATGCAGACATGTCTGGTCTGGTTTGTGATAGGGTTATTGATCACACAGCTGTAGGTGTTTTTCTCCTGATATTCCACCTCCAGGGGAAGAGAGAGACTGTCTCTGAAATCAGACACAGTGATGCTGGACAATAAACTGTTTCCTTTGTACCAGGAGAGAGTCACATGACTCACATTCACCACTGAACACAACAGTGAACATTTTGAACCTGATGAACACTGTGAAGTGTCACTGGTAACGACAGGAATGGATAGTGGAGCTGCAACACATAAAATAAGATGAAACCTGAATAAATTTTTTTTTTATAGAGAGAGTTTTAACAGTACATTCTGAAATGTATCCGTAAATTAAAATATAGAAACCATTCTTGAAATATGACTACTACAATACGAAGAGGACATATTACACTCTACTTACCATGAATAGTAACACTGAATGTCTTGACTGACTCCTTATTACTAATAATGGTGCATTTAAAGTCTCCGGTGTCTGTTATTTTGGTGTCTTTGATTGTAAGGGATCCGTTTCTGTCCAGCTTCAGTCTGTCTTTGAATGTGGCATTATCATAATAGGTGGGGATGCCCTTGATAACTTTAGCTATGCGAATGTTTTCAAACCTCCACTCGATCTCGTTGTTCTGCTCTATTTCCGAAGCATTCGAGTCCAGAGTGACAGAATCTCCTACCAGCACTGACACTTTATTTGACTCGACATCAAACGCACCTGGAGAACAACAATTAAACGGTCGACGTACATGTTTAAACATTCATTTTAATGTTCTAACTTTATGATAAAACTATTTATAACTTACCAACCAGAAGGAACAAAAAGAACAAATCAAATGCGCGAATCATTTTCGCAAAGCCTCAAAAAACTGGCATTCATTTAAGGTAATTAATATGCACATTTTGCGTTAAGCTAAGTTAAGTTTTAAGCCTTGCATATAAACCCTACAGAACTCTGACAGACAGTGCGCGCGCTTGCCAAGACATGACCTCGCCCAGGCGGCAGCACGTGGCGACGTAAGCATCTGTTCAACCAATAGACTTTTAGTCCTGTCGTGCTTTTGGAAGTATTGCCAAGTACATAGAATATTTACAGAATGTGGTTACGGATAATAATCTCCTTCAGAATTTCCAACTTTAGTTTATTGATTGAGACTATACACTTTTAAAATCTTAACTTTTGTATGTTAAGTAAATTATGCTGAATTGTAATTATACTTATATTGAGTTTATATGTAGTGTATGCCTTTAGCATGTTTGCAGCTGTGTCCTAATGAATAAATATCAAGGACACCACAATGCTCTTACAGTTCAAGTAAATTTTGTTTTTCTTTCGAACTGATGACCATTCAAATACATTTGTAAATTCTGAAAATGTTTTTAAATTTTATTTTTAAGGGAAAGCTTATTGCTAATATTTTATAAAAAAATTTAATAATTTTTTTTTATATGTATAATGAGTTGAAAAAACATCTTTTTCAATGTGTGTTACTTAATTTAAATTTATAATATTATCGCCCCACGCTGTTTGTATGGAAACAAAATAAATAAAAAATGCTGCATAATAATAACATGATGTGATATATATATCACTGTTGACAATTTCATTAAACTGTCAATCTTTTGTGAAGAGAGAAAATCTGACCTAAAGGAAAATAAAGTCTTCACACGTTATTCATCAGTCAACCGCACACACGCAATAGTAAACAGAAGGAAGACATTCCTCCACTCAGAAGAAGTCACATCCATTTGGGTCATTCTGACACTAAACTGGCCTGAGTTAAACTCAGACCACAGCAGGTTTCACTTTGACTCAGACACTGAGCTGCAATAGAGTATAGAGTGGAATTAATGTTTTATCTTTCAAGAGAGAGAGAAAAAAAAAATGAAATCTTTGTTTGACTGTTTTTATATCACAGCAAAGCATGCTTTAAGGGGAAGTTGTGTCGTATTTATAATACCAGCTCAGATGATTTTTTTTTTGTGATTGGTCAGTATTTTTCAGTTCTTTATTTCAATTCTCGTTTCACTTTTTCATCACTTTGAAATTCAATAGTCTAAACAAACCGGGACCGTAATTATGTTTCCTTTATATTTTAAAAGGAAATCTGTTCTATGATCTAAAGCTAATGTTTGCAGATAGTCTCAGTTCTTGTGGTTTATTTTGAGCGTCTTCTGTTCGCTGCGGTTAAAGACCCTGTCTGAACAACAGCATTACCAAAACATTCCCATTATTATATCCAAACCTATCCAGTCATAAGTCTCCCAATGGTATAATAGTATGTAGATACATAACAGGACTCAAGTTGTTTTAGTTGTTATTTTTATTTCTCATTTCATACTAATTTTTTTTGTTGCTTTGAGTTCCAGTAGACCACATCCTGTAGAGAGCTTGACAGAATCTGTGTGAGCAGAAACTGACCCTTAATGTTGTGTGCACAGTTTAATGTAAATGTATTTTTAGAGGGGTATTAAAATTCTAGGTCAATATTTAATGTCATAATGACAAGGGTTATAATCAGGACTATACTCTTGACTTGTTTCATACGATGGACCTAGAAAAAAAGAGTATTGTTGGTCTAATGCATAATCTTTTGTTGCCATCGCCTTGGAAGCAGAGGTGGCAATAAACTTAAATCAGGTAAGTCAAATTTTGAGTGTGCATTCACTTCGTGCTAGTATTTAATTCAGCACTTTGCATGACATTCTGCACCCTTTTTTCTAATAATATATTATTTATCAAGGAAACTGAACACGTATTTGTTTCTGTGTGTCTTAATATATTTGTCTGTTTCAAATCATATATAACTACACAGTAACTGCTTTTCATGAAAACAAGATTCTCAGATTGGAGACTATGAAACAGATAACGCTCCTTGCGCCATCTAGTGACTAAAAATGAAAACACACCTGTCATCTTGAAGAAAACAGTTTGAGGAGATCAGAGCTTCGTGATGTGGCACGTCCGGTACAGACAGATTTTTATTTTTATTTTTTGCCGTTGGAATTTTATTACATTGTATTTGGACATGGTTTTAGGGTTTTAGCTGGTCGCACTCCAGATTAGAAGAGAAACGTCATCGCTTTTTCTCACAACATCTACATTGCTTTCTCCTGCTGTTACAGCCATTTATACTTGCATGTATAAATAACCATTTGTTGTGTATTGAACACAGCAACAACAGCATTTATTTGACAGAAATGCAGGAATCGTCAGATAGTTGAATATCTAGAAGCTGCAGTGAATGTTTGTATGGCTACCAATGAACGGGACGCTCAAAACCTGTTGGACAGTGACTAAATATTTTCTATACCTTTTGGCTTTCATAGGAGAGTCAAGAATGGCAAGTATGAATATATCAGTATTTTTCCACCAAGATTACTGATTACTGGATAAGACAAACACATTTAAAATAAGTGAAAATAAGTTTTCAATTGTTTCTATATTATTTGTGATATAATTAATATAAAATATGTTTTGTGTTGTCTCTGTGCAAGAAAACAGCACTATGTCAGGATGCTTTGTTTTTGTGAAATGTTCCTGAACAGTCAAAAATATCCAAAAATCCAAACAGTTAAAAAAAAACTTTCAGCCATTATGAATAGAATATTTATACACACATGCATTTATTTTTGATGCAATTTAACCCCTTAAACTCCGCGTTCAAGTTGTGCCTTGAATTTTTAACCCTTTGCATGCACCAATAACCCCATATGTGGTACCATTTGAAAGCTTAG
>JAUMHG010000022.1:23264-52142 GCA_032359395.1 Enteromius anoplus
TTACATGATAAGTACATTTTATTGCATGTACAATGTACAATGGCTACTACTAAGCACCTAATTAGGTAATTACTCTGCATTTGACACCCTAAAATAAAGTGTCACCCAGATTTATTTGAAATGATTTCCGCTCACATGAGATGAAAACTATGGCTCACTTTGTTTCAGAATGATGGCCTAGCATTCTGGTTGAAGATGAAAACCATCCTAAGACATGAATATCCAGCAGCACCAACCAGAAGCGCTCGTCTGTGTGTGACGCTGCATCCACAGCAACAAGTGTCATCTCTTATTTAGGAAAATGAATGAACAATGCTCCTTCTAAGTACTACTGCACAGAATGAGTGAGGAATGGAGGATGAAGATCAGTGCTAGTGTGAGTCAGGGTGCTTTACTGTGATCTCAAGACCATTCAAGAGAAATGATGGGTGAAAAAAAAAAAAACACAAAAGAAATACTTTTTTTCAAAAGCCCACTCTGTAACACTCCATAGTTATTACCCCAGACAGCAGCCACAGCATCACCACAACACACAGAAAACTCTGAACATCTGAATCCACACAAGATTGACCGGCTTGTGTGTGTTTGTGCATCTCTGCTCCTCATACGTTATCTTTAGAGAAGTATTGAACACTGGAGAGATAATCCTTTCACTCATTAAAAATATTACTTGTCTAATCCTTTGTGTAATGTCCAGCTATTCTAAGATGCTCAAAGTCTTTAGTTAGTGAAGATTGCTCGCGGCTGGCAGTGCAACCATGAATATACAGTAAGAACTATGTGTATCTGAGCGCTCCACGGCATTCAGTTTCCTCACCAAAACCAAAACAGCACAGATTTCTAAGGTCAAGAGGTTAGGAGGAGAGAAACAACAAGGGCAGGGTCTTCAGAGGAACAAACCATCACTAGAATTTAGGAATGAGAAGATTTGAGTCTGGACACAAAAACATGTTTGTCTCAAACTACAAACTCATGAAGCTTCCCACCTCAATCAATCCCATCAGCCACCTGTGTCTCTGGAGCCCAGGGATATTTGTAGAAATAACCAACAACACGCTTTATGGATACTAATGAGTAAAGGTCATGTTCCGTGACTTCACCTACCCTAAACATATCAAAACTTAATTATTGATTGGTAATATGAATTTCTAAGAACTTCCGTATCTAGACGACCTTTAAAGGTGATCTTCTCAATATTTCTTGCACTATTTTTTTGCACTCTCAGATTCCAGAGTTTCAAATAGTATCTCAGACAGATATTTTCTGATCATAACAAACCAGACATCGATGGAAAGATGATTTATTCATAAAGATCTTAATTTCAAAGAACTGCTCCTCCTGACAGGGTCACATACAGCATATACTCGTTCTCTCATCTCCAGCAATAACAACACTCTCAGACGTTCTTCTTTTATGAAAAGTGTGTGAATGAAAGTGAGTTTGATTCACATAAAGAACCTCGCTATTTATTATTTTTTACTGTGTGCTTCCAAAAGTCCCCCTGTAGACATCATTACACTAAAAAAGAGCTCTTGTGTCCGGACTGGTCTGTTATGAACGTTGGTTTAAACAGTCTGCTGTTCAAGAAAACACCACATGATGGAGCCATTAGACCGAAGCAGAGAGAGAGAGGAGCAGGCTGATCTGGAGGATGTGAAGGTGCACATAAAACACACCCCATCAAAACAATGAGCGGAGAGGAGCACTCATTTACAGAAGCAGCTCCCTACAAACACACCTCAGCTTCCTCTACACTCACAACACTCTCTAAACCCACTGACATAACTGATGACCTGGCCACAGACCTATCTTCCACGTCTCAGGCTTTGTTCACCAATGTTTTGAGCGGGGAAAGAAAACTAGAAAAAGTACCATCATAATTCAGGCAGTGTTCAGCAGTCACATGATATTTGTGAACACCGTTTCTGAAAGACGAGGAGAGTAAATGGATGTGCAATGTGACATTGACCGATTCAACACTGTTATCCAGACGCAGTGCATTCAGACTTTTCAATGTGTGATTGTGTAGATTCTCTGGAAACCGAACACTTCCAGCCGCGTGATCAAAGGTTATTCAGCAAGGATCCATAACATTGATTAGAAGCAGTTGCACAGATATTCATACTGCACTTAAATCAATTTGATTTCAAATAAATACTGTTGATTTGAACTTACTAAAACTTCATAAAATAAAACGTATCACAACTACTAACTTTTCTAATCCTTTTGTATTATATCTCTGTGTTTTCTTTTTACTCATTATACAAGTAACAAAAGTGAAAACCCTAACTTGCTTTATTCTCTTTTCTATTCTTCTGTATTCGTATTCTATTCGTTATATAATAATAATAATAAAGATGGGCATGAGACTTGTTCCAGCACTGGTGTGTCATCACTCTTTACTTGGTTTGGTTGCTTCGATTGTCATCGTTTGTAAGTGGCTTTAGATAAAAGCGTCTGCTAAATGACTAAATCATCACCGATAATGACTCGGAAACGTTTGTTGAGCAGTAAATCAGTTTGAATGTGTCTGTACCGTCGGTATAAATGGACTAAATAATGACCTGACTGTGATGTTCTCCTGGAGCTCCTCATACTGTAAGTGAACACGTGTGGGTCTCTTCTAATGGCTTTGATTGAGATTTGGCCCTGTTAGGCCTGCAAGGCAGAGGCCCCTGACAGCGGTGGCGATTGGGCCCCTGCAGCTGATGATGTGATGAGATGGCAGTGGAAGGAGGATGTTGGTGTTCTCGTGGGCATTTGAAGAGCCAACACAAGCGCACTGTTACGCCACACATTCACAGAGACAACTGTCTCTATCCTACCTTTTCTTCACCAGCAGGATGGCCATGAGCACCAGGAGGATGAAGACCAGCACGGCAGCGCTGATCCCCGCGATTTTCACCACTTGGTCGGTCTGTTTGGCCGGGTCTGGAATCACTTCCGGCTCCTCTGTGGCCCCTGAAGACAAAAAGAAATCCTTTTCAGCTAACATCTCCTCAGATAAGTGTCAAGCCTTGAACAAGCAAACATTTGTTCATTAAAGTGTCCCTGTCATGTATTTTTGAAAAGGAGCTTTCATGCAGTGTGTAGCACAGCTCCAAGTGAATGAAGACATCGACTCGGAATCACTGAAACAAGTCCCACATTCTAACGTTAAAGGTACATAATGGGAGCACTTTAAGCCCTCATCTAGCGAGCCCAATTCTCCAAATAGTAGTTAAACATCTAAAAAGATCTTTATTTGTACATTTTCTCTGCTTGTTTCTCACACTGACTCTTATCTAAAGCGCACACATAAAAGGTATCTCAGATGGCTCACAATCCCAGTAAATATACAGAATTATAGCATGCAAACACGATCGGTTATATTTAAAGTGAATGTTTGAGGAGAAACGTTGGATGCGTAACGTTCTGTTAGATTCATGCCTGCAGCAGACTACTGTTTTAATATAGCTGCATTAATGTTCATCCCACTACAAGAGAGAAGAGCACTTAAAAGATTTTTTGTTCTTATTGGATGCTTTTGTTGAAATGTAGAATTAAAAAAGAATACACTACACTTGTTTCTTATATTTGTTCTGATTTATAACAACCAAGATAAAATAAATCCAGCTATATTGTGATATTTTATGAATGTAGTAATGATCGTTAAGAGAAGAATACGAGGAAAGTATGCAAGTACGTTAATGTCGCATCAAAATTCCTGTAGAGATTTAGAGGTCATTTTAGCTTTGAAACATTCAGTAAACTCAATTTCTTTTCTCTATCAACTTCAAACCGGTCGAACTCTCATTTTACAGCTATTTAAACAAAAACAAAATGTGCTCCTTATGACTCATTTTGCCAGCACTGGTCACACATGATTTTGTTGTTTTCACCAAGAAGTCAAAGTAGCACCCAAAAAACCAAGGACACCCAAATAAATGCAGCTGTTGTGACTGTTTCTATCACGAATGTACCTCTAAACCCAAATAAGACGGAACACAAAAGTCTTCAGACCACAACAGGAGCTTTATTTGTTCCTCCCGCTGCCAAAGCACTTCAGAATATGTTGAGAAATGACTGTCGGATCTGTTTCTCCAAACATTGGCAGACAACCACAGTCTCATCCCATTGTTGAACGCTAATATTATTACCTGGCATGAACACAACACAAAAAAGAGTCTGCTCTAAAAATCAAAGTCTGGAAAGAGCGCAGTGTGAAGGATACGATGGGAGACCTCTGGGACATGACTGTCCAGTGTATTCTCCAGGCCCGCAGCAGAGAATGCTGGGAACACACTGAATTGAACTGAATTGCTTTTCAGATCTTAAAAGTCTGTTTTTGGACACATTAGGATATTAATAAAACATAAGTGCACTTAAAAAGACACTTCTATCACTTTCATACATTTTACTTTTCAAATGATTATGTTTTCATTATATTTTCACATTAACTTATTCTAAAGTGTCGTGAACACAATAAAGCCCAATATCGTTTTTACTTGTACCGTGTTCTTTAATAACACCAATTTATTATTTATGAACTGTGTCATTACAAACATATTTGAGTACATGCTGGAAGTTTATTTTAATTTAGTTAATTTAGTAAATTAGTTATTTTAATTAGAAACAATAAATCAAATCCAAAATAAAAGTTTTGTTTACATGATGTATGTGTGTACGCTGTATATTTACATGTTATGTTTATGTATTGAATATATTTATCTGTAATATAAATGATATAAATATATAGACATGTAAATAGTTCAAATGACTTGTATGTGTGTTTGTTTATTTATATATGCAAATATTAATAAATGACTGTATCATATTATTCTTTCATTGTTTGTTTATTATTTACTTTTGGGGCAAGAAGCCGTGTAATAAGCGGGATAAAGTACATCCAGCAGGTGGTTATCACAGAATAAAGCCCTCTTATACAACATCTGTTTCACGTCGGGCTTTATTCTGCGATAACAACCTGCTGGATGTTCTTTATCCCTTACATAATCATTTGAAGACACTCATTTTTATTGTCTTTGACTGTATACTTTCTGTCTCTGAACAGAGGTGCTGATGATTTTACATTTAAAAACGTACTTAAGTGTTTTTACTAAACTATTAAACACTTTCACTTCATTTCATTTAAAATGCAGTTAAATATATGAAGACATACATACATAAATGTATTATTTCTATATTAAGTACTCTTTTTAAAAGTATCCTAAAGCATGCTTTTTTCACAGCTGTGAATAGAAAAACAATTGTTGTGCTTCATTGGTTTATAAAGGTCACGAAGAAGAAATCATTTTGTGTATATATATATATATATATATATGTAGTTTGCATGAGAAGTGTAAGAATGAAACGGTTGATAACAGTAATCGGCTTCAGTGTAAGTGTACCGCAGTGGGTCTGTAACCCTGTCAGAAATACATCACTGCCGACTGAAATACTTCTCACACACCGCTCTAACAGCAAAACTATCATTACGACATCTAGAGGTATTGATCCGAAGCGCGGCTGAACTCCAGCTCGGTGCGTATGACATTTATGGCGGTCTGGATGCTGACTCCACTCGCGGCTTTGCCTGTAAATGCTGCATTGTGCGAGTAAATGGATCTCCGGTATGTCCTGAAGCTCTACTATAAGCTTTTAAGAGTGATAAGGCAATGACCCGCTGACATGGGCCTCTTAAATGAAGCCATCAGCTGTACTCTCCTGCCTCTGGATCTGTGGGGCAGCTTATTTCCAGCCAACAATAACGCTCAAACAAAAGCCAAGCCCCGTCACAGAGCCTCTCTGTTCTTTACAGCACATTTGGGCGAGCGAGCAGCCTGGGGTGAAATGACCGAGACGGAGATCACTGCTGCCCTAATGCACCGGCCCGTCATCACGGAAGCACTCTCTTCCTCTTCCTTGGCATTAAGCGCTGATCAGAGGAGTGCAGCGTTAGCTTCAGATGACCTGTCCTCATGACACAAATATCTCAGTCAATCACAGATAACTGGCAGGACAGATGTTAGACACTACGGCGCTGGGAATAAACAGGTGATGTCCTTTGATTTGCCCTGCCAACATTTCCAACACACAAGGATGTTATTGTATTTTTCAGAAGCATAGTTTTATGTTTCATAGCATAATATATATATAACATATATATATAGCATAATATATATATATAACATATAGCATAATATTTCTTGGTAACGCTTTATTTTAAGGTGCCATTGTCATGTTACACAAGTACTTACTCTAACGATAACACCTAATTATGCATAATTACTAACACAACACAGAGCCTAAACCGAAACCTAACCATACAGTGAGTGCAGGCAGTTAATTCATATTGCTCTGTACTTTAAATGTATAATCACACTGCAACAAGAACCTCTTAAAATGAAGTGTAACCTATTTCTGTTAAAAATTGTATTATTCCAAACCTACGCATAAACTGCATACACACTGGAATTACATTATATGACTATCTAACAGGTACAATGTAAAACATGTTTGCACACAGTTAGTTCTTTGCACTAAAAGATTAAGTACGTAGTAGTTACGGCCACTTAAAGGAACACAACACTTTTTTTGAAAATAGGAAAATAAGACTTTTTGAACTCATTTAGTCGATCTCCCAGTCTGACAGATCTCTTTTAGCATAGCTTAGCATAGATCATTGAATCTGATTAGACCGTTAGCATCTCGCTCAAAAACGACCAAGGAGATGACCGAGAATATTTTCCTGTAGTTATACTGTGTGCTGAGACTGATGGAAAATGAAAGGTGCTGATTTTCTAGGCTGAGGTGACTAGGAACTATACGTGACTACAGCAGGAGCAGTGATATTACACAGCACCTGGAAATGCTGTTTCTGAGCGAGATGCTAGCGGCCTATGCTAAATTGTAAAACTCTACTGTTTAACACCAGGGGAGCTGGAATATGAGCCTGGTCCTTTGGCTAGAAATATTGGGTTATAAAATAAAGATATGCTCAGACATCACAATCTAGTGTTTACAGTTCTATCTACATACAGTACGATCGGCAAACAGTGACATCATCACAGCACGCCATGTGATTGGCCTCTGCTGATACTGCAGCCAATGAGCTTGCTGTTGGACTTTGACATAGTTTAGCTCACGAAATCGTCCAGCATAAGACCCTCCACCTCCACAGCTCCACCTGTGTAGATCTGTGATGGTTCATTTAGCGTGTCTTCTATGTTTGCACAGTTGTAGCAATAGTACTACTGAATTATGTTGATGTACTGTTTTTGAAGGTTACTATAGCCTTCTTGTCTCTTTTGCAATCTATAACCCTGTCCTCCTTCCTGGCAATCACTTCTGACACGTGGGTTCAAAGGTGATTAGTCTGCGGCACGGTGTGGTTTAGATGCAGGCCTGTATTGGTTCAGACACCAAATCTTGCCCCCTGCCAGAACACTCCTGTTTCTGTCAGCTCTTATGAGTCTGATCTGAGGGAAAAACACTAGGAGCAATTCAGTGGAAATTGGATTATGTCCATTTTGGAGATAAAATTCCATGCTTAAAAACAAAAATGTATTTTTGTTGCTAAACAACACATGACGTGGGCTATATCTAATCCGTTCTGGGAGTGCTCTGAGCCGCGGGCAGACTTTTATCATTCGATTTCCTGCTGAAAAACAATTAATGAAGAGCCAGAGGAGGAAATAATGTGCAATAACTCAGACCGAAGGTACTGTCATTACCACAACACACACTGGCAATACATCTGTGCATCACTCCACGCAGAAAAACAGCTCAGACATTCAGCTGGACCAAACGTACAAGAATCTTTATGTCCTTATATGTATATATATAAATATATGAAAGGAAAATCACAACTCAACACAAATAATCACAAAATATATGCAATGAAAAAAAAAAAAAACCCAGAATGCTACTGAGTGCGATAAGCCTCAGTCATCCAGAAACAAAGGCTGTGACACAGTAGTACTGCATATTCATGAATATATCTCATGAAGCGAATCTAAATGATATTCGTAAAAATGCCAAATTCTGGGTTGAGATTTTAAGAAATAAAATATTTCATCGCTTGACCTGTGAATCCAGAAGAACACACACTCAAAACTGACTCTATTGTGCTACAGGGATGATTGTTAGATGATAAAAAATAGTGCTTGGTAATATGCTCTACAGTTAATCTTAAATGATTGTGAAAGTATAAAAAATATTGCAGAAATGCAGTTACTATTTGACTAAAAAATAGCGATGAAATCCTGAAGAGCCAAAGCAGCAGTTTTCTTCTGTAGTGTTTATTATTGAAGGTGAGTAGTAGTGTAGTTATATGTGGCTGAAATGATAATAAGTGTTCAATTTCAAAACGATGCATGAATGCCAGACTCTAGAATCTGACAATTTAATGTGAAGACATACAATCTATTTCATTGTACTAAGGCAACACATCAAATAACGTAAAAAATGTCAGTATATTTAGTGCATGTATTTGAAGATGTTTCTAAATGTGATGCATACTGTATGTACGTGCTGCTCCACTGCATTCACTAAAATCACTTTCTATCGCTCTGCTGAAAGCTCAGAGCACACAACGCCAATCACCGGCAGACTTTAACCTGCTCTTACATCATAACATCAGAGACAGACAGCTCTCAATCTGAAGGGCTTACCTTTGAAAGCCAGTTTCAGACACTGCGTTTTACTTTCCTGAAACACAAACAACAATTCAAAGTTAGTTCTCAAAACTCCAGACACAGCAGAGCAGAATCACGTCAACAGAATGACCGCGGCGGCTTGACTTGTGATGCATGTTTGAAACACTGTAATCGAAACACTAGAAGGCCATTCATATTTTTCATATTTGTCACAGGTGTGATTGTCCTTGTGATGTGTTCAACAGTCCTATCACTGCACAGAAGAACGCACAATGCAACAATAAAAGGGCCTGAAGCAAGACAAACAGCAGCTCAAGGACATGTGTGTGTTAAGTTCTCATCTGCTGACCTTCTCCACGCTGCTGACCGCCTGGAAGTAGATGTTGTAGTTTTTGCGGGGTGCGAGCGGGGCGTTCCAGTAGCCGTGGTACGTCTTGTTGTCTCCGACGGTAAACGGCAACGGTTCTGGCAGATTCCTGGGCGGGAGCTCCGCTGCAAAGTAATACGGCAGCCCGGCACTAGCAGCGTTCTGATAGGACACCGGCTCACGGTAACACTCCACACCGCCCGCCTCCCGCCGCGCACGGTGAGGGTTTATCTCCCTCACAACGATCTGATAGGCACTGTTGATGACAGACAGAACACAGCAGCCAATCAAGAACTTTACACCAAAAACACTCACTCTCTTACACAATAAGAAATATTATCCATCTAAGGTCTGGATCGCTGTACACAAAGCAGCACTGCGTCACAAACGCTGCTTTATCAGACATTACAGTCACGATGAACACGAGACCAATCCACCGATCACTGCAGATCAGAGTCACGCAGAGCAGGTGAGGTCAATACAAATGCTTATGATGAGACACTTTAAGTCACTGGGATGTCTTTGGAAACCGGAGGACAAAATCAATCCATCAATCACTTCTATTTCTCTAGCGCTCTTAACAATACAGATTGTAGCAAAGCACTGAACATTATCAAGTATGAGAACAGAGTGATGGTAATGTATAATGACCAGATTAACACATATGTGCTCACTGGTCACTAAACATGCCATGTTAAATTATTTTACCTAGGGCTGCCAAGTGTCTAAAGTTTTTCATTCTTAATTTTTCTTAATTTCATTCATTTTTAAAAATGGGCATTTATGTGTTTTAAAACTCTCAAATATAAAATCTATTCAAATATAAAAAGACTCAACACTGTCATTTATTTGACTGATTTTGTCCTCATAAAAGAGTCGCTGAGTTGTTTTCTGTGTATAGAACTGTGGTTTAATTCAGTATCTCTGGTATCTTTTAACATTTTTTTTTACTTTATTTATAAAAACAGGCAATATTGTGTCTAATATTTAACACAGTATTAACTTAATGTTGATTAAACTGTTTATTGTGCACATGTTTAGGAAAAACAGCACTCTGATGTCACTAAACTATATAATGTAAGACAAAAACCATTAAACGGTCAGATTGAGGGCTTATGTAACTGTACTCTATAGTCGGTTGTCCTGATGGACAGGTCTAGATGGGGCAGATGTGTTAAATGCCTTAATCATTTTAACACATTATTTATTTCTGTCCAGAATTAATCACACCAAATTAACGCATTCAACTGACAGCCCTATTTTTTTGACTTTGCGAATAAAACCATTTTGAGAAGACTGCAGGAATGACACTAATTAGACTGTCACTGTGCACTAATGTGTGCGTCACATCCCTGCTTCCCTTCACTTTCACAACGCTGTTTGCTTTACTTGACTGAATTTAAACAATAAGTAAATAACTCTCTCCTCCTCCTCCTCCTCCATCTGAGTGTGGCTGTCACAACGACATCTGAATTACTGAAAGACCCAAGATGTGACACAGAGCCTCAAACCAGTCAAACACAGAGCAGAGAGAAGACGAGGAGGAAGAGGAAGAGTCAGGCACGGCTCAGATCAAATAAGGAACTTTGCACGTGTTGAGAGGAATATCGAACAGCTGAAAGAGTCAAAGATGGAAGGAGAGATAGAGAGGGGTTTATGAGCTGAGAAACACAGGAAGTGAATACGGGAGCAGTCATGTCAGCAGCAGCAGCTCATTACAGCACAGAGAGGAAGTCTAATAACGTCTGGAGGATATGAGGAGACCGGCGAGCCACAAACACACACCTGATAGGAGCTCCTTTAGCCTGGGCAGGTTTCAGCAGGACGGTGATGGTGGTGGCCGTCTCGTTCAGGGACGCCTCCGACCCATCATACTCCTCTAGGGTGGGCGCTACAAAGACAGAGGAAGAGTCAAAGTGTCACCATTTCTCCCTTAAAAAGCTGTGTGTTGGGGAAGCTTCCCTCAAACTCTCCTTTGTCGAGATGTAAGCTGTTCACAACTGAATGTAGTTGAGCTACAGCCGGCAAGCCTTCTGCAAAACAAGTCTGCACAAAAACACCGAGCATCTCGACACGTTTGACAGTAGAAAACTTATAACACACACATTTACACCAACTCCAACTTTATTTCGAGCACAAGCAGAACCCAAGTGCTGTACACAGAAGGACACAGGAGAAAAACATCAAATCAATGATCAACAAACGCAAACTGAAATTGCAGTGTTCATCACAGTCTGTTTGCTACAAAAGTGCTAAATTATGTTATGGATTATTTACCCTACTAAAGCTCTGATTTTTATCTTATCTTTGTTTCGTGCTTTTGACATTTTTTAAGGTCTGCTTAACATGAATGTGTTTTTAAAGCTTTATTTTTTAGCAGTTCTGTCTTTTACTGAGACAGGACAGTCCTGTAGGAGGAAAGAAACAGCGTTAATGTGTTTTGCTACTTTTTTAAATTTCAATGAATGAAAATGATTTTTGTTTTATTTACAAATAACAACCCTCTTGCCACGTCTTTTTGTTTAGTATAACTAAGCAAGCAAGCGAACAAACAGATCAATAAAAACAGCTCTGTGAGTAAGCAATACTGCAGTCGATCTATCTTCCTCTTCCTCAGATCTCCACCTACACCTCTCTCACTCTCAACAAATCTGAAGTGATGGATTTCTGAAACGCTAGAAAATCACATTTCACCCGATCATGCCTGTATTACATCTCAGAGCGGTGAAGTGTGATGCAGCCTGAGGGACGGGTGATGAGGTTACGCTCATTAACAAAACCCAGAACTCATGCTGAATACAGCCTGTGACCAACAAACTAGGGCTTCATTTGCTTTTTACTTAATTGGACATCAAGAGCGGACTTGATTCGATTGAAAGTTATTCAAATACATACTGATTACACAACTAAATATTCTCAAAAAGTTAGGGTCACTATTCAATTGTTTTTGAAGGGGACCCTTATGTATGGAAGCCAAAAATGTACATCTTAAGCTTGAAACCAGCAAAATAATCTTGTTTTCTGTTTGAAATAATATTATTTAGCTTGTTCTAAGCAAAAACGCACCAAATTTTGATCATTTGTACTTTTCTAGAAAATCCTTCTTGATTCAAGAGTTTTTATTTATTTCGGACAGTCTAAGCTAGAAAAGGCGTACTGAAGAGGATACGAGAGAGACTTCCGCACACCTGATATGTTGGTGGTGACGTTGAGAGTGGTTGGGGGTCCGTATCCCTTGCTGGTACTGGCCCGGATCAGGAACTGGTAGGTGGTTCCTGGATGCAGCTGTGTGAAGTTGTGACGTGACGTGTTCCACGGTAAAGACACCAGAACCGGTGGCCGGAGCAACGGCACTGATGGGTCGAACGAATGCACGCTACTGTAGCTGATCTGGAGACAGCAGACACACAGGAAACATCTCGTTCAAATACATTACATACAGAATGGAGAGTGTGTGTTTTTACTACACGAGCCGTCAGGTTTGCACACAATCTGACACAGTGGAGTAGGAACGAGCCACCGGCAGCATTACCTCGTACTGGGTTATAATGCCATTGGGCTCCAGAGGCTCTTTCCACTGGAGTGAGATCTTATCCTCCGACGGAGACGCTCTCACAAACTCCTTGGGAACCGGACCGGGCACTACAGCACAAACAGACACGAGGAGAGAAACGGACCCTTAACAAGCACTAAAAGCAGGCTTCGGCGAGAGAATAACATCGGCTGGTCTTTGGGAAAGCTTTACCTCAGTGGAAAATTTACCACTGGACTTTTAGCGAGAAACTGATATGTGTTTATGAGTGGCTGATGGGTAAAATGAGGCCGATGCACAGAACTAGACCCTTTTTGCTTGTGCCCCAGTAAAACATCACTGATAAATCCTTATCTGACATGAAGATACTAACCCTGATCATATTTCAGCAATGGGTTTTAGCTGTTAGAAGCTGAGGGGATATTGATGTAATCAGTTTATGTTTATGATTCAGTTTGATTCATTCGAACAGTTCCTCCACAGCTTGAATCATTTGCAGCGGTTTCTTAAACTGAAATAGCAATGGGATCCTTTATAAGACAAAAAGGTGGACATACAAAAGACGGATTCTCATGATATCTAAATGTCTATCTGATTTTGATATCTGATGATATCTGGTTTTGATGACACATATAAATGTTTGCATAAGTAATATTACATGTGGGCACAATATCAATTCTGTAGCTGACTGTGATAGCGCACATTCGCTATAAATCATTCTGTGGCCATCAACGCAACACACAGGTAATGGGCAGGAACGATGGTACTCTGGTAGGAGTGCGTCGTCTCGACAAAACAAGAAAATGATAGCTTCAAAAGTCATTTGCATCCGCGCGGATGTTCCTGTTAGCGGCTGGCTTCAGCCCGTGGAGTTGCTGACGGTGGCCTGTATTGTGCAGCGACGCTATTCATGTCAAGAAAAAAAAAAGCGATGTGCATGTCCCAGATGTGTCAAGAAATCACAGCAGCATCTTCACAGCATCTAACCCACTTCTGACTGTCAGGTGCGCTCCTGTTCCGTTCTTCAATATATTCCTGCCTTTGTGCCTTATTTGAATTATTTGGCTCACTCATCTCATCTTCGGAATTAAAAAAAGTTATATTTAAACATTCCCGACACGTCTTGATGTGTTTTTAACTGTCAGTGTAATCATGTAAACATCTGAAATGGGCCAGCGCTGGCTCTATCTTTTAGATATATATCATCAGTCACCTGATTTTCTGGGTGAGATCTATACTACAGTATACGCACCGACAGGGACTTTAATATCATCAAATTCAGGGATTCTGTTCATATGAAACCAGGAGAACTATTATTTTTAAATCTAACAAGGGTATATGACTCTCAACGACTATGTTTACATGGACAACAGTACATTTACCGTTTAATATGTGACCCTGGATCACAAAACTTCGTTGTGGGTGTTTTATTTTTAATTTTACAAAAGCTTCAAGAGCAGTTCATTTTTTGTCATGCTAATACATGCAAACGTTAAAATCGGACTAAAATAGGAACACTTCACATTTCTTAATTCATTTTTTTTTTTTTATTAAATTAGAGTAAAAACCTGAATATTGTTGTCCATGTATACACACTGATTGATTGTCATTGGCTGTCTGTCATCTGAAGTGTGGGGTCCGATTCATCTCACCATGTCACTCAAACTGGTCTGTTCAAGTCTCCAGTACGATCTAATATACGTTTCTATTAGCAAACCGGCCGATTGACACCGAGAAATGACGTGAGGATGTGATTATTTAGGGATGCTCACTGGTTCTGCAATATCTAGATGTTTGGTTTCCCTTTGGCCCCTCCAATCAATGATCTTGAGGAGAGCATGAGAGGGCAAGAGGAATTGATGTCAGACTCTCTTGTCTCTGAACACTTATCTGCGGACCGACAGCGTGCCGAGAAACTCAACTAGCCGCACTCTTCATGTTATCATCCAGAGAGAAGCATCTGCGCAGAAGGACTTGGCATATTAACACTATAAGAGCGAGTCAGCACACCTGCACCCGCAATTACAGCAAATAAATCTGCACCGAGTCATCAAAGGTCAATGGTTCTCAACCCAGGGGCCCCTAGCTTACAAGGTGACTCAAGATAAGCTCATTGAAATAAAGATACTCCTTATTTTAGGGCAAGACGCTACAAGCAAACCATCGTTTTTCATGCACTGCTCAATTCTGAGTTTCCTCTTAATAAAAAACATAATGAGCAACAACACAGTTTCAGTTTTCTGCAGCCTGTATACAGCTGGGAACATATGTGTTGAACATGCCACCATTTTTCTCAATAAATACGTGTGAAAGGTGCTGTCGACTTGAAAAACAGCTAAACTAATTCATACATCCAAGGAAAATAGATGAACATGTAAGTGAAGTTATGTGTAATAAAGTGACTGACACAGGGAAACATACTGAACACGGAAACCAAGACCCCAGCTCAAATCTATCAGTAATTAGGAAGTCTGTGGAAATGCATACGAGCTGCTTCAGTCCCAACACCTACAGTACCAGGATGATGAAGATGAAACAAGGCCGAACACTTCAGCAACACAACGATCCCAAACACAGCAGAGGAAACTCAACTGGTTTCAGAGAAAGAAAACTAAGCTGCTTGAATCAGAGTTCATGAAAGATGCACACCGTTTCTTGAAGATTGTTTGTGTGGGAGAATGGGCCAAAATCACACCTGAGCAATATATGAGACTAGTCTTGAAGCTCTCGTCACTAACAAAGGCTTTTGTACAAAGTATTTAATACATCACAGTATTTTTTGCCTTGTGTCATTCCATTTTCTTACACATAACTGAATTTCTGAACTTATTTGTATTGTTTTCTTTGTACGTACGGATTCCTTAGGTTGCTATTGACATCTGCTGAAAATGTCTAGTCAACAGCACCTTCAGAACTATATTTACTGAGAAGAATGTGTTTAATCCTTACTTCACCCTGCTGTGTGTCCATTCAAATCTTTCAGTCATTTGTATTCTGTTAGATGTGTGAATTATTAAAATGATTAGAATGAATGATTTGAGTCTACAGACACTCATGAGGGAAGGAGCAGGGACGTGTGTGCTACAGGCTTGTACCATCCTCCTCCGTCTGGATCACCGTCTCGTCGCTCTCTTTGCGTCCCTCGGGGTTGGTGAGGATCATCTTCAGGCTGACGTTGGTGTTGGGCGGCAGGTTACCCACCACGTGTCGGGGGGCTTTGGGGTCCATCTCCAGGCAGTCGGCTTTGCTCTGGTTGGTTTTGTGGTAGTGGTAGCAGATGGTGACGTTGAAGGTGTGGCAGCGGGTGATGTTGTAGCCCAGCGACTCCCAGTCCACGGCGATGAAGCGCGCCTGGGTCTCTGCGATCTTCAGACTCTTGGGGGTCCTCATGGGTTCTGAGGGAGAAGACGAGAGACGGGTTACACTAGCAGACACCGTTCACCCTCGGAGAGACTGAAACACCTTCACAAATCAGGAAGAACTACAGCCACAAATACAGCTCACTGTCAAAATACAATTCAGAGGTTGTGACCCTTCTGGAGGCAAATAAGAGCATAATAATGTGACACAGGCACGTTTATTCATTTAGATTTGTTCCACAACTGCTTGCAATATTATTTTTGGTATCTCAGAAATAAAAATGCCAATAGTAGAGCTTCCATAATGGTGCACGCACATACTGTATCAAACAGGCCAGCACGTTTTATTGAAACCCAAACCATTGAACCGATCCTGTGAAACAGCTTCTGTCTGCTTGCCCAAGTAAAAATAGAAATATATTTAAAATGTATTTATTTTACATTAAGTAAAGTTCAAATCTATTAACATATGTACTGACATATCTGTATTTTTATTAAGTACATACATATGTAAACGTACATGTAGTAAAATAAATGTGTTCAAATAAATGATCATTTTTCGGAGTGCAAACGGGATGCCTTGTTGGCTATTTACACTAAAAATATGTGATTTTAACGCAATGTGAATAGCATCTAATGCCTACATAGCCTTTATTCCTATTTACACTTTTTTTTTTTGCTAGGGAATGTTTTCCGGTTTTCTCCAATCGTTCAGTTTCTCTTAAACACCAAGCATTTCTTACCATCCACTTCAATCTCAGCTGCATCCAGTCAACAACCAATGCCTCTTTGACTCAGATACACGTCACAATACAGACAAGATCGGACACTATTTACGTTTCATAGCAACGGCAGCTTACAACGCTTTAACTTTCCATGTTTAAATTAAAAAAGGCCGAAGTGAAGAGCGAGAGTGAACTGGTACGAGCGGAGCGAGAGAGAGACGGGAAGTGTTGTGAAAGCAAATGAGGCACCTGTGGACCAGATAAAGGCTCCTTCATACACACACACACACAGATGCAGACATTTGAAGCATCTCTAAACTAGCCAAAGCATCAGTGAGAGAGAGGTTTCTTATAATGCCTCCCCAGAATGCATCAGTGCAGCACTCCAGGATGGCTTGTAATTACTGTAACAGAGTAATTCACCTGTGCCAAACACTTCATCAGTGTCAAACAAACAAAACACACATACAGCCGTCTCCTTCTGGGATGTTTTCCAGCATTGGTGCTTGGTTATGAGATGTTCAGATTGTTGGTTATGACTGAATGTCCAGTATGCTTTGACCCTAACATTAATCTCTGACTTAACCTTAACTCTAACTAAACTGTAACCTTCGTGTACAGTCATAAATCAGCAAACCTCTCAATAAAGTGCAGCCTCTGTGTGACCTCAGAATCAGGCAGGACCGAGCTGAGGTCAGAGACCAGATGACCTAACACTGGACCTAGTATTGAGCTGTTACACACACACACACGAGTCCACTGGAGCGGTTCTGTCACAATAACTATGCATTTTTATGCAGTTAGCTTCAAATGTGGTGTGAATAATCAGACTCATCCTAACAAAATATGTGTTACACACAAGTCTGCTTTTGTGCACCTTTAGTATTGACATATGACATATTTGCATTACTCTGCATTGGGGAAAAAAATCTGAATGTAAAAATTGAAATCATTCTCTAGTTAGAAGCTTTACGAATCCACATGTTTGTGTAGAGTATGTGCTCCATGTTTTCAGATCTTACAGAAAGTCATCTGACTTTATAATCCCTACGTGACCAAAATCAATAAACAACATGACATGATACATTTTATATTTAAACACGATTTTTTATAAAAGGAAAAGCAAAGGACGTGACATGTGGCCAGGTATGGTTTCCCATACTAGGAATAACCCATCCAAGTGCACACACACACACACACACACACACACACACCGTGAACACACACCCGGAGCACTGGGGAACATATTGAGTTATGCATTCAGTTATTTTATAAATATATATTGTATACAATTATTTATAGGTACACTCGAAAAAATACTGACCCAACACCGGGTCAAATATGGACTAACACAACCTTTGGGTTAAAAATGTAATGTAAAAAAAGCCAGAAGCTGAAACCCAGATCAGCGGGAGGCATGTGAACGGAGCTTCGCTGAGGGCAGAAGACTAAACCAAACGGAGAAAGGAAGTACACACTCTCGGCACATGTAGTGCAGGCTGGGTGGTGCAGACACACACACACACACGCACGCTAGCACAGGAGGATCTGTGCATGTAGTCTAATTAAAACGAGACGCTCTGAATACAGATGAGGAACACAGAACAGAGATTGGTTTGCTCTGACACTCTCTCTCTGACTCGTGATTGTCATGAATCTTCAGGAAAAAACTACGAAAACAAGACTTAGGGCCTGAAATCGTTAGGCAGATCACGTGTCAATGTCCAAGAACTCAAAACGTGTTTCAGGAGTCCCGAGATGTCCCTAACCCTCATCAAAAACAGGTGTTTTTCTGTCATTGGGATACTCTGTGTCCATCTCACCCATCGTCAGACTCTGTGAACACCTCTACATGTGTGGAAAGGAAGGAGCAGCAGAAAACAGCACGGTGAAAGCGCAGCAATTCATTTTAATAGCACCTTTTCTTTTTCATTCAGCCTTTGTTCATTTTTCCTCTCCATTCAAAACAAACATGACACAAATGTTACCAAAGTCAACTTTATTATTTATCCCCAGTTTGCATCTGCATCTTCCTAAATATCCTCGGGTACATCTGGCCTCTGATTTTCCTGTGTGCTCGTCTCCGACTGCTGTATTTAGAGACTCAGTAAACCGCGTTCTGTTTTTAGCACAGCTCTATTAGAAGTAATCTGTTCACACTTTAGTTTGGGGACCAGATCTAATAATTTGCTGCTTATTAATAGTTAGTAGGTAGTTGCTGAGTTTAGGTATAAGGAGTGGACTGAACATGGTCATGCAGAATAAGGCATTAATATGTGCTTTATAAGCACTTATAAACAGCCAATATGCTAATAATCTACATGCTAAAGTCAGAATTACAGTAACAGGTTCATCACCGGAGCTGAACTCAAAGAGCTTTCTGATAGTAATGTAAAGGTGAAGAGGTCTGATGTGCTGAATTTAGAAAAACAAACGATCTGAGCTGGAAATTGATTTGATTGTGGCTCCTGGCATCTGAATGTGAGAAAGAGGCCGGCAGCCAGACAGAAAATCTCCCCGAGGCGCCACCGGTGACCCTGCAGGATGACAAAACATTTGTCAGGACTTCCTGGTTGCCACCGCCGTAGAGAGGAGGTCAGACGCAATAGAAGAAGAGAGACACCTGCTGACCTCTCCATCGTCCCTCATACATCTAATAACAGCCTTCGTCCTCGCTCGCCTCCCTCGCTTATTCAGCAAAGACACCATCAGAGAGAGAGCAGAGGGGTCAAACTGAAAAAGCTAAATGTAATAAAGCTAGAGACGCCATCACAGGAGGGTCTGTACGTCTCGTCTTCTTCGCTGAATCACAGACAAACCCACACTCAGAACACAAACCCAGAGAACCCAATCACAAAATGATCTGAAGTCTTTCTGTCCTGACGATTGAACGCATGTCTCTAACGCTGTGTCACACACTCTCCAATCGATCGCTGATGTTTATTCTGTTAAATGAGATTTTTCATCAGGATACCAGCAGCTGTAGACTGTACATACACAACCCTAAGAGCCCACAGCATTTCAGATCAAACAGGAATCTTCTGGGATTGTCTTCTTTATATTTACATTTTTTAAAAACGAAAGGTGCTTTATCTCATTTGATTATTTTTTTACTTTTATTTGGAAAAGATCAGATTGTCTGAGATTCTGTAGTTCTCATTGCAACTGATGATACCTGACTTAGATTCCATCTGAGCAATTGATATTCAAATAATTGACATTATATAAAATAATTAATTACATTTCACCCCACACTGATGCCAGTGACTACATTACCCATGATTCTCCTCTGCTTATGTGTACAGAGATCTGCGGCACACTTTAAAAATCTCGATGGCGATCGCACGATTGTGGTACTCTGAAACAGCAGGGGGCGGGACAACGCGGCAGTCGCCATGGCGATAAGGATATGCCACTCACTGTTGAGTAAAAAAGCCACAGGAGGGAAATTTATATGCATCCAATTCACACCCACGCCCCGCGATCAATCCCGCCGGCGGAGGAGAGCGTGGATTTAAGTGGCGAGCTGAAGGCTGATAGATCCCTGACATCCTCCATCAGTTGAAATGTCAAGCAAGCAATAAAACGTAGTGGTGAACAGCAATGAATTGCTCTGATTTGGCACGGCCCATCAAGCCCAGAACCACACACACTATCGCACACACAGATAACATTTTTCCTGCCAATAATTACCAGCCTCCCTCTTCCTGTCTCTGATCAATACGAGCGGAGAGCTGCTAGATTAAAGCATTACTCCTCTGTAATAAAGTTTTATTGATCAGCCACTCCATGATCAAACCCGAGCACACGTCCACAGCTCACACTTTCACTGTCTCAAAACACGCACTTCCTGTCTGTCCTAAGAGCTGGAAGAAAACAGCGAGCTGTGTGAATGTGCAGGAATTCTAGAGTTAGAAGAAAGGTACACGATGGAATGGATGAAGGCTCAGATTAGTAATAACAGCAGCATTACTGCCTATGAAACTCAATCTGTATCGTTCCATTTAATTTAATTTATTATCAGCGCTGTCAAACAATTCATTCCATCCAAAATAAAAGGTTTTGTTTACATGATATATGGGTGTACTGTGCATACATACATATACACACATTCATGTACTGCATGTATTTAACAAACACGTAATGTTTCTATATTAAATACGCTTGTCTACGATAGAAGGGTAACACTTAAGCATATGGAACATTAATTCTCGATTAACTAGGACTCTCAATAATGATCCGTTTCTGCTTACCCATAGTTAGTGAGGTAGTTGTTTAGTTTAGATTACAGATATAGAATAAGACTTTAATATGTGCTTAATTTGGACTAATAGACAGCTAATATTCTAACAATCAAGAGACCCTAAAATAAAGTGTTACTCACAATACATTTCTGTCAGGGTTCTGTGGACTTTTATTATGAAGTGTGTCTCTCTATGTTCCCTTGTGTCTCTGCTCCGTTACTCACTTGTTTGTTACCATGACGACTCATTAGCTCCTCCCCCTAGTTAATTAATTACGTCGTTATCTCGTGTACTTAAGATCCCGTTTATGACCCAGTCCCCGCCAAGTATTGTGCGGTTTCCTCCGTACGAAGCGTTTTGTTTGGATTTCCCCGTCTATCGACCGTCCGGCCTGTTTGGATTTTTGTTCCGCACACCTCAGTTCCCTTCATCACACACACACACACACACACATATTAACCGTGATTAAGTATTTCACAGTACTTATTATTATTAGAGCTACTATTATACAATTTATTATTATTATTTACACAAATTCAAAAAAAAAGTAACACAATTTTAAGATATCATTATAATAAAAATACAAATAAAAATGAGCAGCAGAAGTATATAACAACAGTACAACCACAATACTAATATTTAGGGTAGCTGTTTTAAACCATAGAGCTTTTATTTTATTAAATATAGTATTTATATGATTACATAGTCTGTGCCAGCTGATCAGGCTAAACCATATTGTGTTCCCAAGTACTGTTAATAATAGAAATAATAATAATAATTAATAATAATAATTTGCGAGTCTGTTTGTAAAGTATAGTGTATAAATCAGAACATATCTTACAGATAATAAAGGATATATTGTGGTCTATTTCTTTGTTTTATGCAGCGTCACATTCAGTTCAGCTTCTGAGATTCTATCTAGTGCACACTACAAAAACTCCTAGCTCCAACCAACAAACCCAACACACACTGACATTTCAAGACAGCAAAGAGCAAAGCCATTGATTTCATTAGCAAGCATTATTGTTTCCCATGAGGCAGTGCTTTGTGTCATTTCACAATGCATCAGTGTCTGCAGACACACACACACACACACACACTTACACAGAGGCTGTGGTTGTCCGGCAGCACAGATCAATGGTAATCTCATTCACAATGACTTCTCAATGGCACAGCTACCTGATGAATAGACTCATCGATTTGCTGTTGTTCTGCCACGTCAGGAAGGTGAAAACACCGGCGCTCTTCTTCAATTAGTCTGTGTGGGAGGAAGATGATTCTCTTCTGGACCGCTTTATGCTGAAAGACACATCTTGTGAAGAACGTGAGAGCGGTGTTCATCTACATTGATCTCTCGCCCCTATCGTGAGGCTGTTGGGATTTTATCACGTATTCTAGAAAATGTTCTGTAGCTTCACGTATGAGCAGCGGTGACCCTGATGCTCGTCTTCTCAAACACCACTCACTGCTGTAACGAAGAACATGGCAGCACATGATGACCACAAGAGCCCCACTGACTGATCTTCTTCATTCAGTGTGTTGGTCAACAGGAAGCTGCTTGGTTTGTGCTTTATTCATTTTTATGATTAGATTTTTTGCTAATGAGACAGTACCTCATACAAAGCCAGCACAAGAAATTCAATCAAAGACTCAATAATTCTGTGATCAAACACACACAGCACAAAAAAAGAAATGAAAATAGTCATTTAATAATTGAAAATAAAATAATAATAATAAATATAATATAGTTGTTTTATATTTGAATAAACTTGAACTCAAATGTATTCCTGTGGTGTATTTTCAGAGCATCATTATGATCAGTGTTATCGTTTTGCTGCTTCATTCGTTTGTCTTTTCCCTGTGATGCTTCTTTTCAGAATTATTTGATGAATAAACAAAAATGTTTATTTATATAAAAAACATATATATAAATGTTTGGTAACACTCGTTAACTATGACCTACGACTTTTCCCTCAATGAATGATTAATTAGCTGGTTATTAATAGTTAGTGCAGTAGTTGCTGGGTTCAGGTGTTGGGTAGATTAGGGATACAGAATAACACATTAATATGTGCTTAATTAGCACTAATAAATGGCTAATATTCTAGTAATATGCATGCTAATAAGCAACAAGCTGTAAACTGTACACTACCATTCAAAGGTTGGGAGCAGCATTTTTTCTTTCTGTTTTGACATATTTCTGGCAACACTTTTGGTAGCACATGTAATAAACTGATCAGTGATAGTAAAGTCATTATCCGAAGCTTTCATATCAATTATATGAAAACGAGCACTGATGGTTTTGTTTATTTCTCAGAATACTGTTCCTTGTGTAATTTTTCTTATCGTTTGGCAGCCCTCAACCATCAGAGATCTGTGTATACTCCGCTGGAGTTTGCTCTGACGACCTCAGGATTCAGCTCCTCGCCGGCCGTCTCTGTGCCACAGAGTGATCCTTCACTTCCTTCAGCAGCATCTGAAGATGGCTTTAACCCGCCCAACACGGCCTGCCACTACTTCAGACTAAACGAGCGGCGATGAGCGAGAGCGCTGTGTATAAACAAGAGCTTTACAGGGGCCACACTTGATCACAAAGCCAATTTATCCCCGACTTCACATAATGGAGCGATGAAAGAGAAGCGGGAAGAGAGAGTGGCCGGAGTAATAGCAGGCATTTCATTTAATTGCTATAAATTGGAGGGTCAGGGAATGTGAATGTATTTGTGAAGGGCTGTTTATCGCAGCGGCCGATCTTCCAGCTCATATTGAAAAGCTCTCCCGCCGGAGAGAGGAGACGGACGGCTTTTCTCCAACAGAGCCATTCAAAACACGCTCGTTCGATGGCCTACTTGATCCCTCCTTATCGACGCCTTCCTCTAACATATTTGGCCAACACAAAGACTGTCTGCCCACATACTTCCCATAATGCCATTACTCAGGAGTGTATGTCCAGCACTCTGTAATCACGGCTAAAGATCCGATACTGGTTAGCTTTAATTATGCTTTTACACCACAAGTGAGACTCCCTGTGGGCAGGAGGAACCAGAAAAGGGCCGAGAGAGAGGTCTGTAATGGGCCGCGCTTCATAAATTTCAAGACAATCAATGCAGCAGTCTGCTAATGCTGCGTACATGAGCTAAGAAACACACACACACACACACACACAGTGTGAAATATGACACGATCAGCTCTTTACTATCATGCACAGTCAGCCTCTAAACAGCAGCAGTTTCTGGCAGATCTAGAGACTCGTGTTTGGACTGAGAGGACGAAATATTGAGAACATCATCTTAATAGTTGATGATACATGAAGTTATTATCAATGCATGTTACTAATGCAGAACTGGGTTTTGATATATTTTGAGCAGGGAATTTACTAAATATCTGTAATGTCCCTAATGATTGATTTATTGATTCTGATCGGTACAGTGCTGATGACTGCTCCAGGGTCACATACATCTGAATGAAACAATGCTGAGTTAAAGTCTAACGAACTGCAAGCTTGCGAATCAAACCTGCTATCTACCGGTGAATCTGCTGTCGATCCGCATCCCTAGCGTTCTGTACGGCTGAACAGAGGAACCCGCGAGCGCTCTCATTCATCTCAATGGCAGCTGCTTGGCTGACGCAGGACCCCGGGGTGTGTGAGATGTGAAACTGAAGCTCAGTTCTGCAGCCTGGGAGTTTTGAGCCAATTTGAGCAGGGCTGGCCACAGCTGCTTTAAAGATTACCAGCTCAAAGAGTTTTTTATATATAAAAAAATCCCTCAGGGACAATCTGGACCAAAGCGAGCAGCCAAACCTTGACCTCTTGACAGAACCGTAGCTTAGCGCTTGCGCCGCCTTCTCTACCCGCTCTGAAAGACTGAGTTCTGAACTTCTAACTTTGAAAAGCGCTTTAGAACGGTACTTGATGTGGATCTCTCTCCCGCTCATCTCCCATCTTCTCAATAGAAGCGGCAAAACGGACAAAAATGGTGTCTTTCTATGTGAGAGCATGCGAAGGACACGTGAGGAGGAACAGGTGAACCGACCAGCTCTGATAAACATCTTAAATCACTAGCTCTCAGTCGTGTGTGGACACCTGTAAAGAGCCCAAACGAGGCTGACTCCAGGGATGAATACATAACGAACCCTCACCATCTGCTAATTACTGGAGTCCAATCCGCTCATCAGCTCGTCTTCCTCATTACGACGCAGTGTCGGATCTACCTGCTGCACATCACACCAGATCTGGACAGCGAGCCACCATTTCCTGCTCTTACTAAAGATCAACTATGGCTTTGTTTCTATTCCTTCATTTACAACTGCTTTCATCCAAAGTGACTTAGAAATGAAGCTAAAGAAGCAACGAAGCCAACAGAAGAGAAATATAGAGTGTTGTGAAGAGTGCAAGTCAAACGCAGCACATCTAACACGATTATTTATTTATTTTTTATCAATTAAAATAAGATATGAAGACAGAATTGAAAAAGAATAGTGTTAGAAGTTCATTTTTTAATAAATAAAAAGAAAACAAGTAGATAAAATAGAAATAGACCATCCATTTATTTTATTATATATATAAATGAATTAATAAAAAGGAAATAAGCAGACAGAGTAACACTCCTTCTGAAGATCCCATAACAATCACAGATTCTACCTGGATTTCTGAACTTCATGGTGTTTATTTATTTGTTTGAATAATAAAAAGCAGCATGAATATATTTTTTCTGAGGATGCAAATCAAACACATTTTATAAAAGTAAATGATGAAAATTCACAAAATCCACACTTAATTCAGTGTCACTTAACATAATTCATTAGCTATTTCTGAGTAAACTGTGTTTCTCTCTTAACTAGTGGCTTATTAGCATGCATATTAGGAGAATATTAGCCATTTATTAGCAGTAATTAAGCACATATTAATGTCTTATTCTACATCCCTAATCCTGCCCGACACCTGAACCCAGCAACTACATTACGAACATTAATAAACAGTAAATTAAGAATTTTCTTAGTTAATAGTGAATTACAACAGGACTAAATTCTTCAGCGAATGAGATTATAGTCAGTGAATAACATCTTCTAGCACATACAGGGTTTCATACGGACTATATCCTGACAGACATCCTGCTGAACGACATAAAAGAACGTTTCTGCTCAATTATTCCTCAGAAGTACGAAGGAGCACTTTCACTTCAGGAGGGGTGTACGGGAGACTTTACAATCCTAATAAAGCCCTGCTTGCTCCTGCATATCGTTGGCTGCGAGTCTCGGCGGCTTCCCTCCATCTGTCTGTCTCTCGTCCGCGGGACTATTAGAGTGTGAAGAGCTGGATTAGTTTAAGCTTTTTCCATCATCATATGTTTTCTACTGTCAGGCCTCAAATCTCCCTCCCGCTAGGAAGCACAGAGGGCCCTTATGTGTTACCAGGCAACCAGGGACAGCCCATAATCTTTGTTTTGACAAATAAACAAGGGAACGAGTGAGATTATGGGCTGATGGGAGGTTTGCCAGCAGCGCTCATCTTCTTCAGCTTTCTCCCGTCAGGATAGCTGACACGTAACCTGTCTGTGAACTCATAACTCAGGATCCGCACATGTCCCTGAACCTCTGCGGGAACGCGTCCGCACGCCAGCCGTTATTGGGGCGAGCGTTTCATACACAGCTGTCCCTGGTGTTCTTGTGCTTGATACAGCAGTACATGTCTTTTAAAGGAAAAAAGGAGTTGCTTTCATAATGTTTTCTGATCCAATCGCACACCTTTCTTCAACTCTCCGACGGCTCTTCAGGCCGTGTGGGCAGAAGTCGAAGGGGTTGTGAACGCCAGACCAGGCTGACCGGCATGTGCTCCAGCTCTAGCTCTTTTTCCAGAGATATTAAATTGTAACTTGGCAAATACTGTCAGTGTAAATGAGTGTGCTGGATTTGCATATTGATTTTTATATCGCCAGTAGAAAAAGTATGCGGTTTGCTTTAGTTTAATCGCTGATGTGAAGTGTGCTGCGCTCACTACGAATGTCCAGAGGTTAACCTCTTACAGGTGTTTCTACACACTGAGCTGGGAAGTATTTCTTCATCTCTCGTTCATTAATCCTGATTTCCCCAGGATTGGTTAGTTTGGCTTCACTCAGTTCTGTTGATTTAAACATTACAACACACTCTCATTAAAAATTCAGCTGAGAGGAAGAAGAGGAAATTCAAAACATCCAGCGCTCTTTCAAGGTGTGAGAGAGCATCACACACACACACACACACACACACACACGCAGGCCTCAGTGAGTGCATCCCACACTTGATTATGTTTCACCTTTTATCCTCCTCTGACAAGCGCTAATAAATCACTTCTTCAGTCGCGGCGGACATGAGAGAACGAGGGAGGGGGAGAAAAGATAATCATTAAAAAACGAGCGCGTCGCCTTCCACTGTCTCTCCCCGAGGGAGCGGATAGAAAGAAAAGAGAAAAGAGAAAAAAAATAATTCACACTATTCCCACAGGGAAAATGAAACAGTGAGCGTGTCACAGCAGCATCATATCAATTACCCATAAAGCAACGGGGCAATCTCGCAACCCCCCTTAACGATCAACAGCACATCAAAATTTTCAATTAAGCGCCTCGTGTAGAGCCTTCCGTACCTCTCTCTGAACATGTGCATTACTTCCTGCATCGCTTTTAGCTTCTGAGTTGGGTGCAATTGGAAGCACTTTTCCAGATGCACGTGCACACACACACACACACAAGTGTCACACATCCTCCAGAGAGCTCTCCTACTATCAGAGGGAAGCGAAGCACAGGGCAACAGATGGAGATATTGTTCAGACAGAGAATGATAAATTCATCAGTTAATGTCTCACCCATCTCCCCTCTGTCTCATCTGGACACTGTTTGCATATTGCTTGATTCATTTTCTGCAGCACTTTGAATGGAGTCGCCAGAAATGCTGCGTTTGTGCGTCTGAGAGCAGATGCACTTGAGTTTTTGCCGTTATTGTTACATTACGGACCCCATTACCATATAAACTCAATAGCTCTGACTATTGACTCTGAGCGGCCCTCGTAGCCGCAGCCGGGATATGCATTCAGATAAACACACGGCCTGCCTCTTCTGCTCGTCGACACTGCATTTATTCTAACAAAAATATTAAGTAAAACAGTAATCTTATTAAATATTATTGCAATTTGAATTAAATGTGTCTGTGAATATATATATATATATATATAGTAAAAAAAAAACACTTTTCAGTAGCATTAGGGTGGATCTGTTTTTTTTTTTTTATAGTGCAGCTTTTCCATTAAAATACAGTCAGAGCAAAATTGATTCAGACATCTTCAGCATCTCACATTATCACAGTTTATTCTCTATATTTAGAAAATGTAAATGAAGTTAAAAGTTAACTGTGTCAGAAGAAGTTCATCTTAATCAAGTTTGATAGAAAAGGTATGTAAGAGATTCCAATCCACCAGACACGATTGA
Source organism: Enteromius anoplus (assembly GCA_032359395.1). Lineage (NCBI taxonomy): Eukaryota > Metazoa > Chordata > Actinopteri > Cypriniformes > Cyprinidae > Enteromius > Enteromius anoplus. The sequence continues at coordinate 51,588 of JAUMHG010000022.1, forward strand.
GTTGTTTCAGTACCCTATCAGATAATAGTAATTTAGCTCAATCCGTTACCAAGCAATGCTTCATTCTGTTCAGTCTGCAGCGGAAAAAGATCGCATTAGCAACTAAAGAAAAACAGGGTCAAATTATTTTTGGTCCCATTTTTTCAGTTTTACAGGAATTTGAGGCATAGCATGTCACAGTTGACTTTATTGTCCTCACTTACATGAATGAACTACATTGGTTTGACTGTACAACCTCTTCTAACACGCAGCATGTTTTTCGTTTCTGCTCTGTATTCTACTGCAGCTTTACAGCCGAGTTACTGTCCAACTACCCATGCAAGGAACATTTAGATTCAGAAACACTTTTGAAATAAGAAAATAATCGGATAATAATATATTGTTTCAACTACTGCCCGCAGCTAATACGTTTAATGAAGTTACAGTAGATACTTTTTATTAGTAGCTTGCAGAGGGTTTTCAAAAGAAGCAGGTGAGGTCTGGAGCAGGAGGAAAAGATGAACTACACACACACACACACACACACACACACACACACACTCATGTAGTGTCTCC
>JAUMHG010000022.1:52242-91767 GCA_032359395.1 Enteromius anoplus
TATCTAGCTGGCGCAGCGATTATCCACTAGTGCTAAGCACTGCCTCTGGCGGTCAGTAGGAATGAAACAGAACTACAGATACACATTCACAGCTTCCTCTTCCTGTTGGCATTATTTCAGCAGATACTGAGCTCGGCGCTCTCATCTCTTCACCTGTCACACACACACATTTGCATTGGCTGCGCTGATCATTACCACAGCTCTGAGTAAACAACGAGAGCAGGGAACAGCCTTATTGATGGCAATGTGATGCGTTCTTCATTTATTTTTTTATTTCAGGGCTCTGTCAGCAGGTGAAGAGCGATGCATCCTTCATCATTTGGAGAGATGTGTGCCCAAATGTTTTTCCTCTGGAATAGACGTCCTCCATTTCCGCCCCTCGCGTGCCCAGACTCCAGCGTAACGACAGCCCATTAGGGGCAATATATTCCCGCTCGGCGAGCAGTAGATCTATCAGCCCAGCACTGGAGGACACTTCATCTCTCTCCCGCAGTAATGTCTCAGTTTTGATTGTAATCTGTCAGCTCTGGCTCTCTGAGCGTTCGGAGATCACCCTGAAGCTGGTCTCAGGACCGGAGGAGACGATAGGGATCAGAACGAGCTGCTTCTAAACGTCGTCTCATCTTGAATTACATATACTAAAATATCTCCAATAAACAAAACGAAAGCGAAACGTCATGAGTTTTATGGTGACCCCAAAAACTGTGTAGACTTTGATATGTTCAGGTCAACTAAACAGTATGTTAACTGTATAATAAGTACAATAATAATAATAATGATGTGCTAGCACGACACTTAACAACATAGTTTCGATACTGGACAGTGTTTCGTTTATGAAAACGTGTGTGTGAGGTAATTTATGATTCTTATTATATTCTCAGTGAAATACCTCGATCACGCTTTATACTGCAAGTATACATGTTAGCAAAGAAAACATGCATCAGTAGTTAAAGGTTATTATTTTTCCCATTTGTCATCCTTTCCTGCCAAAATGCTTGTCATGGATGCAAAAACAAAGAAGACTGAAGCTGATATGAAGGTTAAAATGACAGTCTGTGCAGTACATGTGATGAACACAGCCTTTTAATTCAGTGTGCAATGACCTTTAGAGCTTCATTTGTGACATTCAGTATAGCACTAAGTTTGGGTACTATTGTTCATACTTGAAATATATCTTTAACTGTAATAAAGGAAGTGAATGATTTCAGTATGTTGTGCTAAGATCTCAAATGCTATTCTCTGGTAATGGCTGATAATAGAAGGCAGTGTGAATCAATCCTCTCACACCTTCGAGGAGCTGGCAATGAAATCAGCTCGATCTGTCTGTGTTTCTGTGTGGGTTAATAACACAGTGTACAAAAAAAGATCAGCTTCAGGTCCGCACATGTATTAAACCGCTCCTTTTCCACCTCAGAGATGAACGCTGACTTCTATAAAACAACAATAATATGTGTGAAAACATCAACTGAAGAAAAATACAACTAGCTCAGGATACTGTGACTATGTTTCATTGCATCTAGGCTTAATACTTTACACGTTTCAGCATACAAGTATAATTCTGTCAAGGTCCCGTCTCTGATAAGCACATAAACAGTACACTAAATCTATACGAACAGAAGAATGATGACATCACACTCAAATCGGCTGATCGGAACAGCCTGGGTTTGCTGAGTCCGACGTGCTTCTGGACCCCGGAAGAACATTGCGATGAAGTTTAGGTGTTTGGTGCTTGTACAGCAGTGTCAGTCATCCATCATTTCCTCTGATTTGAGGGTTTAATCACGGGTAAGGGTAGGTTCAACGGGGTTCAGCAGGGTCAACACAATATAAATATCGGGCCGTGCCAGAGCCCACAGTCAGTGTGTAATCAGACTAATGACTTTATCTGACCAATACATAAGAATAATATAGACGTGTCGTTACAACAGCACCAACAACTGTGATGAGTCGTTACAAATATTCCTTTTGTTTTCCACGGAGAAATAATGTGAAGTCTTTGTTTAGCATTGTTAAACCGCAGATGGAGGCCTGTAACGTCCTCTCTCTGTGAAAGACATCTCTCACAATCACTTCACTACGACATGTCCAGGTGAGAAACGACACCAGGCGTCTGTGCACTGAGCTCCGGGCGTTGGAAAGTCCCACAGTGACATCGATACATGTGTTTCTCACCTAGATACAAACCACTGATGAACATCTTACACTGGAGAGAGTTTCTCCAGCTAACTTTCAAAATGAAACACTGTTATAGTAAATGATTTGAAACAGGCCGGCGCTTCTCTACACAGTCAAGCAAACATGTGTCAGATTCTACTGTGTCAGATTCTTCTTCATCACTTACACACACACATAGAAGTCTGTACACTAATCTGAGCACATATAAATTACTGCTACGCTGGACACAAGATAAACCTGTGTGTGCGCTCTGACCTCGACTAAATGTGAGCTCTCAACACACACACACACACACACTGAGCTTTCCTCTAATCACTCCCCTCACACCTCCGTCTGGACCCCTGAGGGATCTCCTGCCCGGAGGGATCTTGTTTTGGGAGAAGGTGAGAAATCAGCCTTCAGACGGAGCTGTGAGATCTTATTTAACTCCAGGAGCACAACACCCTATTGATGCTGACGGCAATCTTTTAAACGTAAAAGTATTCAACCATGAAAAGCATGTTGAGCAACAGATCTAATGTAATCAGAAAGCAGTCTAACTGCAAGGGTCTTCATTCATTCAGTTTAATAAAACTCTGTGACACACAGAAAGGTGTTTGTTCTGAGATGTGATCGTTTGAATGCGGTGCTACGTGTGCAAGCAGCTGTAGATGAATATTTCAGCTAAATGCCCAGATCACATATAAAACACTCAGTACAGTTTGTGAGTTAAACTAATATACTTTATGATCTTAGATAAAAGTGAAACCTAAAAACGTTTTCAATATTTTATTTCCACAAACATTTATTGATACTGCTCTTATATTTTGCTTAATATTATCTTTAAACAATCTGTAACATGTTTACTGATAGTAGGTAAGGTGGTTGTGGTAGTTTAGGTATGGGGTCAGGTTAAGGGATGCAGGATAACAGCCAGCACACTAGAACTAATCATGAATAGTGTTCTAAAGGTTAATAACCTCTCATAGTCTTGAATCTTTAAATATGAAGCACATGATTAAACTAGAAACAGAACACTTAATAGTTTTACTAGTGCACAAGTACTCTAACCCTAACGATTAATGATTCAAGAATCGCATTCAGGAACACACTTCTTAGAATTGATTTACTTCTTAAAGAACACCTCGGATATTTTAACAATTTAAAAGGCTGTAGATAATAGTCATATCAAGCCCAACAAATCCAGATTCTGTCTTTTTAGTCAAGTGAGTAGTTCATTAATTAGTCAATTAGCTAGATGCTTTAGGGTTAACACACACACATCTCTGCTGGTGACACACATTTCGGTTGGTGTCCTCAAGAAGATTATTGAAGAACACATCGTAAGCCAGTGAAACCACAAAGGAGCAGGAACGTGACTTGGCTTAGAAGAAATGAAAACAGAAAAACAACTTCTTCTCTCAAGTTTTCAATCATTCAGGAGAACTGAAGGATGACCGAAGGAACACGTGCGACGCTTTAACTCATTCCCTTTGACAGCATTAATGATGCTGGCGCTCGAGAACGCAGACAGAGCTCCTCAAACGCTTCAGTTCTGCGCTCTGGCGTGATTTCTGACAATCTGACATCAAATAATAAAAAGAAACCAAGGGCAGGTGTCCAGCTCATTAAGCGAGTCCGTTTGACGCGCTGACTAACGATCTGATCGGGGGGATGAAGACACCCTCGGGAGATACAGGAGGACAAAACAAAACCGAGCTGAATCAGGACTTAAGCTTAAATAAACTGGACTCCAGCAACAGATTTGACTCATCAGTGCCTAATTAAAGAGGACAAGAAATAACAAGCCCACACCAGGCTGAAGAGATGGACCGTGAGCGAGAGAGAGAGAGAGAGAGAGAGAGCGTAATAAAGGGACGTAACATGCCTGGACTCATTAGAAGGGACACGTCTCCGGGGGGTTTGGAGGGGCAGCAGGTGGAAACACTATACTGTGTGAAATCAAATCGAGACATGAAGAAACAAGCCCCTCTGATCCATTAGCTCGTCTCGGAAATATCATGCAATATTAATCACAACAGCGTCTCCCGCCGCCCCAATCCTCCGAGCGTGACGTGTAATGTGTTGAAGCGGCCAGCAGAGGTGTCTGTCTCACGCTGCCCGCAGGTGTGTTTACATTGAGGGCCGATGAAGCAAACAGACGACTACAGATCAACTACTGCACCCTAAACCTGTGGAAAGACCAGAAGAACCACCTGTATCTTCAAATCCTGTCTCTCACGCAGAAAGACAGACGGCAGAGCGAGACAGAGGGGAGATCAGTCAGGACTCCCAATTAGTCTGAACACAGACGGAGGCTTTCAGTATTCACTGTCACACACACACACACACACATCCAGCACTGATTAAAACAAGAGCGAAGAGACTGATTATCTTAGCAGTTGTATTCAGTAGATGAAATATTACTTTCATAGCCGTTGTAGTGAAAAACAAAACATCCCGTGAAAGATCTCCGTTACTGGGAGCGTCTGGTGAGTATGACAGAACTACTACAGGAAAGCTGAACAGAACCTCTGTGTTCTCATAAATCAACCGGTCTACAGCAATACCACACACAAGCACAACATCCATGGTGATTTTGTTCCTCGTGCGGCTTGACGGCAGGAACGTGTTTAAGAGTCACGACTGGTTTCTGTCAGTATATTCTGAGAGTGTCTTTGCTTCTCTTTGAGCTAATCAGATAAACATATCTTGTTAATAGAGCGCATTGGTGTCTATTTAACTTTTTCTGTAGAGTTGGAAGTATTTTTCCATTTATTTTTCCACATAGTGCTCATAAATGACACAATCGAGTTAAAAATGATCTATATGAATCTACTGCTCGAAGGTTGATGTTGTGGAGGTGTCTGTGTGTGTGTTTGGTACAGATATACCCTACATGAGGAAACAAGCTTATATATCACAGAAATTAGTTTTCGGTTGGTTATATGGGTATATATATATATATATAGTGGTGGGCCGTTATCGATGTTAACGTGCTGTGTTAATGTGAGACTCTTATCATGCGATAAAATAAAAAAAAATCACTGTTAATCTATTCACAAAGTTGTGTTGGGAGCTGGGTCTGTACTATGCTTGCTGTGATGACTCTCACCTTGATATTTTAGCGTGGATGTGTACCTCGCTGAATTACACTGTAGCCCTATTCGGACAGGACTAGTTTTCTAAACTACTGTACGTGTGAGCTTCGATACTTATCACCTGACGTCTCTGATCTTCATGTACCATTCCGGACGGGACTAACACCTCCGAGGTGAGAGAGTGTGTGTTTAGTTCATCTGGAGATCCCGCGCTCTGTATGCGTGCACTGCTATAGTCATTCAGACGGATTACAATATCCTTTGCTTTGTCACCTGACCTGAATACAGTGTGCGGACGACTTATCAGGCCACTTGTTGGCTTCTTCAGTAAAACATGAACTTGTGATGCTTTAACAGCTTTATGTGGAGAATGATGCATGCACTTTTTTTTAATTGGAGTTTATTGGTTTATGCATTTAAGTGTTTTAAGAGTGTATCATTACGTTATTTGTGGTAGCTGGTGTTCCCTGCTAAGCTCTTTTGGTGCGACTCATTCACTACAAATGATGTTTCAGCTGTTCAACATTAGCTCCTAATAAACAAGTCAAATATTGTGAATGGATAGCTTCTACAAAATCATATACCAATAAGGTCGGTCTTTACTTGTCTATTGTGACATACTTCCGAGAGAAACAGAGTACTGAATGAGGAAACTAGAGGGCGTGGCTTGTTTTTTCTAGCTTTAACTGATTGGATGTAGTTTCGTTCAGAATGAACACTGACAGTTGGAGGGGCGTGGTTCATGATGTCACGCTCATGCACAAGCCTTAAACTGATGTCATCAGAGAAGACCCTTGTTTTAGAGGTAGGAGCATCTTCAGATTTGGATTGAAGATTATGAAGGAAAGCTCATTTTCTGTTAATTGTAAAATAGCAATCTGTGCTAAGAAAACAAATATAGTCAGTTTTGATTTCATGCCCACTTTAGAGGTTTATAAATTAGCGTTAAACATACATTTCTTATGCATCCAATATTTTTGCTCCCACAACCCAATCTTTTGATTGGCTGAACGACTGGCATACCTGATACTCATTGGGCCAAAACGTGCTGACAGCAAGCTCCGCCTTCATCCAGCCTTTGCCAGTACAGGAAGTGACGTTCCAGATGGGATTGGCCAGCGGCCCTTTATTGACCTTCACCAGGATGTTGAGGGTCCCGGGGCTGGAGCCGTCAGGGCAGTACAGGAGATAGTTGAAGTCGATGCAGTGAGTGTCGTTTTCTTTCATCACGGGCAGCTGCAGGCGAGCCTTCTCTCCGTAATCGTGCTGCGAGGTGTCCACCATCATGTACGAGCCTGAGGGGCAGCAACAACGAAGAGAGAAAACACAAGTGAGCTGGGATTATCAGCTCTTTAACAAACACTAGTGAGCTGATTTGGTATCTGGACCCTACATAGGCAGCATCCTCACCTAAATGGAGCCTTGTTTGTGTGATCGGAGCTTATGAGCATCAGTAGGGCCGGGACAATAAATCGTTGCATTGCTATTTGTGGATTGATACTGAGATTTAATAAATGCATCGCGATTGAGCTTAGTTTTTAACCCCACACCTAAATACTCATGAAGAACAGTGCTTGAGTGTTGGACTGAGTAACGTGAGTGGTTACAGGTACCTCAGCGTTTATGACTTTATGACACGGTCCGAAATGTCAACTCCCTTACAACTTTCAAACGACTGCTGAAAACCCACCTCTTTCAACACTACTTGACATCATAACAAAAAATAATAATAAAATTATTTTAGGTTAAAGTGGCGCATGTGTAAGGAATTAGAAGGAAGCAGAATACGGTGGTTTCTAAAGCCTCAGTTCTGGGATTAAGATTCAATGATCCTTAAAATCAAGATATTATTTCTGTTTATTTTATGCATGCCATTTTCTCTTTCTGAGCTTCTGAAATATTCCCAAACGAACTGAACCGAGGGCTTGTACTGAATCCGCGGTCCAGCTCTAGGTTTTGAACCAGATTTTGTTGTAAGAAAACAAAAACAAAGACTAAAACTACACCAAGGAATATACAGAATGTGGAGAGAAAGCAAGACGCACAGGCCCATGTAGGATCTGGTTCCAGTTCTTTAAGCATGTCATGGCACTGAACTGTTTCAAATCTCAAACGCCCAGAGGATGGACATCAGGCGGAGAGAGGACAGACTTCACCACCATTTGTCCAAATGAGCTTACATCTGTTCATCTGTCTCTCCACGGCCAGGAAGAGAGATGACCAGCTCTCTCTCTTTGATCCCCATCTTCTGTCAGAGATAAAGTCTTGATGAAATCCTCCCTCTTTACCGCCTAAACAAACGCCCCTGGCCATGCTGTGTGCTCTCCATCATCTGCGTCTTACTCCAGATTCAGACTCTTTCAAGTGTAATAACTTTCTCTGTCTCTGAAAGGACCCTGATGTAACCACTGGTCATGTGGGAGGGAAAAATAATCTTGTCTTGACTCTCAGCAGCACTCAAGGCCATTGTAAAATGCTGATAACTATCCCGAAAATCCCAGCAGCTAATGTGAGTTACATTAAATGAGTTGGGAATGAAGTTTTAAGAATAATATAATTTCTTTTAACAATCACAGTCCGGCTGCTCCTCTTTAATTTCGAAAGAAATAGAAAACATCTGAAACAGCGATCGTTCAGACCGACGGAGAGACGATCATTCAGGACATGGAGATGTTTCCAGGCTTTATTTACAGATGAGACTCATCCATGAGATCCACTAGGAGCTGCTGTGAGAACATCAGGTGAGTTCTGGATGAGAGAGAGTTGAGATCTGACCATCAGGGTGTGAGCGACGGCAGATCAAACACAAACTGGCCAAGAGCTGCTAGCAACCCTACGATTCATATCAATCTCCTGATTTCACTGCAGAAAAAGAAAACCTCTAATACCAAAGATCTGGCTATACCAACACTAAGGGTTTTACTAAACAGGCAGTGTTTCTGGAGATTTCTGCACGGATGCAACATCTCGTTTGCACGTCAACTAAAGCAATCTACAGAGCACAGCACAAGTTACATTGAAAAGTACTAGAGGCCAAAAAATGAAGCTTCGCTACAAGTTTGGACAGAGCTGGTATTGTGTGACTGCTAGTTGAGGTCGAAGACATCTTTTATTTCCTGAAGCAAAACAAAAATAGCATGGCTTGGCAATCCGTCTGTTTAGATAATGTGTTCTTCTGGCTTCCAAAATAAATTAAAACTCGTGTAAAAATCCCCTTGCCCCTGTTCTCGGCGGTGCCTCTCCTAGCAACAACAATTACAGCCATTTCCGTGTCCATGCCTTTTCAGCGCTAACTCATCACGGTGTGTCTTTAGTAACATCTGACAGTATTTAAAGCTCACTCTAAAATGAAACATTCGCTTTTAATTGGTCTCATACCGTCCGAGATGTAGGTGACTAGTTTTCTTCAGCAGAACATTAAAGCAGATTTTTTGTGGTCGGCAGCTACTGGCACTTAAGAGTCAAAACAGCACCGAGTTTATGCCCGTGTCAAAGAAAAGAAGACTGAAACGTTCTGAATATTGACTCTATGTACTCTTTGTAATAGTGCACATGCTTATTATTTACCTAATATATAACTGCGTGTGCATGGATTTCTTCATGAATATTTATGATTTTCTGTAAAGGAAAACTGCAATCAAGTATCACACGTTTTATAAGCTAAATACAGGAAGTGAGACTGTGAACTAGCGGCAGGGTTACAGAGCGGTTGTGAACGCTGCTGCTGCAGTAATGAATGGACTCGCGGGGAAAGCGTGCCGCTCACAGCGAGATGTTAATGGCTGCAGGTGAGAACAGCGGCGCGGATGTCAGAAGGTGTGTGTGTCCCGCCGTTTCCTCTATAAACGCCCGTTGGGTAAACACTCGTTTCTCACACAGGCTCCAGGCAGCTCCAAAGGTCAAAGGTCGGTGGAGTGAAGTAAACGGCGCATCCAGATGGCACTAGCGTTCAGCCAAGAGTTACTGGCAGAAAATGAAACGGGGTTCATGAGCGATTTTTGATTTATGTAAGTGCTTCCTTATGAAGATGTGCCGGAGAGTTAGGAGAAGGTTTGTGTGAACTGCTCATTAATCACGAAGAAGAAAACAACGAGCGCGACGGAGGAAAGACGACAGAAGGCTTGACATATTAGACGAGCGAGTTTGGCCGGCTCTCAAAGCCACCAGAACGCATGAACACGAGTTCAGATCCACAAAGCTCTGATCTGAGGCTGGTTTAGCGAGTACAGAGCTGTGGTTTGTGTTAGTATGCTGCCCAACGCTGGACAGAGAACTAAACCGCCACACCACTAATTACACACAACTACACCCGCTTCAGCAGACCTCCACCCTCACAGCTCCAGCCGTCTACACAACCCACGGCTTGAGACAGTCTTCACGGGCAACAGCTACTCAAGCAAAGCTAACAGAACAATACTTGCAATTAAAAGAAAGTTCTATCTATCTGAAATACAAAAGCAAATGTTGTACTAGCTTTGACTATGTGTATGAATAAACATATGCAATGTGTTACAACATCAGGTCAAATAATTCAAAGCCAAAATAGAGGTTAACTCAAACAAGAAAATACAAGTGGCTTTAAACCTGTCATGTTTTCTCTCTCTCTCTCTCTCTTAACTGCTATCTTTGATGCAATGCCAACTAATGGTAACATTTTCTAATATTTTCACGATGCATTAATTAGAACGGACACATGTGGTGCTCTTTTTGAAATTGGTCAAAAAGCAGAAAAGAAAAAAAAGAGAGAAATGTGTTTGACAGCTGAATGCTTGTTCATTACACCGCTGAGCTTCCATGAATATTCAGATATGTCTCCGATGAACAGCTGTGACGGATGGCTAGCCCATTGTTCTCACAGGTTTGGATATGTATCAAGGTTTATTTTGTCAGGGGTTCACCACTGAACGTTATCTGAGGAACAGGAGCTGTCACTCCACAGAGCGCGTCCTCTTACGGTTTCCGCAGAAATGTGCGTACAGTATCTGCTAAAAGTACCCTAGCGCACAGGTGACCGCAAAGCTAATAGACGTGAACTGAAAGTCTCAAAACCCCAATTTCATGCGGTCTTTGAAGAAGCGTTCAGCTTGTGAGCTTGAAAAGACAGCAATTTACAGAGCAGTTTCACACACAGTGGAAAGTGGGGCAAGCGCTTTCAGAAGGTCCACAACAGTAACAAACACAAGCACATTATTTCTCTCTGCAAAACAACAACAGCTGAGTTTGATCAGGGAGCATGTGCTGACGCCGGGTCTCTGTTAAATACCAGCTCTCTGTGTACCCCTAAATCATACGTGGTGTAAAGCTCAGGATTTATGTACGGTCCGATCCTCCATAACTGAAATAAACACATGGGACTCTTGGAATTGTGTAGCCTCCATCGCTTCTGAGTTTAGGGCAGCTCCTCTTCAACAGAGAGATACCCTCGTTTCTCACATGTCAGAAATACATTTGACCCTCTGATTGCTGGTCAGGAGAGGCTAATCTCCTGTCGTTACCTCCGGCGTGACAACAGATGCACAGAAGACATGAAACACAGCCCAGCCCCAATACAATCCCGTTCATTCTAATGGTCGCTGTTCAGGGCAAAACACCGCACCGACATTATCCCAAGAAAAGAGATACACTGAACAAACTACACTATTTTTTTAAGCCTTGATCCAGATAAAAACCACTTGTTAGAGTCTGCCCTGTTAAAAAAACAGCTGGTTTGGGCTGGTACTGAGCTAGTCCTAAGCAAGACCCAGGACCAGCACATGACCAGTTTAAACCACTTCAACAGGGCCTTTCAACTTCTTTAATTAAATCGAGAGGTGGAGACTATTTAATCAAAGAGAGACAGAGACAGAGTAAGGGAGAAGGGAACTAGCAGTCATGACATCAACTATTGATGGTTTGATGTAAACCAGATCTCCGTGTCTCGTTCCAGGAGTTCAGTGTGAGCAGATCCATGTGAAATGTGCAGCGCATGAGTGTGTTCAGAGGTCTGACGCTCAAGTCACTCCCCCGTGGAATCACACAAAAAACACTTCTGCAGAACGCAGGCTCGAGCCATGCCAGAGCAGAAACACTTTCCTGTCGGGGATGTCTTCATCCTCTACGGGGTGATTTTGAGGCTTTCCTGTGTTTCAGCAAATGGAATGATTTTTGGAGACAAATCTTATTTTGACACACATTTCAAAGAGTCAATAAATCACTGCGTGGGCCAGTTTACTGCCCTTCCGTTATGTTCAGGATGAAAACATTGAACTGCTGTAAAAATGTATCAGATAAATATATATATGTTTATATATATATATTCCTGATTTTGACTCTTTAATGGCTAAGTTCATAAGTGATGTCACTGGTTTGGGGAAAAAACACACAAAATGATGTTTTCCATCCACATGGAGACCACTGTCTTTCATCAGCCTGCCAGAGACGTGACTCCAGGGCCAACACCATCGCAAGGGGCCAGAATCTGGATTCTGTGTGCAGTCTGTTTTTTACAGAGGAGATGATCGACCCCCTCCATGGGCGCCGCACAATGACAACGTGTTTCATTGTTTAGTTCTCCATCCATCCTCAACCGTTTATTTGAAGCTGTTGTTGCATTTTGGTTCATAATAAATCAGAAATCTGATGCAGAGCAGATTGTTGTTGCATATTTTCATTTTCTCAGATCCATCAAGATGAGTGCGCAAAGGTCTGTCTCACACACTCACTATATTTTGCTGATATAACTCCATATAAAAAGCCAGAAACTAAGCTGCCTATCTAAAGGGTTAACGGTGCCAAATGATGATCAACAAGGAAAACCGCAAACAATCAAGAACGCATGATTATATGATGTTGTGGCTTGGCGATCCAAAAATGTGTTTATAATGGAGCAGAAACAGCCACGAACGGTAAATGATCTGACAACGACTCAAAGCCCGTGCTGTTACTAATCTTTCACATGTCCAACACCAAAAACATATTTATCTGATACATTTTTACAGCAGTTTAATTTCGTAGATGTTTTCATCCCGAAGATTACCAAAGGGCAGTGAATTTGAACAAGTCCACTAAAGTTCTTCTTACACAGCATTCGAAACAAGTGACCAGCTGACCTCGTTTTTTTGCTACAAATCCTTCAAGATTTCTAAACGTGTAAACCTTGGCTCACCTTGTGTTTGAGACAACACCTAAAGAACCACTTGTGTAAACACACATTGGCAGTGTGATCTCACGTATTTGATGAAAATGACATTCACGCCACTCTCTTCCAGATTCTTAACTTCCGTTCTACATCCTGTAATTCTACAGGGGCTCTATTAGACCGAGATCTGTTATCGCTCAGCATTCAGAGAGGAAACCGGCCTGTCTGAGCTCTCTTTGATTGCTCATGAAATGTGAATAACTGAAATGGGCTGTTGGGTTTTTGGCAGTGATGTAAAATGCAGGCATTCACATTCAGATCCCTACCGCTCCGGAGCTCATCTCCTGCTCAACCTTCAGCACAGGAGAAACTGCATCGTGGGAGAAAAAAAGCCTACAGTGAAACCATAATGAGTCATTCTGTGGCATTAAACCATTTACCTTAATACCAGGGGTAACGCTATTACACTCAAATGTGGTAACCAGTCATCAAATCACGCATGGAGATGGGGCACTGGTTTCACGGCGATAAATGAACTAGCCGTTTTGGCAGAAACAACATTTTGGCTAATGTGAAGAATCGCACAGAACATAGTAGCTATTGTCTAAATACAGCTAATGAAGAAGATGAGAGTCGTCAGCGGCTGTCAAAGAAATCTCGGTCTAACATTGAGGCTGTCACAACCCCCTCAACAAGATGGCTGACAGAAGACACACAAGATGGCTGTCACACTTCCCACAAGCCTAACGCGACCGGATCACAAACTGCCTACGCCACCTCTGCAGCACTCAGACGCATCAGTCCGAACGGCTCGGCTTCTTTAAAAGCGCTCTCATTTTACAGGCCGGTGCGGCGCGCTCTCCTTCATGGCAGTGACCCACATTAACAGGAACGCTCCCTTTTGTCAGGCCAGGAGATGTAGAGCGGAAAGCTCTGTCACCGTGCTCAAACGCTCGTCCTTCCCGACGATCTTCAAACGCTCACACAAGCTCAAGACCCTTTAAAGCACTTAACCAGTCGAGTTTCAAGAGCGGTTTCTACTATTTTAAAAGGAAAACATTTCACATTTCCTGTCCAACACTAAACTATTCAGTAAAAAGGTTCAAATGACACAACACCGACTTCCATCAACTGATATATTATCACCCAAAGATCCTTCTAGCCAATGTTAAAATGATCTGACATAATTATGAATCATATTGGGCTAAGTCCTGCTGTTTATCACTGTTGTATAAATGAGGGACGTGTGTTTCGTCAACGTAACTGAGATCATCTTGTTTTGAAAAAATCTTCTCCAGTATTATTAAAAAGGTACTGCCTCTTCATGGAAGGAACGTCTATAAAAATGTGTTTCTACCATCTTAGAAATGCACTTTAAAGGAATTTCTAGCTGACGCATAGACAAAGTTATTTTTTTTAGCGCTTGACCAGATTGAACATGCATTCGCAGGAGCTTCCCTTTCAGATGAAAAGGTTATGGGTGGAGAGTATTAAAATGAATCACTTACGTGACATTATTTAACGCTCAAGAAAAGCCTGTTAAGCTATTGAGTGCTTGGAAAAAAAAGAAACAGTGATGTGTGTAGTAGAAGGGTTTCCAGACACCTATTCATTTCCTATGAATGCCAGGAGAACACATTGTTTGAACATATCGTTTGCCAAGCCATGTTCTTTTTCATTTGCTTCAGGAAATAAAAGATACACAAAACGTCTAGTGAACTTCCGCTTCTTTTGATTGTCCTGCGGCTTCTTCACTCACGACTACATTAATGCGTGCTGTGCTCGTTACATTGCCTTGGTCTATATATATGAGATGTGTCCGAGTTCTTTAACTTGAGCAGTTGTTAGTAAATTGCCCACAAGGCACTGTTTTTGAATTGTGCTCTTGCTCTAATTTCTTGCTCCTAAGTCTCTTACCCTTACATCTGCACTTTGTTGTTTCCCACGAGAGAATTGGCGAGAGCTTAACACAACGAACAAACTAAACTCAGTGATGACTCATCTGAATGCTGCATTCATACGCTCAGCATAATCGTGTGTGATTGGGTATAACAGAAAAAGAAATATGATGAAGTCCAATTATTAATCAGATAGTATTACTAGCCTAATAATAATAATCATCATCATCCAGAGGCAACATCATCGGCAGGCACAATCATCTTATAAATAAATATAACATTTCTTTCAGTGTAGTTAGCTATTCTTTAGCATCATCTGACTGCAGTATAGACGCAATTACTCAAAGTAACTGTTTTAAATAGTTTCCCACAAAACTGCTGAAGATATGGACTCCAAGCACTGTGTAGGAGGTGCAGAACATGACAGTCAAATAAAGCAGAGAGGCGTTTATCCGCTCAGGTCAGGGTTGTGTGTGCACTGCATTCCACTCAGAGCCAGTAACAGGACAATATCCTGAGAACAAACCAGAGCTCAGCGCTTCATCGGGCTTTACAGCTGGAGGTTTAGGTGCGTATCAAACGGCATGACAATCTCGTGTATGCATGAGCGTCCCGTGAGGCGGATCTGAGTGCCCTCAGCTGAGACGTCCCAATTTTACATCTGAGCTGTTTGATAAAGAGACAGGTCTCCACACGAACACCACTCAACTGCGTCTGTGATGTTTCTGATAGCGGAGGGGCACGAGAACTTGTCTTTTGGCAGAATGATTTAGGAAGATGACAAACCATTTCTTTCAGCATTTACCTTTTTAAAATCGATCGCCTCAAATCTTTCCAACATCCCAGAATGCAGTGTTCAGGTAGAGGTGAGGCCACTGAAGCTATCACATGAGCTTCGCTCCTTTGTGAGTCTCTGTCAGCTCTGTCGCCTTAAATCACTAACCGTCACAGAAAAGGAGCAACTTCCGGTTGCTTTTTACTGCAAAATACTATCAGTGTGAACACCCTTTCAGGCAGAATGATCCAAAAACACAAGTGGCATCTAATGTGTCTGTGCTAATCCACCAGAACTCAGAACGTATCCCTGTAGGTGAAGAGAATCCTCTCCAGGCCTTGTGCTCACTTACTGTTACAATGAGTCACTCAGCCACACCGTCCAAACGACTCCCTCAGGAACCGAGACATCATCCCATGCAGCTAGCGTCACTTAATGTTTGCAATTACGGGGAAAACACATCATGCAAATATGTTTGCATCACGTTATAAAAATGTTCTGTTTGCAGAGAGTGCAGGAATGGACCCTGATGAACCTAATAATGACCCCATCTAAACCAATCATCATTTACAGTCCACATTTCTGTCTCTTTCGCTTTCCATTCTTCTCTCCTTTACAGTCTCTTTATATCAACGTTGTTTTTTTTTCTTCTTTCTTTTCCCTTCCGTCCTTCTCTGGCTACATTGATCGTTCTGTCCATATCTCTATCTTTTCCTGTGCATCCACACGCAGTGTTGCCATAGTTACTTTGAAATAGTAATCAAATTACTGACTACTGATTACTCCTTTCAAAAGTGACTCAGTTACATTATTCATTACTTTATTTTGAAACTAACTAAGTTAGATAAGTTACTTTATTAGTTACTTTCAGCCGCTGCCAATAACAACCCCCCAATGCTTACTTTATTGTTGGTGCGTTTAAACAGTAACGTCAACAATGTATCTCCTGACATTTTAAGTTGAACTTATAAACTATTTCCTGACAGAAATACACGTTTGTATAAAAATAAATAAAGACAGTTTTTCTTGACTTCAAAAAAATATATAAGAAATAGTAACGCACAGTGGCTTGGACGAGTAACTTTAATTTGATTACTGGTACGGAAATAGTAACGCGTTAGATTAGTCGCTACTGGAAAAATTGGTCATATTACGCGTCGTCATGTCAGTCTTTCTGTCCATTTTTTGTCCAGATTTCAGTCTCTTTTCCAGTCTATCTCTCTGTTTTTGTCCACATTCCTCTCCCTGTATTTCCCCTTTTTTTATTCTTATATCCCCTTCTCTTTTGTTCCATCAGTGTCTCATTCCTCTGTCCACATTTCTCTGTATTTATCCCTCTTTCCCACTATATTTCTATCTACACGTCTGTCATTCCTGTCCATCTTTTATCTTTTTTTGTCTTTTTCTTTCAAGCCTTTTCTTTTTTGTTTTTGTCCACCTTTCTTTATCTATCTATCTGCCCCTGTTTTTCTGCAGAAGAAGGACTTCTGTTGATTGTCTGATATCAAAATGAAGACATGTAAACGTCCCGCTTTTCAGGTGAGAGATGAATCGTCTAAATGATGTTGTGAAGTGAACGCAGCGAGCCCACGAGACCAGCTGTAGACAAACACACCGGAAAACGGAGAAATAAACCTTAATGACAAAATATCAAACCATCATTCTCTTCAATTAGTTTGCTCAAACGTGATAGCCAACCAAGATGCAACAGCTATTAACATAAAAGCTGCGACGCTGTTCTCCTTCAGGTCCTCTCCCAGTGAAACCCTACCTGACTGAAAGCGAGGGCTGACGACCTTCTCTGTTCTCCTGCTTTGATTAATAACTTAATATCTTATTAATTAGGGAATTTAGCTGAGAGTGAATGCTTTAATTTCCCTGAGCAGAATCTCCTGTCTGAAAACCAGTGATTAAGCGTCGGAGAGGTGAAAAGTGAAGGTCGCAACGCTCTGCTGTCCCCTCTTGTTCGCGTCTTCTTTGAAAGAGCTTAATTGTGTCACGTATGACAGTCCTTTGACCAAAGCCTTTTTCCCCCTTCGGCACTCGGCACGTTTTGTCATGTAAATGGAAAAGTATTTTCATATCCCATCCGAGGAGCGGGAACAGCAGCCGGAGGAAGATTAATGTTCTGTTACCTGCTCGTTTTCTCTCAACTTCTTCAGTTGTGCAGTAATGGCTTTTACCCAGACACGATAAGACGCCGCTGCAAATTTGTTCAAATGTTAGCAGCCCATTAAAACACTCCTAAATCTGCCGTACTGTTTAAACAAGCCCAAGGGCCTCTTACTTTGTGTTCGCTCAAATTGGAGACTTGCCCCACTTGCCCAAGACTCTCCGGCCGTGGGGTCAGCGAGGACGTTACTGCGTGCAATAAAACCCAGCTATGAGCAGACTCACCCTGGGGCAGGTCAGAGGGCAGGTACGGCACTTCTTGAGCGCTGACATGTGTCCAGTCAAAGTCGTCGTAAGGATCCTGCTGATAGTCACATTGTGCTGGGCCGTCATCGAAGGAGCAGCCGCCTACAACACAGCATCAATACATAAACATTACAACTCTGTTGGTAAAGCACCTGCCAGCTTCCTGTCATTGACAGACACACACAACCACATCAAAGTCTGGGACCACTACTGAAAATGCAAATAGATTAGAATGTTTGTCAAATTATGAATGCAGAATGTAATGTATAAAGTATTTATCTGACACACATATGATGATGATGATGATGTACGTGAAGGGTATAATGATCATATAAGGGTTTTACATCACAGTATTTTTGGCACATGCTCAAATCCAATGCTCTAGTTTCAAACGTCCTCTGTTTGTGTTTCTCAAGTCGACGATCACGATCTTATGAAAACAACCCTTCTCTGACGCAGCGCCAGACTTTGTTACTCATTTACAGAGATCACTGATAGCTCAGTCTTATTATGAGAACTGCAGGCGAAACGCGGTCCAGTCAAAGACTCAAATCAGTGAACAGGAGCTTTATAAAGCATCCACACACACCTGCAGAACACATTAATCATCTGTGATTCATACCCTTACAAACACAGAGAAACCGGGCTGTAGTGTGGCAGTCGTGTATCTCACACTTATAAACATAAAGGACAGTGTTCCTATCAAGAGTGTGTCACGTCCTGCTGCCGTGTGTGTGACAGAACTAGCTCCCCTCCTCAGTTCAGGAGTGCGAGTGTGAATTGTTCACACCCCGCAGGATGCTGAATTGATGTTTGAATTGAAATGACAGGAAGACGAATTTACTGAACTGCAATTCAAAGACGTTTACACAACAGAAGAATCGCATTAGTAACACGCAAGCTTTGAGACCAGATATAAATAATGACATCATTTATTTTGACTAATTATGCCAATTTATTCCATGGCATGTACAGTATATATTTTACACTGCATAAGCATTTCATTTTCTGCTGCTCTGCCATCATGATCCATCAAATAAAAAAATAGTACAACTAAACATTTAATGGAGCGATATCCGATTTAATACCAATGCAATATGCAAATGCAAAACGCACATAGATATGTATTGCTACATAGTATATTGTTATTTCAGTATAATAATCTATGCATTTGATTGAGTGTTCGTATAAGTGTGTGTGTGTGTGTGTGTGTGTGTGTGTGGGCTCAGATGGGAGCTGAAGCAGTCGTGGCACAGAACAGACATGACAGTAGGCAGCAGGACGATCTGTCACCGCTCGATGTGTGTGTGTGCTACAGTTCCTCATGCATGCTCTATTGGCGGACAAATATCAGTACATTTGCCATGTGAAAGCAGGTGGCTCTCTTAAAAAATGTCTATTTTTATACAGTACATACATTCACACTGTATAAATGCATTAATAATACAAACTTTCATATTGCAATAATTTCACGTTCAATCTTCAAATGAATCTAGAAACTACATAAAGACAGTATATTATTAAATTATTAGTTTAAAGCCGTCCAGTCTCTGTAAAGTATGACAGATCCTCCTCAAACCGACAATAACAATGAAGACAGGAGACTTTCAGCATCTCCAGTGAGGTGAAGGAGAGTAAAATACAGCCCCACCAATCCTCTCTACATTCAACAACAACAACCTCCAGACTGAACCATTCTCTATCATCATCCCCAAAAACTGTTTGACAGGCCGTCACCACTGACTCAGAACTTGTTAGTGACTCTGAAGCAGTGCATTCATTATGTGAGGTTTTCTCACCTGTGTAAAGGTCAGACGCTCCGTGTTTTACATCCACTGACCTTTACAACCTCTCGGTGATTTCACAGAGAGCAGGAATCCAGACAGATGAAGGTGTTAATTAAACGGCCCTGCATAATGTTGGGAAAGAAATATCTGCACCTTCCCAAGAGACCACACAAATTTATCTCGGCAGCGACACGAGCTCAAAGTTGCACACGGAAATGTGTCTCAACAAAAATGACAATAATCTCAACTTTCAAACACAAGCTCATCTCGTTGCAGGATAACACAGTATGTGCCAGCGTAACAGACCTGAGCTGTGCCTTTTAATTGAATTTTAAGGGAATATCCTGTGGGTTCTGAGCGGGTAAAACACACGAATCCTACATTTTGCACTTCAAACACATGCAAATGTAGGAAACGGCTGACAACGACTTCTGCAAACAGACCGTTGCAAGAGTGGATCGAGTGTGTAAATGAACCAAAGAAGCAGAAACGTGACTTCCAGAGGGCAGGAGAGACGTCTGCACACTTAATCTGACTGATTATAAAGGCAGACTAATAAAACTGCCGTCATTTACTGCTAATCCACAGACTTAGTGCCATGTCATGCTAAAATCATTTGAGACGCACAAAATTAAAAGACGTGTCACTTACATTATGAGCTGAGCCTCAGACCTCCAACAACACCATGAAATGATTTTTCATCTATTATTACCGATCGAATAGGCCGTGAGCATGAGAACGTGTGGGTGGGTTTTGTTTAAAAGTGCAAACATCACCAAAAAAACTCCAATTCTATTTAAATGAAAACAACTGCTTCATCTATAGTGTGGTCTATATCTCTATCTGCTAAATGTCCCCAGACCTGATCCGAGAACGAACTCTGGTTTTATGAGCGCTGGGCATCGGTTTGCTAAATGCATTTGCGAAAGCCAGTGTGTGCAATTTCAAACGCTTAGCCAAACAAAGAGACTCCCGAACCAGAGCCAAACATCTTCAAATTCAAGACAAAATACAACACCCACTGAATCGTCTCGCAGCGTTTAATTTATCTGCAGCGCAGGAAATTGAGCTCGGTCCTCGCAGCGGCGTCTGCCCACATTCGCACACACACACATAGTACGCTCCAGCATCACAAAACCAAACACCTCCACACACCATCTGACTCTCTTTGACGCGCTTGGCTCCGCCGAGGGGCTGGAATAGCCGCGGATAGCTGGCCCGAGGACAGAGTGCTGACAACAACGCCCGCTTATGTGCCGAGGACAGGATTCGTCTGTCTAAATGGGGCAGTGGCTATTCAGGAGCTCCACATCGCCACAGTCCCATGCAGCAAATATAGTTTTTAGCCCAGCGAACGCTTGGTGTTTCACGGCCGTGGCTTTAATGAGTCCATAACGCTCCGCTCGGCTCCAGATGGGCCCGAGAGCAGCTCCTGCATTCAGCCACGCTGCAAGGACACTAACGGGGATGATTTGCATACTAATCTACGGCTGCAAATATTCAGCCTTGCTAATGAAATAATAGGCTGCTCTTCATTTACATAATAAAATAATTATTGTGTCTGATAAAACCTCAAGGGCAAAGCCCGTTCGCGCTCCCCAATAAACATGGGTTAACAAGTCCATCCCCGCATGCTCATAAACACCCACTTATTAATAGCCATCTCTCCCTGCAAAAGCACAGGACACAAATCAGCATAAAATCAGTTCAGGGGTCGATTCCTAATATCGCAAACTAGCCAGACGTGGAAGACGGTACGGCGGGAGGGGGCGGAATCAATCATAAAGCCATCAGCTGCTGAACTAAATTGAAAAACACAAATAATGATCCAATCAACATGAAGAAACACAGATAGCGCTTGTGTTGTTTCGGGTGAAATGGGGAAATGTTATTTTACAGAAGGTTAGTCACAGACAGCGTCAGATGAATCAACTTCACTAGAGATCTCATAAAGAAAACCTCTGATATACTGCGTTTACCACTTAGTGTACTATTTATTCATTCCTAATCGTTTTTAAAGGGGTCTTCGGATGCCCATTTTTCACACGTTGATAGGATTATTAAGGTCTTTAACATACCTTGGTCAAAATTTCTCAATGGTACTCTGTTCTCATCAAGCCATTCTAGTCCATGTCTCTTTAAATGCTAATGAGCTGTGCTGACCCCGCCCCCCTCTCTTGCCTGGAGTGACTGTAAACATCAGTCGTGAAACTGGCTCGCGAGCACCTGTTAGGAAAGGGGATTTGCAAAGATACTCACTTCTGTAGATGAAGCTGAATTATTCAAGTGAACATAGATGCATTTATATCGATCGGGATCAGAAAGTAAGGTCTTCATTATTACATCAACTAGGGATGCGTGATTTCCCATTGAGCCGTATATACTACACACGGCCGTTGTTCACTGACGAGCTGATAATGAACACGGAGCTCGTCAGTGAACAATGTTCTTGTCTTTCAATTCGATGGACTGATGACAGATCACTCAGGGCGGGTCAAAGATAAGGCAGCCTTGTCAATCAACTGTTGTGGGAGGGGCCTACTTTATTCTGACAGGAATCTCAGAACAGATTTGAGACAGGACATTTTCAAACACTGGGTGGATTTTTCTCATTATAGGATGGATAAAACGACCTTGGTTTCACAGTTCCCCGTGTGAAAGCCTGCAGCTGTGCAATACGAGGGTCAATGGTGGTGAGGAAACGGGCGACTTTGCGACTTTGGTGACTTTCAAAACCGAACGGACACCTGCGATGATGGCTAAATGGCTTCTCTCACTTCAGCTAAAACAAAATGTTCAATTATGTAGAAATAACGAAAGGTGATACTTGTCTGCAGGTAAACAATACGTGTCACTTCCTCCGCTGTGCCTGAGTGCTTCAGAATGCTTTGACCGCCGGTTTACGGCTGTTTTGAAGCAATCTTTGTGTGTTCGTCGAGTGGACCCAGAGTCTAATCTGGCTATTAACATTATTCCTGTGCAAAGGGAGAAGCAGGCTTCTTGAAGGGCACAAAGTTATTTTCTGCTTGTAGAGCAAAATGTCAAAAGCGTGCACATTGTAAATGGATTTCCTACCAATTAAAACGGCTGAAAGCAACACCTTCAGAGACTGTCACAATACTCCTTAACCCCCTCGCCGAAAGAGCTGTCAGCACGCCTGCACAGAATCCCTGAATCACTACACACACCGCGGCCATTTGCATGCCAATTACAGAGCGCCGCCGTCCTCGCAGATAACACAATACACCAACAATTAAAAACGCATCTGTCAGAAACAAACAAACAGGAACAGGAGCAGCATCACTTTCATTACTGTATTATAGAAATTGGAGTGTAAAACGGTCATAAAAACACAACATAAAAATCTTGACGCATGATATAAAGATCTGAGGCCGAGACATGACACCTCTGACCCACGCATCGGCCTTCGTTCTCACGAGGGGATCGCCGAGCCTTTACAAATCACTGCTGAAGAGGTTCACACACAGCCAAACATCTCCTCCTCGTGTGGGACGGGATCGAAAGAGAGGGAGAAAGAAAAGAGTAGCTGAAATCAGAGCCTGGCGCGTCTAAGTTCAGGGACTTTAAACAGAGACAATGAAGCGGCGCAGAGGAGAGCCTTTGTTCTTCTAGAAATCATTCAACTCTACACAGCTCTGTCAGCAAACATTTCTCAAAACTCTACTCGGAAAGCACAACTAGCACAGTCAAGCTCTACTTTTGACGAAGCAATTACTTACAAAATACTGAAACTACACAAGACAGAGAGCTTTATACATGCTAAAATCTCATTAAAAGGCTCTTTCTTTTCATAATACTCGGATACAAAATAGATTACACAAATCAAGTCAATCGGAAAGGCTATGTTCTGACCCAAAAGCGGCTCTATCCTAAAACAATAGTTAAATATTAGCCACATGTATATTACCTTCACTATCAAAACAGGAGTATTTAGCTGGAGCTTGAGCTCAGCTTCTAATTATAAGTTGGGACGCACAGTGGACATTAACTTGGCGTGTGCTCTGCGCAACACAACCTGGCTTCGTGTTGGGAACATCAGCTTGTCTCTGGAAGAGCCGGGGTGTTTTGAAAACAGCCCAAGTACTGTCAGGACTCTGAAAATCAAAGAGTTTTACACGTACTCTTTTCTTCCATTGTCAAGCTCAAACAATCAGGAACCCCCTGCAGGGTGTTCACAGTCCCCAATCAAACAACACCGAGGCCTCTCTGCGTGCTGATTGGCTGGCTCTGATGATGTCACACAGGGCCCGGAGAGGCAGACAGCTTTTGAATTGCAGGCGCACCTTCTCTTCACACACCGCCCTCCAAACAAAGAGAGGGTGAGCCTGACCTACTCCACACAGCCTTTGATAACAGCTCTCTGAAGGGAGAGAGAGAGAGAGCGCTCTGGCTGCTTTACTGATGAGACGTCTCCTCTGTAGTTTAACCTGTCCCCACGCTTTCCTTCCGCACCATTTTACAGCGCCAAAGAACAAAAGACGCGAGTCGGCAGCATATAATTACCCAGGAACGTGTGACACCGCCAGCATGAATCCCTCGTTCTCACTTTTACTCACCGCAGTCTCTCTCTCCAACAATAAAACGCCGCCGTGCCACTCTACAGGCGATTACCTGACACTTAAAAACACAATATTTTTCTTTGCCACGCCGCAAAGGGAAAAAGTTTGATGTGTTCATACGGCGGTCTGGCCATGAAATGTCAGGATATGAATAAAAATGACGTTTCCCGTTCAGGAGAGGAAAGCGTATCCACAGGTAATCATCAAAGCGGAAAGCTGCGGTACGGCTGAGCGCTGATGAATTCACGGAGAAACGCTGCCGAAAGGGCAGCAACGCTTCACCTGCGTTTATATCACAGCGGCGGAAGCGCAGGGATCTGGACGTAAGCTGATTTACAAAACGGCAAAAAATCTGAAAGGACAGAGTTAAGAAGCAGGAAAAATGATGACTAGGTGATTCAAGAGAGTGTGTGTAACGGGGTCCAGGGAGGATGGTGTACTTCAACTAGTTGTCACAGTGTTGGAAATTTCTCACATGCGTTTGAGGAACTGCAAACAATCAAGTAAACGTGCTGAGCGTGCAAGAACACACACGATCCAGCGCTCGTATAATCTCCTGCTCTGGCTGAAGCCCAGGAGAGATGACAGTGAAAAATAGGCTGAGTTTTGAAGTCGCGGGGGTCGTGGTGAAAACATGTCGGCTAGTTTCCTGTCTTCTCAAGTTACCGGCCTGTGCTTTGGTCCTCAACGGGTTTCTTAACTAGCCTAACCAGCAAGACTCCTTTAGTCGACCGGCTCAATGCTGCAATGAAGCTCACCCACCCTGCTGAAAAATACAGCTTACTGAGTTAGATATGTTTTTTGAAGCATGGCTGCTGGTCCTGAGCTAGTTGCTCAATTTAACCCGTAATGGGTGTCTTTGCCCTGGTACATAATCGTTTTGTCCATCGGGAAAGAGGGTTTTATGTAAGCCAACGCTGGCCTGAGTATGGGGACTAGACCGCACCAGCACCACGGCCTTTATATCAAAACCACAGCCAAGAATTTCTGCTTTTTACTGCTCAGAAATCCAATTAAGTGAGAAACAGCCGTATCCGCTGGCTAGCCCAGGGCCGCTGCGCCGCTATTCAAGAGCTGACTTCTGAAGTCAAGGTAAGGAGATTAAAACAGAGAGTCGGACTGAACAGCAAAGCCCAGATCCTGCGGCACATCCACGCCGGTCATTTGTTTACCGGATCAGCTGTAACCGCCAGGAGAAACCCGGCCGACAGGTAATGTCTGGATTCGCTTCTCGTGCTTCACTGAAATGAGTTCTCACAATAAATCAGCCCTGTTGAGTCTGTGAATGACACAACAACATCAGCTGACAGCCTGTCAGAGATCTCTCAGTCCATCTGCATACCTGCCATTCCTGCCATCGAGCAAGCTGGAGCACTCAACCAACGAGTTCTCCACAAACTAAAGGGAAAAGAGGGAAGCTCAGGGTGCTTGGCATGGCTTCTGAAGCACTGTGAAATGATGCATGGTCAAAAAGCAAAAGCATCATCAGAATTTTTACTTTAGGATATCTGATAAGTTCATGAAGGTTCTGGGTTAATTAAAACCCGGTGCTCTCTGGGTGGTGACCCCAAACAACCCGATTGCTGGGTTAGTCCATATTTTACACAAGAGTGTGCCAACATTGTGTAAGATAATACGACTTGTTTTAGAGAATGTCTGGAATTAAATGTCTTTTTCTCAGCGGCTTGTATTTTGTGATTTGTTTTTGGAGGAGAGTCGGACAAAACCTTTGATCGTTACAGAGAATTGTAAAGATTTTTACTCAGAGATAGACATCTGATGTCATGTTGTATGAAAAGATGGCTGTGTGCATGTTGTATTTCCTGAGGCGTACATCTCATATAACATCTTGAGAGAAAAAAAGAACAGAGCACAGACTTCCAGCATGTCACAACCTGCACTCACTGCATCGCACACACACACACACACACACACACAGAGTAAAAGGTGTTTAATGGCACTGATGTGACTGTTTTGTTGAGGCCAAATCTGCAGATTTTCTGGTCAGCAGCGTTTTACTGTCCACATCTGCAGGAGGTGATAAGCCATAAAAATGACCCACATTTGGCAGAACACACTCTCTCTCTCTCACACACACACACGTCCACCCCTGACTGCAATGGAAAGTAAAGCCCTTGAGAACTCTAATTCCACTTCAAGCTGAAGTGTGCCGTATTTTATGCTTTTTCCTTTTCTTTTTTTAATGTTAAATTATTTCTCCAAATGTGTAGATACCATAACTCTCTTTGCGCTCTTGAGTGTCCGACACAGCCTTAACTCAACGTTTGCAAAAATAAATACATAAAAACATTTTCTAAGCGTACTATTTTCATAGTTCTTGGGACTAGATTGTCGGTAAACTGGCACAGTGAATTTAAAGGGATATACTGTTACACTGTTCTACACTTCTAGCTCACCTTTTTAGTTTCTAAAAGTAAACGTGTGCTTTAATTGTAATGGTAGGAAACCTTGAGCATGATGTTCACGATTTTCTGTTGCATTGTCAGTATACTAGAAACAGCAGACTGTTAGTTAACTCTGCACGGTAAAACCAATTCAATCAAAACTTCCTAATCATTTTACCAGAACAGAAACAGAATTAAGCGTGAAACTTTTTAGTGCAAAGACTGAAGTGCTTTCTCTTAAACATAAAATGAGCAAAAATCTGTTTGTATAGTAGAATAGAAGTTGTAACACACAATCCACTGCACATACGATTGTTTTTCATGTTTGAGCATCTGACACGGCAACATTAGCTCAAGAACAAGTTTGTGTTTGGACTGTGTCTCAGCAATGAGCTCGGTTTGGTGATGCCAGAGCCACGCTTCAGTTCTGAACATTAACCTCCGAGAGTGTGTTTGTGTGAGGAGAGGGCCTCAGAGAGAAGAAAAGAAAGAAAGAGTGAACATGTTTCCCTTCGGCACCGCTGAGGTCATCGCTGGCAGCCGGTGACATCACACAAACACACGCAACGCTTTGTGATTTTCTCCCTCGAGGCAGTTCTGTTGTTGTCGGCAACGTCTATTCAGCTCAGAATGGAGCCAAACAGAACAATCTAGAACAGCACAAATCACACACACTCACAGCAGTGGCCAGAGCGTCCGTCTCTTCCTGAACAAGGCCAGACCGGATTGATCATTAACACACTCGGTTAACATGCCTAACTTCTGTTCCGCGTCCTGAGTTAAACAAGGTCAAAATCACAGCACCGCTCTATTTAAGCAATCCTATTGTACTTCCTGTGATCAGAAGCTGACGTTGGTCATGCTTTACATGTCAAAACGCTTTTCACCGTCACTTTACGAAAGTCTTCCTCAGGCCGTGACTCTGGTGCTCAGGACATCAATCTGTCTGTTTGAGCCCAACGTGTCAGAAACTAAAACAGGAATGAATGTTTATGATGGCTTTAGCTGAGATTTTCGTTCATCTTCAGATAAATAACTAACTGAGCGTTCCAAACCGACGCTCAGTGAATCAAAGACAATCCCGCTCACGGTTAACCTTCAGAGCTGCTGCTCACTGCGAGGCTGTTTCTGGCTCAGAGAGGCTGAGCACAGGGCACAGAGATGCCAGGGAATCGGCCTAGTCATTAAGCTGGGCTTTGAGTCCAGACTAGAGCTGGATTTGAGGCTTCCAGAGAGCAGCCGAAACTCCTCCTGCCAACCCGTGGCACACACACGGACACACTGAGGTAAGCTGATAACAGCCGCTGAAACACAACCAGACACACACCAATCTGCTGAATTTGTTGCCATTTTCTGTCCATTTATAGAAAAGAAACCTGTGAAGGTACAGTGAGGCTGTTAAAGTGCCCCTCTTGTATTTTGGTTTTAGGAGTCTCCATGAACAGGTTATTTTCACTTATTTTCACCTTATTTGCTCAACAACTCCAAAATGAGTGTTTAATCCAGACCCCTCCTCTGCGTCACTCTAATCTGCAGTGATTGGTGGATTGGTGTCATGTGACGCAGTGCTGCCTTGTGCACAGCGTTACCGTGGAAACAGATATTCTACCGCTCTTAAAGAGACACCTAGTGGTGAAGAATGAATTTACGTTTTCATTCAGACCGACCAGAAAAGAACAACAAGTGGACGGCAGTGCGCTAATGTTTCATGCTGAGGTGAAGATGAGGCGGCTTGGGATTCGTTTTAAAAACTTCAAAAGTTAACTTCAAATCATCCATCCATTCACAACATCTCTCTGAGCTTGACGACACATTAACTGTGACTCAACCGTTCGGGGCCGGATCATATGTTTGGTTGACCAATAACAGATGGGAATATTTGAAAACTGTCTGCATTATATGAAAAAAAATATATAATAATAATAATCTATCATCAACATCTATCATGTTCATTTAGCTGATGTAAAAAAATAACTAAAAAAAAAACATACATGCATACATATTTAAAATAACAAAAACACAAAACATTTCTTAAACTTTAAAATGGAACGGAAATGTAAATATAATATTATCACTGTCAAAACCCTTCCTCCATTGTTCATAGATGGGAAGTGTTGCTGTTTCTCTCATTTAGCAGGTCACAAGCCAAGTTTCCATCCAGTTTTTACGCTGTATTGTTATCGACAAAGAGAAATTGCGGAGGAAAAAATGTGCGAAATTTGTGGTCTCCAGCCTGTTTCCATCCAACTGGCCTTTTACTGATAAAATGGTGTGCGTGATGACGTCATCCTTTACAAAACGAACTGTCGCATAATTTGGAGTATCACAAAAAAAACCTGCCGTTAAGCTGTTTCCATTCAATTTCACCTATTGCGCAAATCATATGGAAATAGTCTGTTTTTAATCCCTTTGGGGGAAAAAACATAGCCCATTATTAAATTATGGAGGCCTACATAAAAATAACAAGCTTAAGTTTCCGTGTTTTTGCACTTTGTTATATTAAGATGCTCCAGCATCAAGTCATTCAGTTGTTGTTTTCCTGATCAAATGTTATTAGACTGTATTGGAAATAGGAATGTTAATTTAGATTCCTTTATTATTAACCGACAAGATTATGCTAAATTACAAGTGAATTAAATTGAATTGATACATGGCTGTGACCTATTAAAAACATCTTAATTTGTGTCCAGGGACTAATTTTATACACGAAACAGAACAGAAGGCTCACGTCCCATCACGCGCAGAGAAACAGAGAAAAACATAAGCTATTAAAACAAAAAAAGGCTCATAAGCCAAATATATATTTTTTGTAAATAAATAATAAATTAACAAAACAAGTAGCAGTCTATATGCTGAATTTCAGCTCATTCTTGTGACGCTCTCTTGAAAGCAACATCCAGTTATTTACAGAAGCACGACCGTTTTTATTGTGAATGGACACAAATAAAATAAATGAATAATTTATGAAAAGTTTTGAATAATTTCGAATGATGTCTTATTTTTGAACGAGTATAGTAAGCTGTGTCCATTTTTTAAGAGGAAAAAATCAAGTGTTCTCGCCGTGTGCAGTGCGCAGTGACGCATTAAACAACCAACTCTACAAAATAATATCCTGGACAAATTTCAGACTAATACATTTTAACTTTTAAAGTAATTAAAGGAAACATCGAATCAAGATATTTTAGTTTGAGATGTAACTCATCCTTTTATCATATATACAATTTTAGATGCAATAATATAAATATGATTCAATGCGCTTTTGAAAGAGGCTAAGGTGGTTTGACACGAGCAAAACTGGCTTTGATAGAAACTTGGCTACAGAAACACAATCAACTGAGGCTATGTTTACACTAATCCGGATAAATTTGACTCCGTGTCCACACTATAGTTTTCAATCGTTTCTGAAGAGTTGATCATCCGCGCTGATATGACTGAAAACGCTTACGTACCCGTACTGCGCATGCGTTAAAAAACGTAAGACGATTCGATCTGCGTCATTTCCATCTGCCGTTTATTTACTAACATTACGTCTTCTTTGAAGAAAAGCTATTTGGAGCATTTACAAACTGATATTAATCTTTAATAGGGCTGGCAAAATTGAGAGAAAACAAAACAACTGCTGCACAACGCCGTCCGCCATCAGTTGAACTGGTCACATGACTGCATCGTATGACTAAAATGCGTCATCGTTCTCGAAAGCCTCCGTTTTCACAGTCCACACCGCGACGCGTACACGGCATTTTCAAATTCATCCACTTTGGAGAGCGTTCTCAAAAAGCTCAGTTTTCCTTGACAAAAACACGTCTCAGTGTGGACGGAAGGCCAGAACGGAGAGAAAAAGAAGCGTTCTCAAACGAAAACGTATTAGTGTGGACATGGCTTGAACCTCTCCTGAATTAAACCCATTAAAGCCATTCTGAGCTCCAGCTGTAGTCATCCTAACAGAAAGACTGTCGGAGAGAGATGTTCTCACGGGTGTAGGAAAAAGAGCATGTTCGGCTTTAAAACCAGCGCTGAGGGTCTGCTGCAGAAGAAATGATGAAGGGGAGTTTGGGGAACTTTATGGCAGCGTTTAAAGAGCAGAGAGTCATTGACTTTACACACCATACGCATGAATCACTCACAGAGCTGGAGAGAGACGACCAGAGGCTGATCCCTCATTGGCTGGAAACGCACATGTAATGTAATACAAGCACTGGAAATCAGTGGAACCAGTCTGACTGTGTGTGTGTGTCCGTGTGTGTGTGTGTGTGTCTGTCTGTGTGTGTGTGCGTGTGTGTGTGTGTGTGTGTGTGTGTGTGTGTGTGTGTGTGTGTGTGTGTGAGGTAAGAGCACAGACGCTCAGGTAAGAGTCATTTAATGCCTCTGCACACATTCCACACTCCTCTCTGACTGCTGTTCTTTAGTCACAGAGTAATTAACCGTGCTGATCCCAGACCAGCTGAACTCTCCTATCCCAACATCATAGTGCTCTCTGGGCGGGACCGTCTCTCCTCGTGCTTCTAATTGCTGGAGCAGTCAGTAAGACACAAAGAGCTCGGAGACATTTGGAGCGATCTCTGTTTCTTTATCTTCTTCTCTGTCCTCTGGCCCAGCAGCCCTGTCTCTCTGCATTACACTCTCCTGGCCCGACTGGGTGTCTTTCACCCTAATAATGTCTCCTGACCTTGAATGAAAGAAATTAGTGACTGATGAGCAATGCAGATCAGGGCGATTAACAGACAGCTCAGACAAAAATAACTGAGTGTGTGATGTGTCCATCTGATCACATTCACGCCCTATCTAGCAGACCTGCCGTAAATCATTGCTCAAGGATGTGGCTTAATTACAACCTACTGGCTTCCTGCATCCTTTACTGTCCAAGCTTCCTGTTTCAACCTGTGACCCAACTGATGTGGCATTTCTTAATTACTGGCTTTTGCCGATATAAATTTGTTCGTTTCCTGTCTGTCTGTTTAACAATGGAAAGGCAAACACTATAAGACATTTTTCATACACTGAAGTCATTCGGCCAATATCCAGTTACATAGTTTAAACAAGAGTTTGAATATCTCATCAACATTTCTTTACGCAGTTCTTCTGAACTATGCTGCTATATCCAGATTTCTACTGTATGTGACCTCAGCATTGCCTGGTCTTTATTGCAGACCTTCTGGTGTGAGATGACCGACAGCTGTTTGGGAAAAATACTAATCAAGAAACAGTTGAAATCTCAATTTAAAATCAGTTTTTAATGCAAATATATCTTTTTTTATTTATGATTTTTTTAAACGATTCATTTGCAACTACTTGGGTAAATATTTCTATTTAATTTCAGCAATTCTGTGTTCTCTTTAAATCAAATTCTGTGATCTTTGTGCACACTCACTGAGATATTGGCATCCGCCATCAGGATCCATCAGGATGCATGCCGACATCTCAAGGGTCATAATGCATCTCACAGCAATCTTAACGTTACCAGCAGAGCTGAAGTCTTTTTCTCGTGGTGCGGCTCCCAAGACTTCTCAAAACCACATAAACATGTCCTTGGTGTGGATCTGGTCTCGGTTTAGGGGCCTAAACAACACCACAGTGTACTTCTAGCATATCGAAGGTGATAATCTCCTCCAGCGCTATCATCAGAGCTGCTGAGCTTCTGTGTTTGAGGCGAGCGCTGCAGGACTCCTTCTCTGGACAGTGTGGTGTTCGGCCTGACAGGCTGTGGTCTGGACCTGGAGCTGATGTGTCTGGCATTGTCTCGCTCTGGTTATTTAACCGCAACAACACATCTCCACCCACAGCTTAACCGGGTTCAGGTTTCTCACCTGCATCTGAACTGGAGGTGGATCTCGGGTCAGTCTCAGGTTTCAGGATTGTCACGCTCAGATTCAAGATCACTGCTTCACAGGACAGCACAGTACTGCTAATATGTCCGTATAAAGGCATTTATTTGCTTGGTCCATTCCAAACCAATGAAATACCTCGTGAGTGGTTCCCATCGTCGACGATAGGATCAGTTGTGTGTTATTATATGTTCTATTTGTATGAATCGTTGTCTGTGAGGCAGCAGCTGTGGATGTCTTCACCCTTTCCTCCTGTTCTCTCTGTCTCCGCTGTCTTTCATGTGTGTCCAGGCATACTGGGCTTCCGCTGATCACTGCCCGAGGACACACTTACAGGCCTGACGGACACAACAGAGAGAGAGAACGGCCCGCGGCCAAACACTCAGCACGCTGGGAAAGGATTTACCCTCCTCCAATACCACACACCAAACATTTTCACATCAGATCACTTCAAATTCGTATTTTTGTGCCCAGATATGAAACATCTCTGCTGAATTTATGCTCAGAAAAGAACTAGTTTGCTTCAGGAAACACAAGTCGCATGATATGCAAATCTTATGAAGAAATTGTTTGGACTAAGATGTTCCGGCATCTGACCCTGTAGCGCTCGGCAGTCTGATGTCTGGAAGACGACATATAAAGAAACTACATGAAAATGCTCGCAAAGACATTTAAATCTCTGAATAGAACAAATAACAAGATTTAAATATCTAAACATAAGAAAAAACCACCCCCAATATGTTAAGGCTGCACAATTAATAGAATTTCTAATTTCTAATCACAATAACGAACGCCACAAATACGTAATCATTGAAAATCCACTTCTGTTATTCTGTGTGCTTAAGATGAGTTAAGTGTTTTTGCATTGCTTTAATTCCAGTTTAAGTATAGCATTATAATACTATGCATAATTTTCATTTAAAGAAGAAAGCAATCTAAGCTATAGACTACATTTGAGGCTTAATATTATAGAAAAGGTTGTTATTATAAACAATATGGCATGCGGTTGCTTCAAGCAATGGTATACATATCATTCAACGTAAATTGTGATGATCATAATAAATAATCTCAAATACAATTGCAAGGGAATAATGATTTTTCATAATTGTTAACATGTTATCCCTACAATATTTCAATCTTTGCACGGTATAAAAATGACTAATATTTAGGTAGCTAAATATGTTCATAGAATACAACACAACTATCTCCAGCCTCACTTCTGTCTCTAAATCTGCTTTTAAATGATACATATCAAAAAGCCCTGTACACATACATTTGACCCGAGCGAGTCCATCTCATCAGACAGCCGCGTGTTCGTGAAATCCTGCTTGAAATGTTGGAAGTCTGACGTCAAGTGGCACTTTATTGTTGACGAGTAAACATGATGACCAGCATTCAAGATGCTTTCAGAGGATGCTGAATAACAACAAAATCTGTCTTTTCTGAATCTCCATAAAACACGAGATGTGCAGCGACTGAAGGAGGTCACCTCAGCGACTCAGATCAGTACACAACCCCTCGGACACGCACTGCGCTGATAACATCCCATCATTCTCCTGACACAAAGAAGCGCGTCAGGTTACATTAGTTACATTAAACTGAGCAACTACAGAGAGATCCAGACAGAGCGAGTGAGAACGGAGCCTCTTCATGGCTTCAGCGCTGCATCTTCCACTGCCACTTTCCATTAACTACCTCCGGTCACATCACCAGAAACAATAGCCGAACTGGCCCGAAGCCTTCATTAATTGTGATGTGTTTTGTCGCTATTTGGTCTGTGAAGCTTTTCAATTTAAGGAACGATAAACAGCGCACTTGAAATGAAGAGATGTTCTGAAGCACAAACAAAATCCTTCTGAAGTCCACCCACCACTTCCTTTCGGTGTCCATGGTTCACACAGTCTGATCTAGTGTTGTCAAAAGACCCGGTTCTTCGGTACCAAGTAGGTACTAAAATACTAAAAATGTCTCGGTAGCAGGGTTTATCAGGTTCTGTTGGTACCGAGTACCCAGTCAATGATTTCACAATGCAGAAAACACGGCGACCAGGCAAAATAAAAGATCTGTTAAACCAAAGACCTTTACTATCATTCAGTATAATGTATGTGATAATACTACCGTTGAAAATAATTAATACCATTTTATTTTTAAGGAAATAATCCCACAATATTTCTTCCATGTTTTCATCTTTATAGTAAATCCTCTTTATTTACCCCAAAACAAACGTTTACTGCTTAACCTACTTTTAGTACTTGAGAAAAAAACTTGAAACACAATTTTAAACAGGTATAAGGATATTGGCATTGATTTTTGTGCATTTTATTTGACTTTATTAATTTATTATATATATATATGGTTCTGATATTGGTAAAGAGAACTGTGGATTTCTTGGTTCTGTGACAGACACTAGACAGACACTTAGGAGCTGTTTTTGCTTCAGTGACTTTAATAATTATGTAAATGACATCTGCTGTGATTGGTTAATCTCCCTCTATATCTGTGTCCCTGTATGATGGGCCATGAGTGAAAGTCATTGTCATGAAGATTTCTAACTCATTTAGTTTCAGTAAACCATCACAAACACCATGCAAATATGAACATTCAGCTAACCACATAAACATGCACGGTTAAGATAAATCTAAAATAAAAACAGGGAGGAAAAAGCACTTCCTACATCTTTTCTAGTGAATTAGACAAACACTAACATGTAAAACTGCTTCTGTGCTCTGTTGCGTCTCCACTATCTGTCTACAGTATGTCACAAAGCAGTTTTATTTCAAAAGACCCTGCTTTCCATCATGAGAGAGTTTCAAGCCGTCTTCTGTATCTCTGACGTTAGGGAACGTCGTGTGCTAAATATCTGCTGCGACAGAGATAAGGGACTCTGAGCTGAAGAGCTGAACATTCACGAAGACCCCTCAGATCCTATTACAGATCAACAAACCAACAAAACAAGCCATCTAGGAAGAGGTTATCGGAGTCCCTGGATGTTTAAACAGTGCGCACATTTCTTGAGGAGCTTTAGCCGTGCTCGAGTTCGAGGGCTTCGCTGGCATTTTTCAGATATTGCCCAAGAAAACACAGCATCCCCCATAATAAACAATGTTGGGTGAGGCGAGAACCTCCCAATGGCTTCAGCGGCCGCTCTCAGAAGTGAGCGAATGCCTCATTTGTTTTCTCCAGGAGAACTTGCAGCTATAAATTGAAGTGCGTAAGACGGCGGCCTTGCGGGAAAACGCAGACACCTAGGAAGAAAACCAAGATGTTAAGAACGCTGACCAGGCTGAACATGAAAATTCGGAGCTCTCGGCCCCAACTCCTCATGAAATTCATAATAGACTGAGGTAATGCTGCAGAGCGTCTCTGTGTCGCTGGCTTTCTGTGATTCAGGGCCATTCTGCTCGGGAGGATTCACTTCAACATCTGCCCCCTCACACAGAGCCAACAATGTTTCAAATATATTTACGGCAGTATCCTCTGCAAGTAAAACATATTATTACCACTTTTCTTAAAAAAAAAAAACATACTTTAGCGTTAAAATGTAACGTACTCTTAAGTATACGCATATTCATACGCATGAAGCGTCTAAAAACGCGTCGCTTCCTCCACTAATTTCAAAGCGTTTGGGCGCGCATCTGTAGCGTCTGCTGTTACTAGGCAACCATGAAAGTGCTGTCAGTTACAGAATCATTTCTGCTTCGGATTTTACTACACGAAACTAAACACAAGCAAAGTTCTCCGACGAGTCTCTTACTGTGTTTCTGGAGACCCATACTGAGTGTGAGAGCGAGTGCTGTGCTGTATCAGGTGTAAAGAAAAGCCAAACATATGGAGCTGGTTATGTGACGCAAATGATGCACTACAGTAAAAGTGTTTGTGCTCAAAACTGTGTGAAAATAAATCTTTGTGAATTAATGTCTGCGCCTGTATTCATCATTTGTGTTCAGTCACCCATGTTAGAAGCCGTGGTATAGGTCCGGTTTGAAGTTTTGCACAAATGTAGTAAAAGTAGACAACGCTCCACTGGTTTACTTATTTGGCCAACAAACATTTCCTGAAGAGCATGACTGGTTTCACAACTAATGATGTGTAAATACGTTTAAACAGTGTCTCGTTTAAGATCCATCAATCCACTTCAATGACTGAAACTTCAATTATCTGAATGTTAATAAATGTCTCTGTGTTTCTTGCAGCACAGAACAAAACAACTGATAATTGTAAGTGTGAATTGAACGTGAAGACATCAGACGTGTTGGTTTCTGAAGCTGTCTGCACTGGCTTCACTCAAAAACAAACACACAGTGTTCAAACAGACTCGTGAAGTCCTGATAATGGTCTGACCATCCAATGAACTTCTGACTCACTCTGAACCCAAGTTAATAGCTCATTTCAGAGAATGCTGTTACACTGTTAGTATCGCATCTTATTTTTAGCTAACTACTCAGCTTTAATCGATGGAATTAATATTGAAGCTATTTGTAGGCCTGTAAAGAAGCAGCACACACACACAGGTGGAGCGGTGGAATAAAACTCAGCACAGTGACACAGGCCGTCCATCTTCGGTGAGCAGGGTGGAAGAGTAGGAGGAAGAGGAAGGGCCATCTGGAAGTGCCCCCTGATCACAACCTCCGGTCCCAGATCCCATATGGCAGCACAGGAGCCCGACCCTCACACACACACACACACACTCGTGACACTTTATCTGCTCAAGCATAACAATAAACTACAGACACAAACACACACACACCTTCTGTCCAAATGTAGTAGCACATTATGAACACACACTTCCTCCTAGCAATTACTTACAGCAGATCACACACACACAGTGCAGTATAGCACATCCTTCTCAAACACACAGCTCAAATAAAAAGGTGATTAGAAGAATGACGGCATGTTTAAAATGAATGCGTGTGATTGTTTGGTTTTACTATGTTCATAGAAAAAAATAATAGTACAACTATATCATTGATCATTTAATACTTGGGATTAACTGTAATAACTAGTCAAACCGTATCTCAGACAGTCCTCCTCTAGTTCAACTAACCGCAAGTGTTTGTGTAACCAATAGCAAACAGATTATTATTATTAATTTTTGCGTTTCCATTTAAGCACCCTAACCTTCTGTCCAATAAAGCAACAGAGAGGCAAAATCATCGCATCTGTGCCACAGGCCGAGTACCTGGCATCCAACAGCACGTTAAAGACAGAGATAACTCACACATGTGGTGTTTTTCAACAGATCTCAGATCTTCACTTTCGCCAGGTTTACTCCGAAAGCTTCAATATGTGGCCGAGACGAGCGACTGCATAAACACAAGGGGGCTGTGATAAGGAGCCAGTCTAACTGGGTCAAACTTTTCCAACAGCAGAGAAGAGACTGAACGCAAGCCAAGATGGCCGAAGTGTCCGGGCTGATGTCATCTCACGGACAGAGACACAAACGAGGTCATTCAAGATGGCCGTCAGCCGGAGGAAGATCATAGACTACTGGACGAGACTGCGGTGAAAGACACTGAGGACAAAGCTCTAAGGTCGAAACCAGACTTGGATCCATTCACATAACACAGAAAGAGTGTGTAAGATAGATGTTCTGATTCAAATTATCAAAACTGCTGCTCTAAACTATCGCCAAAATGTGTTCTGTAGACAACTTTTGTAGATTGCTTCATTCTGATCCTTAAACGCTGCACTAAAACCGCTTTTAACCAAAACACACTTACAGCCAATCAGCAGCGAGGGTCCACTGGACAGACATGTGAGCAGACTGACTCTAGATGGCTAAGGTTAAAAAGAAGGGTTATGATCAGGCCAGAGCTATCTGTGTAAATATCCAGCGCTGAAGAGATCTCAAGGAGCAGGAAGAGCTTGAATCAGACGCAGACTGCCTTGTGAGAACCGTTTCACACAACTCTTCTGTGTTGGCTTTGAATATGTGTGTGTGTCGCCTACACCTGTTTCTGAGATCGATGTTGCCAGGGTTGTGTGTGATGTGATGTCTTCTAACCGATAATGGGCTTATTATTTAAAGTTTGCGCCAAAGTTTTGCGCAGCATGTCACACATATATATATATATATTGTAACAAAAAGCTTGTTTGCTGGTGTTTCCAGCTCATCAGTGCGTTTATTGTAATAGAGAGAGAGTTTGTGCGTATGGTTGCCAGGTTAGGAAGATTAAGTAAATCACGGGACAGAAAATGTCTCCATTTAAGACAATAGCTCTGATTGGATTTAAACTCTTGACATCTGGCAATAGCTAGCACCAAATCTTGCTCAAACGCAAGATCATTCAAATGTTTTCAGGATGATTCATCAGCAGAGGACAGAATCACTCAACGCAGTTTAATAACACAATATCATGGACTTTGTCAAAGTATTGATTCTTTAATCAAAAGAGCTCATTACACTTATTGGACTGGTTAATCCACAGAAGTGTGTTCTGTGTTAATGAGTGAATGGCCGTCATATATTATACACCAACAACATCTTCAGAACAGTCACTTCACCAGCATTTTACAGTTTCATCTGAGTAATAGGGTTAGGTGAACGTAAAAGTATTCAAAATAAACGTTCAGACATTGTGCCAGAAATATGACTATTATTTTAGGACGATGCATGTGACACTGTTTCAATAGTTTTATAAATTTTGGCACTGCATACTTCCACACATGACTGCTTGAGACCTGATAATCATGTCAGTCACTTTGCTAAACAAGTCTTTTAGTTTCATAAATAAACAACGTCCAGTTCTCATAATGTATTCTCAAAATGTGTTTTATTATTATTATTTTGCTATAAAGTTAGAAAAAGCTTTGCTAAAAGCACTTCAGAGAAGCCCAAGAAAACATTCCAGCGAACTCTAAGTTAAGCGCTCGCTCATATTATGAGAGCATGACTACTACAAAGACAGGACATCTATTATCTGCTGAAGCACATCAGCCTTCAATATTTGAAAACATTACATCTTACAGTATTCACCCCACAACCCTTCACTACAGGAAGAAAGAAGCAGACACCCAACGATAAAATAAGAAAGCCAAGTCGTTTTTGTCTGTGTGTGATCAGTGATGTTAATTTACTTGCGGACCAAAACAACTCAAGTTCATTTGGGACGTTGTTAATCGTAACATTGACCTATCCAGTGTTACTTTACGTTTGTTAAATAGTATACAGATTTTAGTGAACAATAACCACCCAGGGGTGCGTTTCCTGAACAACGATGTAACTCGCTGATAAACCACGATAGTACGATGCATTGTTTTGTAAACGAACTAGCTACACACGACTGTTTCCCGAACACGGTCGCATCTCCGTCGTTTGAACCACATTAGTTCAACAACAGAGGGCCATTGTTAATGACATCACACGCATGTCGTGGAGATATACCTTCTGCTATTTAACTGATTAGAGATCTCCAAGATGCTGCTGTATTGAACATGACACATATTGACTAATTTATTATTTTTGTTC